>CM035165.1:88011591-88354694 GCA_020205615.1 Panax quinquefolius
AAATCGTGAAGTGAATCTTGGGTCACGATCCAAACTATGGATACTTGGCATGCCATTCAATCTCACAATCTCATTTACGTACATACTAGCAAGATGTTCAAGGAATAAGTCTCCTCCATATATAAAAGAAATGGGCAGACTTGGTTAATCTATCAACAATAATCCAAATCACATCTATGCCTTGAGAAACCTTGGGAAGACCCGTAACGAAATCCATAATAATGTGTTCCCACTTCCATTTTGGAATCTCAAGTGATTGCAATGGATCCTTTGGCACTTAATGCTCTTCCTTTACACGTTGACAAGTTAAACACCTCGAGATAAACTCCGCGATCTCTCTCTTCATATTGTTCCACCAAATTGTATGTCGAAGATCATGATACATTTTGGTACTCCCAGGATGGATTGCAAACAGTGTGTTGTGTACCTCCATCATGATTCTATGCTTCAAGTCAGAATTGTTAGGAACACAAAGTCTGGAGTTGACTCGAAGTATTCCTTCTTCATCAATTCTTGCTTCTGGAATAACACCTTCTTGCACTTTCTTCTTAATACGCATCAGCTCCATATCCGTAGCTTGAGCAGCTTTAACTTTATCGATTAAAGTCGGTTCTACTCGTATATTTGATATCATCACGTGGGTACTTGGAGCCTTTACCTCTATCTCCATCATTTGCAAGTCATACAAAATGGACCTTTGTGTTAACAACATTGCACTCATACCCGCATATGATCTTCTACTCAATGCGTCAGCTACCACGTTTACTTTTACAGGATGATATTGGATGGTGTGATCGTAATCTTTCAACAGCTCGAGCCAACGTCGTTGCTGTATGTTGAGTTCCTTTTGAGTGAAGATATATTTGAGGCTTTTATGATCTGTATGGATCTCCACTTTCTCCCCATACAGGTAGTGTCTCTAGATCTTTAATGCGAAAATGACTGCTGTCAACTCCAAATCATGAGTAGGATAATTCCTCTCATATTCTTTGAGTTATCGCGAGGCATATGCTATGACTTTCCCATGTTGCATGAGGACACATCCTAACCCTTTGCCTGAAGCATCGTCTGTAGATAACAAATCCATCCGAACCAGATGGTATTGTCAGAACAGGTGCCGAAATTAGTCTCCTCTTGAGCTCTTGAAAACTCTTCTCACAATCCTTGCTCCAATCGAATTTTGTATCTTTACGAGTCAGCTGAGTTAATGGAGTAGCGATTCGAGAAAATCCTTCCACGAATGTCCGATAATAACCAGCTAAGCCCAGAAAGCTATGTACTTCGGTCACCGACTTCGGTTGCTCCCAACTTTGTATTGCTTCAATTTTTGCCGGGTCGACAGATACTCCATGTTTTGACACCACGTGCCCAAGGAATGCTACTTCCTCAAGCCATAACTCGCATTTCTTCAGCTTGGCATATAACTTGTTATCACGAAGCCTTTGCAGCACCATCTTCAAATAGTGCTCATGATCTTCACAGCTTTTGGAATAGATGAGGATGTCATTAATAAAGACAACAACGAACTGATCCAAATATTCTTTGAACACACGGTTCATCATATCCATGAAAGTAACAGGAGCATTAGTCAATCCAAAAGACATGACTAAGAATTCATAATGCCCGCATCGAAGTTCAAGCGCGTCTTTGGAATATCCTCAGTTTTAATCTTCAGCTGATGATATCCAGAACGATGATCGATCTTTGAAAAGAATTGTGCTCCTTGCAACTGGTCGAACAAGTCATCAATGCAAGGTAGCGGATACCTATTCGTAATGGTGGCATGGTTCAATTCTCGGTAGTCAATACAAAGTTGTATACTCCCGTCTTTCTTCTTTACGAATAACACATGAGCAACCCAAGGAGATGTACTAGGACGAATGAAATCGATGTCCAACAACTCCTGTAGTTGGACCTTTAACTCCTGAAGTTCAATAGGATCCATTCGATATGGGGATTTAGAAATGGGCTTTGTACCAGGTTCAAGATCAATAAAGAATTTAACTTCACGTTCTGGGGGTAGACCGGGAAGGTCTTCAGGAAATACGTCAGGAAATTCACTAACAACAGAAATAATATTCAAATCTGACGTGTTTTTGTTCAAGTCCGTGACATGGGCTAAGAAAGCTTGGCATCCATTTTTCAATAAACGAATAGCTTTATGGCTTGATATGACAGTGATTGACTTTAATGGTTTGGTTGTTTGAATTCGCATAATAGGTTGGTTAGGAATATGAAAACTAACAACCTTACGAAAATAATCAATTTTAGCATGATGCGTGGTTAACCAATCAATCCCTAAAATCACATCAAATGAAAGAATTTTCAACGAAATAAGATCGACAGGTAATGTTATGGTTCCAACTTGAATCAAACAATATTTATAAACAGTAGATGTAATAAAAGTTTCTCCTAATGGAGTTTCAACAGATAAGTCAAGGTCAAATTTATCCGAGTCAAGTTTAAACGTTGAGCACAAGTAGGAGAGATAAAAGAATGGGTAGAACCAGTATCTAATAAGGTATAAACTTTGCAAGAGTTTATGATTAGCTTACTCATGATCACCTCGTTCGGATTTCTTGCATTTTTTCCATTATGACAAACGCCCTCCCTTGAACCACCGACTTTGTTTTGTCCGTAGTCGCCTTTGGTGTCGCCGTCCCAGCTGGACTTGACTTCGCTAACGGACAAAACTGGGCTATATGACCGTCTTTTCCACAACTGAAACACACCTTGGAAGGTTGTGAACAGTTTGGACTTATGTGTCCCTCCTCTCCGCATCTATAGCATCTAACTGGCGGTCGTTCTCGTCCCCTAGAATTTGTTGTTGGTGCTGCTGCTGATGTCTTTCCGTCATTGTTGAACCTCCTCTTTCTAAAATTTCCACTTGACTCACCTCTCCTATTATCATGGCCACGATTACCACCCGAGTGGTTACCGCTTTTGTCTGTATTCTTTCCTCCCCGCTGGTTATCATCGCTCCAATGACTATTGTCACCGGTATGACCCTGATTGTGGTCCCTCGGTTGGGCATACTCATTATCTCGCTCTAATAATTGAGCCTTGTTGACAACATCTGAATGTAAAGAAAATATATGAGAGATAAGATATTGTCGAATCTCGGGTTTTAGACCTCTCAGAAACATCCTCGTCATTCGTTCCTCATTCTCGACCAAATGAGGTGCAAACCTGGATAACTCTGCAAACTTCGCCTCGTACTGGGACACCGTTATGTTGTTTTGTTCCAATCTGATAAACTCCACCTCCTTCATATGACGAATACTTTCAGGAAAATACTTATCATTAAAAAGTTTTTGAAATGTTTCCCAAGACATGTTGAGTGCGGCAGGCTGGGTACGCTTCACAGATTCCCACAAGTAATCTGCCTCACCGCATAACATAAAGGTGGCGAATGGAATCTCCTGTTCCTCTGTGCATCCTAAGACATCGAATATCTTGGTAATTTGTTTGACCCACGTTTCCACCTTAAACGGATCCGGCTTTCCTGCAAATTCTGGTGGTCCCAACTCCTTGAACTGCTTGGCTGTGACAAGCCGCGCATTGCTATCACTTCCACCCGTATTTTGTGCACGACTCTCCCTCGTTTGATTTTGCATGAACTGCAAAAAACTTCTAAACATCCCATCATTCATCAGTTGTTCGGTAGTGTTGTTTACAGGAGGAATATTACCTTCTTGTTGCACGTTCCCCTGGGTGGTGATTAAAGGTGTCTCCACGGTCTGATTCACTTCATTGTTAATATTTGCAGCTGTCATTCTCAAATACTGCCACAAGACAAGGGTTAATTAACATGTCACATATTATTCATATACTCAGACCGACCAAATAAATACCAAATAAAATTAGTCAGGTCATACTAGCGAAGGAATTCCCCGTCTCTCCTCTCCTAGTTCTTGTCTCACATCTCAGCCAGGGATCATATCCCTAAGCTTTGATACCAACTGTGACGCCACCAAAATAGGTATACATCACCCATTCTGAGTCGCCAAATACATGGTATAGAAACAAATACAACTTCAGTAATATAATTGTCGTGCAAAATATGACAACACATATACTGTGAGTTTGAATACAAATATTGTCTAATATACAGTATACAAACTCAAAAGGAGTCCTCATTATAATTATTGATACACTATTTTATAAAATAGTGAGGACTACTAAAAACAACTATCTTGAATTATCACTCCATACCCCATTTAGTTCTGCTAAATTCTCTCTTCCCGAGAAGAACAATGGAACAAAAAGGAAAAGGTGAGCTCAACTAGCCCGATAAAGAATATTATTACTAAGATAATATACAAAAATTATCATTAGTCTTCAACGAGGAAAAATCGATAAAATATAATAGATAACAAGTTTTAGATCAACAATCTGCAATGAAACAACAATCCATTAGAAGAGTCAAGTAGAAAAGAATTCTACTATCTTCTAAGATTTAAAAGTCCATCATCAATATTTTATCCTCATAACATTAATCAATATACATCTTGTATCAAATATTCATTTTTACTACAGGCCAAAGATATTCATTTGTATCACCAAATTGGTCGTGTTCATCTTAACACTGTTCATCTTTTGCTACTGGCCAAAGATATTCATTACGTAATCATTCATTTTTTTTTACTACACAGCCAAAGATATTCATTAGGTAATCATTCATCTTTTTTCTACTGAGCCAAAGATATTCAAGAATATCATTATTTAGGACCGAGGATGATGAAAATATTGTAATACCCAATAAAATAATAAAATAATTAAGTAAGCTTTAAAATATTTAATTGGGCTTTCCTTATGTTTGGGTCGATTTTATTTAATTTATTTGGACCATAATAAGTAATATTGCAATTAATTGGGTCTAAATTATATTTGTCTAATTTTAAATCCTATTTAAATTAAGAGTATTAATGAAATATATTAATTAATAAATAAACCAAAACCTAACCCTATATTCATTAGTTCTGCTGCGGTTTGAAAAGAGTTGGGTGTGAGACGAAAAAGAATAGGAAGGGAGAGGCAATCAATTCGACTGGTAATCTATTTTTTTTGGGAGAAAAACTTGCTGCATAGATTCGTTAATTAATATATATATATATATATATATATATATGTATATACCGCAAAGCTTGATATATATAAACACAGGAAGCTTGATTAATTGTTCTAATATATATATGTATATACGATTCATTATATATATATTATATTGATTAGTTTTATATATATATATATATATATATATATATATATATATATATATATATATATATATATATATATATATAACTCATAAAATTTTATTAACAACATGAAGATTAGTTTATATATATAAATCTACAATAGTTGATTAATTATATATATATATATATATATATATATATATATATATCTTGATGGATTAGATTATATATAATATATATAGGATATGCAGAAATTTAAAAATGGGTTAGTAATAATTAGTATTATAATATTGTTATTGTAATTAAAATATATCTTTTGAGTACAAATTGAATATAATATATTAAAATTATTGAATTTATGAAAATATAAATTGTATGAGTTCATAATTTAATTATGTATATTATATTTTATTTTGATAATTAGATCGGATTGAGGGAGTTTAGCGGGTGATATTTGGATTCGGTGAATTATTTTGGTACTATATTAAGGTACGGATTCCGTACTTTTTCAGCGAGACTCTTTTGAATATAATTCGTTCGTTTTATTATTTGTTTAGGATTATTCCTTGTTGTCCAATTTTTTGTGATAGTTTTTTTTTGGTGTTGATATTAAAATTCGTATTTGTACTCCTTGAACTAGTTAATCGTGTCAGTATGTTTTGGAGACTTTATTCGTTTATACCATTGTTCGTATATTTTCGTTCACATTCAGGAGTCATTTTGATCATTGATATATTATGATAATCAATAATGTTTGTATTTGATAATTCGATTTCATTTGAATATGGTCATGTAAGCCTTATGATTTGAACCCCCTTTTGGTTTACATTTTGTAGTTTGATCCTTTGGGTATACTTGAGCTAACCACCTGTGAGGGTACCACAGGCATGTCCTCTTGACACAAGGGAATGACACCTTCCGTGGCGGTGTGATTAGTCCACGGTGTATCCTTTTGTATGCTCTGGGTATGTGCTTTGGCCATTTGATATATTTGTTCGTGATACGTGTGGAATTTACCCAAAGATTTGATTTGATTCAATTTGTTTGGTGGATTAATGACGTATGTGTCGTGCGTACTATCCGATTTGATTTGTATACATCATGGAACCGATGTATTTTGTTAGCCTTTGGCTATTTATATTTGAGCTCAGTATGAAATTGTTACCGTATAACCATTTGATTCAGCCTTATTTGTTTGGGGTTCTTTTGGCTATAATTATTCGATTGATAGTGTTAGTCATTTGTAAATGGACTCTAAAATTTTGATCTATTCGTATTTCGTTTATAATTCATATGTGTTCATTCATTCAACTCTTTTAGATTCATTACTTATTATGATATATTTATTCATCTTCATATCCGTACTGGGCAATTGGCTCACACTGTGTTCTTTTTCTGGCATGTAATCAGGGGTGATCAGGATTTATGGGATGAGAGCTACCTTTGATCCAAATGAGTAGATTAGCTTTTGAGATTACTATTAGACTTGGTTTTCCTAAGATTTTGTAACTGGATGTTTTGGGGTCTATTTTGGCATTTATTTCTTATTAGTAGAGATTATGTAAGTGTGGAGTTCCTTCTATTTAAATTGGAGTATGTGACAATTAGTGTTCAATTTCATTGGAGATATTTTAAGATTTATTTGAGGTTTGTATTTATTATGCTTGTGCGTGACATTCCTTTTTCCTTTTTGGGAAAGGGGTGTTACAGAGTTGGTATCAGAGCTTAGGTTATGATCTTGTAGATTGCCTTTTAGACTTGACCTGTGAGTTATGGGTAGACCACTGGGTAGTTATAAGATTTGTATTGTGTTTGATTTTCGTTCTGCATAAATTTGGCCTTGATTATTTGTTTTGATCTGTTTGTTCTCGTCTGTTTGATTTTGTATCGTAGATGGCTCGTAAGTCTTCGAGAATTGCTTTGAGGCAGGCCGGTAATAACGGTAGGAGGGGGTCGAGGCATTACGTTGAGGTTATTAACCAGGGTGGAAACGATGGAAATCAGGGTAATGCAATAATAACCCCAGCTATGGTTGCAACAATGGTGAATGAGGCAGTTACGCAGGCCGTGGCACAGGCTATGTAGGGTATTCCGCAGAGGCAGGAGATCAGCATGCAAATGGCATGGAGGATGATGCAGAGATACCACAACATGAGCAGAATGTTCCTCCCGAGGATCAAGTGGGTTAACAAGTGCAGCCGTTGTATGTGTTATTAGAGAGGTTCATTAAGCAGAAGCCCAATTCTTTTCGTTTTGCTCCGACTCTAATTGTTGCGGAGAACTGGATCGCCCACTTGGAGAAGATTTTTGATGTGATTGGGTGTTCAGAAAATCAGAAGGTGAGATTAGCGGTTTATAAGCTAGAGGATGATGCTCAGCGATGGTGGAAATTGTTGAAGGCTACACAGGGAGATGGATTTATGGATGGACTCATATGGAGCAGTTTTTGTGACCTTTTCTATCAGCAGTACTTCCCAAATGCTGATAGGGATGTATACATAAGGGAATTTGTGTCCATTCGGCAAAAAGAAGATGAGACCATTACTGATTTCATAGCGAGGTTTACGAGATTGGCTGGTTTTGCGGGTTCAATAGCTGGGACAGCTGCACAACATGCAGAAAAGTTTAAATGGGCCTTGAAATATGATTATAGGCGATCGATCATCCACACCATATTTACAGATGTATTACAGGTGGCTAATGCAGCTAAGAGTGTGGAAATGGAACACAAGGACTTTCCAGCTTCCAAATCAGAAGGGAGTTGAAAGAGAGATAGAGATGACCATCAAGGGCAAGGAATGGGACAGTTTGTTAGAAATAAGAATAGAAGGCAAAATAACTGGAATGAGCCTCCATCAGGTCAGCGGTTTAATCCTCGAAGGGATTTTGCTTACCCAATGCAGCAGGGTGGATGTGGGGGTCAACAGCAGGGTCAGTGGCAAGCTTGAGGGCAATATCAAAATAGGGGATTTCAACAGAGCAGGGGTTTCCAGCAAAATCAGAATCAGGGTCAGCATCGCCAACAAGGTCAAATCCAAGGGTGGTATCCAAGACCGGCAGGTGGGGGCAATCCGAACCTTTTGCCACTTCCACCTGCTCTATGTGCTACTTGTGGTGGGTATCATGCTGGTAGGGCGTGCAATAGAAATACAAGGGCTTGTTTCTTATGTGGACAGATGGGACATAGAACAAGGGACTGCACGGTTTAGCGTGGTAATGGGGGAGGCGGTAATGCTGGTAATGGCGGTCAGCGCAACGTCGGTAGGAGAGTTTTTACATTGACAGCTAATCAGGTAGCCCAAACACCAGGTATTATTTCAGGCATCCTTTTTATAGGAAATCGAGAGGCATCAGTTTTGTTTGACACTGGATCTACACACTCTATTGTTGCACTTTCATTTATTCGTCATCTTGGAGTACCTTCTCATATATTAGATCCTCATTTATCTATTGCTACCCCGATGGGGAATTCTGTGATTATTTCTAAGCAATTTCGCGAGTGTCCTTTGAAGTTAGGGAGGAGAGTGTATGAAACTAACTTACTTCCAATGGTGATGTATGATTTCGATATCATCTTGGGTATGGATTGGTTGAGTAAGCATCGAGCCACTATTGATTGTCAGGCGAGAAAGGTTATTTTTGGAACCTTAGAGGCTCCAGAATTCGAGTTTCAATGTTCCAAGCCAAATGGTGTTGTAAAGTTGATCTCAGCTTTGAAGGCGAGTAAAATGATTTCTAAGGGACGTGATTGTTATTTGGCTTATGTGAAGGATACCTCGAGGGATGAGCCCCAACTTGATGACTATCCAGTTATGCAAGAATTTCCTGAGATATTTCCTAAGGATCTGCCAGTATTGCCACCACCAAGGGAAGTTGAGTTTACTATTGAGCTCATTCTTGGAGCGGAACCTATCTCTAAGGCACCCTATAGAATGGCTCCATTAGAGTTACAGGAGTTGTTAGATCGTGGATTCATTAGATCGAGTGTATCTCCATGGGGTGCTCCAGTGTTGTTTGTGAAGAAGAAGGACGGATCTATGAGATTGTGTATAGATTATAGAAAACTAAATCGGATCACTATCAGGAACAGATATCCATTGCCACGGATAGATGACCTTTTTGATCAGCTCCAAGGGGCAAAGTTCTTCTCGAAGATAGATTTGAGGTCGGGGTACCATCAGTTGAGGGTGAGGGAAGATGACATTGCAAATACAGCTTTTCGTACTCGGTATGGGCACTATGAGTTTTTGGTGATGTCATTTGGGTTAACTAATGCTCCGGCAGTGTTTATGGGTATGATGAATCGAGTTTTTAGTGAATATTTGGACCAATTTGACATTGTCTTCATTGATGTCATTTGGTGTATTCCAAGTCTAAGGAAGAGCATGAAGAGCATCTTCGTACTATTTTGGGGGTTCTGCAAAGGAATAAGTTATATGCTAAGTTCTCCAAATGCGAGTTTTGGTTAGAACAGGTAGCATTTTTGGGACATGTCGTGTCTGCTGAAGGTATTAGGGTGGATCCTGTGAAGGTTGAGGCTATCACTAATTGGCCAAGACCTACCACGGTAACTGAAATAAGGAGTTTCTTGGGTTTGGCAGGGTACTACAGGCGATTTGTGGAAGGTTTCTCTTTGTTAGCTTTGCCATTAACTCAGTTGATGAAGAAGGGCATAAAGTTTGTGTGGAATGAGGAACGTGAGAAAAGTTTTGAGGAGCTTAAGAAAAGACTTGTGTCGGCTCCAATTACTTACATTCACCGCTTCGGGATAGGAGGTTATCGATTTATAATGAACGCTTCAAGAAGGGATTAGGGTGCGTTTTGATGCAACATGGTAAGGTAATTGCTTATGCTTCTAGACAACTTAAAACTTATGAGGTGAATTATCCTACCCACGACTTGGAGTTAGCAGCAGCTATTTTTGCCCTAAATATTTGGTGGCACAATCTATATGGAGAGACTTGTGACATTTTCACCGACCACAAGAGCCTTAAATATATTTTTACTCAGAAGGAGCTTAACATGAGACAGAGGCGTTGGTTGGAGCTTCTCAAGGATTATGATGCCAGGATTCAGTATCACCCCGGTAAGGCTAACGTGGTTGCAGATGCTCTTAGCCAGAAGAGTTCAGGGAGTGTAGCTGCCTTGGTTACACAACCTCAACTTATCTCAGATATAGAGCGTGTGGGTTTGGAGCTATATACTAGAGGTTCTGATGGGTTGGTAGCAAGTATGAGGGTGGAACCTTCTCTTATTCTGCGTATCAAAGAAGCCCAAAAAGAGGATGGCGAGTTATGGACTGTAGTGCAGAATATGAATGAGGGTAGGCAACCAGAGTTTCGCATTGATGAGCAAGGTGTGATATGGTTTGGTAAATAATTATGTGTTCCAGTTGATCCAATAATTTGTGAGGCAGTGTTGACTGAAGCTCATAGTTCGTCATTTTCTATTCATCCGGGGTCTACAAAGATGTATAAGGATCTGAAGGAGAATTTTTGGTGGAGTGGAATGAAAAGGGATGTAGTTGAATTTGTGAGTAAATGTCTTACTTGTCAGCAAGTGAAAATAGAGCATCAGCGGCCTGGTGGTTTGTTGCAACAGATAGAGATTCCTGTGTGGAAATGGGATGACATTTCGATGGACTTTGTGGACAAGTCACGAGGACTCTTAAAAAGAATGATATTATTTGGGTGGTAGTGGATCGTTTGACTAAATCGGCTCATTTTCTGTCCATTCGTGAAGATTTTTTGGTAAATAAGTTACCAGATATTTTTCAACGTGAGATTGTTAGGCTTCATGGAACTCCAGTTTCTATTATTTCGGATCGAGATCCGCTGTTTACTTCTCAATTTTGGAAAGGATTTCAACGAGCTTGGGAAACGCGACTCAACTATAGTACAACTTTTCACCCGCAGACAGATGGACAATCAGAAAGAACTATTCAGACATTAGAAGACATGTTGCGATCTTGTGCTTTAGAGTGGACAGGAAATTGGGATGATTATTTGAGTTTGGTGGAGTTTGCATATAATAATAGTTGGCAAGCTAGTATTGGTATGGCTCCTTTTGAAGCATTATATGGTAAGAAGTGTCGAGCTCCGACTTATTGGGATGAGGTTGGAGAAAGGGTAATAGAAGGACCCGATTTGGTTAGGATTACTACGGAGAAGGTAGTAGTGGCTAAACAAAAGTTGAAAGAAGCTAGATCGCGGCAGAAGAGTTATGTTGATATTCACAGAAGGGCTCTTGAATTCACACCTGGTGAACACGTGTTTTGAAAGTTTCTCCATGGAAAGGTGTTCGAAGGTTTGGTTTAAAAGGGAAGCTTAGTCCGCGTTTCATTGGCCCTTTTGAAGTCCTTGAGAGAGTTGGAGAAGTGGCATATCGGGTGGCTTTGCCTCCACAGTTATCTCATGTGCATAATGTCTTTCATGTTTCAGTGTTAAGGAAATATAATTATCATCCGTTTCATGTTGTGCAATACCCGTTACATAAGATTCAAGAAGATCTTACTTGTGAGGAAGAAGCCGAGGCGATTCTAGATCGTCAAGAACGGATTATGAGGAGGAAGACAATTCCTTTTATTAAAGTATTGTGGAAAAACCATTCGGAGCGAGAAGCTACTTGGGAGATGGAGGAGTCTATTCGAGCGAAATATCCACATCTTTTTGAAAATTAGGTATGTTCCATTCTTTTGATTCCGAGGACGGAATCCTTTTTAAGGGGAAGGTGATGTAATACCCAATAAAATAATAAAATAATTAAGTAAGCTTTAAAATATTATTTAATTGGGCTTTCCTTATGTTTGGGTCAGATTTTATTTAATTTATTTGGACCATAATAAGTAATATTGCAATTAATTGGGTCTAAATTATATTTGTTTAATTTTAAATCCTATTTAAATTAAGAGTATTAATGAAATATATTAATTAATAAATAAACCAAAACCTAACCCTATATTCATTAGTTCTGCTGCGGTTTGAAAAGAGTTGGGTGTGAGACGAAAAAAAACAAGAAGGGAGAGGCAATCAATTCGACTGGTAAGCTATTTTTTTGGGAGAAAAACTTGCTGCAGATTCGTTAATTAATATATATATATATATATATATATAAATATATACCTGAAAAGCTTGATATATATAAACTTGGGAAGCTTGATTAATTGTTCTAATATATATATGTATACCTGATTCATTATATATATATATAGTTACTGTTGATTAATTATATATATATATATATTATATAAGTATGTGAAAATTTTATTAGAAAAATGAAGATTAGTTTATATATATAAATTGTGACTCCCCCAAAATAGGTATACATCACCCATCTTGGGTCGCCAGATACAAGGTACTGAATTCAAATACAACTTAATAATACAACTGTCGTATTCAATACGATAAGACATAAACTGTGAGTTTGAATACAAATATTGTCTACTAGAGAGTATATAAACTCCAAAGGAGTCCTCATTACATTTATTGTCACACTATTTCACAGAATAGTGAGGACTACTAATACTATCATCTGGTCCATCACTCCGTTTCCCGACTCGTCCCAAATTATATTCTCATTTCACAGAAGAGAACAAAGAAAGAAAGGGTGAGCTCAACTAGCCCAAAGAAGAAATATTATGACTAAGATAATGCAGAATAAATTATCATTAGCCTTCAACTGTGTTAAACTGATAAAATATAACAAACATCAAGTTTAACTGTAGCAGAACAAGCAATCCATTAGAAGAGTCAAGTAGAGAATAAAATCTACTATCTTCTATAATTTAAAAGGTTTTCATGACTTTTATCAATTTGGGACTCGACAACAAATAATCCACATCATCGAATCACCCCTGCACTAAGGCCAAGGATATTCTTTAGTATCACGACCATAATTATTCATGCACTACGAGCCAAGAATATTTGTGTATTCATTAATGGTCATGATTATGCCAACAACTATCCATCAATGCACTACGGGCCAATGAAGACTATTTTCACATAATTTGTAACATTACGGTCATGATTACTCCGAATAATCCCTGGTCATAATCATACCAAGTCCATCTATGCACTACAGGCCACAGATGACTTTCAACATAATATAAACATGAGGATGATGACAATGATATAAGAATTCAATAAAACAAGTTCAAGAATTAATTTATCCATGAATCAATAACGTCCAAATTGTCAACATGATACTGCTTTGTAGAGTAAAATTCAAGAATGCTCAGAAGAATATTTTCATGAAAAGATACTAGATGAAGAGCAAATATCAAGGATATTCCACTAATTTCATGGAGTATATAGAAGTCAAAACTTTAACCAACTGAATATAATAACAAATGGAATAACAAAAGAAATCACCATGCATGCGGTACTTTGCATGTATATGTTATTCCAATGATTTAGAAGTAATGGAACCAAATCGGTAAATTCGCATGCCATGGCATGATGTCCAAAAGAATAATAATAAAGATTTAACCAATGTCAGCGTAAAAAGCGCACAAACAGGATATTCCAATGTAATAATAATAAAGACGGAACCAGTGTCCGGTAGTAAACGCACGAGATAGGATATTCCAATGAATAATAATAAAGATTTTAACCATGTCCAATTAAAACGCAAAGCCTGACAGATATTTCAAATGTAATAATAATAAAGACGAAATAATAGAAGAATGCCACCAAGTATAGGGTAGTCCGCGTATACTGGTTATTCCAACAGAATAATAAAGAATGAAATAACAGAAGTTCTCTTTATGAATGCAAAAGAAATAATATCCCTTACCGTAAAAGAAACTGGATATAAGAGTAGGGAAGTAGCAGAATACTTTTCTATAGTTTCTCTATAATTTCTCTCTCTAGAGTTTAAGTGAATTCGTAAGAAATAATGAAGGAATGAGCTTCTATTTATAGGAGAATTGAAGGGGTACTATTTAAGAAGAAAATCACGGATGAAATAATTCTCGCAGTAACAGACAAAAAAAAAAATCTTCAGACGCCTGATTTTTCAAAGTATTAATATAATAATCAATAAAATATAATATATATATATATATATATATATATATATATATATAAAATTATACATGTTCGTTGAAAAAAAAAAAACATTGGGTGCACTCATTTCTACCCCATCCATGCCGCCACTTTATCAAACTAATATATATATATATATATATATATATATATATATATATATATATATATATAATAAATAAATAATAATACTCCTTCCGCACTACCATTATCCCCCCACCATTTCCCACTTAATGCTTTATATATATATATATATATATATATATATATATATTAAAAACACACTTGCACCCACCCACATGGCACACACATATATATATACCTTAAAACTTCATACCGATTATTTTGAAAAATGGATAAATGGGGGTCCATAAAATAAGCAAAACTTCATAAAAATCACCTTAATAATTTTAACAACATTTATCATTATTATTATAATTCACAATATTAATCGACCAGTGTCGCTCCTGGAAAGAGGGGGCTTTTCAATAAGGATTTCTCTCCATATTGCGCAATTAGGTGACCAAACCTCTCCTTGACAGAACTTCTAGACATCATTAATATTGCAAATAATAATATTAATAACTTTGTCATCTCAATTATTGATTTAATAATATATAAAATATTGACAATAATTGAATCAAATAACGTGAGACACTATCCAGCAATTACTGTAGCAATAATTGAACAAAATTGAGTGACTTCTCACGTAAGCATCAATAATCAAAACCGTGTGCTACTGTACAACTACGTGTATTACTTTACTTTTAACACCAGGTGTTTCAACAGTTAACGGTAAAACTTCTGCCGTTATTTTCATAAAGTATTTTTGTCGTTTTCTCAACCCGACAATAATTTCGTTGTGGGGTCCACCAATGATTGTGCCGTTGTACGAATATTCTCTGTTAAAACGAATATTTCCCGACCAATCGAATATTATATAACAACTTGCGTACTTTGCAAAATTTATAAATATTACCCACAACTATAACATTATATCAAATTCATTCCATAATATTCAAAAATGATATTTATAGAAAATTCATCTTTTATTCATAAAAGTTGGTGTCTTACAACCTCCCCTTCTTATGAAATTTCGCCCTCAAAATTAGAGTACGTACCTGGTATGTTGAAGAGGTAAGGATACCTTGATTTCATTTCAGATTCTAACTCCCAAGTCGTTTCCTCAACATCGTGGTTTCTCCATAAAACTTTGACTTGAGGTATAACCTTGGAGCGTAGAATATGTTCCTTCTTATCCAAGATTTGAACAGGAACCTCTTCATACGTCAAATCTTCCGCTATTTCGTCTCGGTTCTAACTCAATAATGTGGTGCGGGTCTTTCACATATTTACGTAACATAGATATGTTAAAAACGTTATGAACACGAGACATACTTGGCGATAAAACGAGTCTATAGTCCACAGTTCCTACTCGATCGAGGATTAAAAATGGGCCGATGAATCGAGGATTGAGCTTTCCCCTCTTTCCAAATCTCATAACTCCTTTCCATGGAGCAACACGTAACAACACATGATCTCCTATATCGAATTCCACATTCTTTCGATGAAGATCAACATAACTCTTTTGTCGATCTTGTGAGGTTTTTATACGTTGTTGGATCGTTTGAATCTTTTCTATAGTCATACGTACCAACTCCGGTCCCAACAATGTTGCTTCTCCCACCTCATCCCAGCATACTGGAGAACGACACTTTCTTTCATACAACGCTTCAAATGGAGCCATGCCAACTTGATAACTGTTGTTGTAGGAAAACTCCACCAATGGTAAGAACTTGTCCCAACTTCCCTTGAAATCAAGGACACATAGTCTTAATAGATCTTCAAGAGTTTGGATAGTCCTCTCCGACTGTCCATCCGTCTGAGGATGATATGCTGAGTTAAATCGTAAATCCGTGCCCATAGCTTTTTGCAAATTAACCCAAAATCGTGAAGTGAATCTTGGATCTCTATCAGACACTATGGATACTGGCATACCATGCAATCTCACAATCTCGTTTATGTACATACGAGCAAGACGTTCAGGTGTATAAGTTTCTCGTATATGTATGAAGTGAGCAGACTTGGTTAATCTATCAACAATGACCCAAATTGCATCTATGCCTTGAGAAACCTTGGGAAGACCAGTAACGAAATCCATGGTAATGTCCTCCCACTTCCATTCTGGAATTTCAAGTGGTTGCAATGGACCTTTTGGTACTTGATGCTCCGCCTTAACTCGTTGACAAGTTAGACACCTTGAGATAAACAGCATTATCTCTCTCTTCATATTGCTCCACTAAAATGTATAACGAATATTATGATACATTTTGGTACTCCCAGGATGGATTGCAAACGGTGTGTTGTGCGCCTCCATCATGATTTTATACTTTAAATCAGGGTCGTTATGAACACAAAGTCTGGAGTTGACTCGAAGTATTCCTTCTTCATCGATTCTTTCTTCCGGCATAGCACCTTCTTGCACTTTCTTCCTCATACGCATCAGCTCCAGGTCTGTAGCTTGAGCAGCTTTAACTTTATCGATTAAAGTCGGTTCTACTCGTATATTCTCCATCATCACATGGGTCCTGGATTCTTTAACTCTATCTCCATCCTTTTCAAGTCACACAAAATGGGCCTTTGTGTTGACAATATCGCACTCAATATTTGAATATGATCTTCTACTCAATGCGCCAACCTACCACGTTCGCTTTTCGGGATGGTATTGGATGGTATGATCATAATCTTTCAATGATTCAAGCCAACGTCGTTGTCACATGTTGAGTTCCTTTTGAGTGAAGAAATATTTGAGGCTTTTATGATCCGTAAAGATCTCCACCTTCTCCTCATACAAGTAATGCCTCCAAATTTTTAGTGCGAAGATAATAAACCGCTAACTCTAGATCATCGAGTAGGATAATTCCTCTCATATTCTTTGAGTTGTCTTGAGGTATAAAGCTATGACTTTTCCATGTTGCATGAGAACACATCCCAACCTTTTTGCCCAAAGCATCATCATAGATGACAAATCCTCCGAGCCGATGGTATTGTCGAGCAGTCTTTGAAATGAGTCTCCTCTTGAGTTCTTGAAAACTCTTCTCACATTCTTCGCTCCAATCAACTTTGTATCTTTCCGAGTCAATGAGTTAATGGAGTAGCGATTCGAGAAAATCCTTCCATGAATCTCCGATAATAACCAAATAAACCGAGAAAGCTACATACTTTGATCATCGATTTAGGTTGCTCCCTCACTTTGAATAGCTTCAATCTTTCTTTGGGTCAACAGATATTCCATGACTTGATACCACGTGCCCAAGGAATGCTACTTCCTCTTTAACTCGCATTTCTTCAACTTGGCATAAAGCTTATATTCACGAAGCTTTTGAGTGTCGACCTCAAGTGTTGTTCATGATCTTCACGACTTTTGGAATAAATAAGGATGTCATCAATAAAGAGACGACCACAAAGTGATCCAAATATTCCTTGAATACTCGGTTCATCATATCCATGAAGGCGATAAGAGCATTAGTCAATCCAAAGGACATGACTAGAATTCATAATGCCCGCATCTGAGTTCTGAAGCCGTCTTTGGAATGTCATCGATTCGATCTTTAATTGGTGATATCCTAACGAAGATCAATCTTTAAAAAGAATTTGGCTCCTTGCAATTGGTCAAACAGTCATCAATACGTGGCAATGGGTACCTATTTTTTGATGGTGACATGATTCAACTCCCCGATAATCAATACAAAGTCACATACTCCCATCTTTCTTCTTCACAAAAATAACAGAGCACCCCAAGGAGAAGTACTAGGACGAATAAAGCCAATGTCTAACAATTCTCGTAGTTGGGTCTTTAACTCCTCAAGTTCAATAGGAGCCATTCGATATGGGGCTTTGGAAATGGGTTTTGTCACCGAGTTCAAGGTCGATACAAAATTCAATTTCATGCTCCTGGGTGGGCCAGGAAGTTCTTCTGGAATAAATCAGAAATTTATTAACAATAGAAATATCATTCAAAGCTGACGTATTTTTGTTTAGGTCTGTGACATGAGCTAAGAAAGCTTGACATCCGTTTTTCAATAAACGAATAGCTTTATGGCTTGAGATGACCTTGATTGATTTTAATGGTTTGGTCGCTTGAATTCGCATAATAGATTGATTAGGAATATGAAAGCTAACAACCTTACGAAAACAATCAATTTTAGCATGATGAGTAGTTAACCAATCAATCCCTAGAATCACATCAAATGCAAGTATTTTCAATGAAACAAGATCGACAGGTAATGTGAGGGTACCTATTTTGAACCAAACAAGAATTATAAATAGTGGATGTAATGAAGGTTTCTCCCAATGGAGTTTCTACAGATAAGTCAAAGTCTAATTTCTCCGGAGTCAAATTTAATTGTTGAGCGCAAGTAGGAGAAATAAAAGAATGGGTAGAACCGATATCATATAAAGTATAGACTTCACTAGAGTTTATGATAAGCTTACCCGTGATGACCTCATTCGAGTTCCTTGCTTTCTGGGAGGTCACAACAAACGCTCTCCCTTGCATTATCGATTTTGACTTTTCTGGGACGGCCTTTGGTGCTTCCATCCTGGCTGAACTTGTCTTCGGTGAACGAAAAAATCGGGCTAAGTGACCTTCTCTTCCACAATTATAACATGCTTTGGACGGTATCGCGCAGTTTGGACTGATGTGTCCCTCCCCTCCGCATTTGAAACATATGATAGGTGGTCGTTCTCCTTCCTTAACAACAGGTGGTGGTGCTGACGTCTTTCCATCATTGTTGAATCTCCTCTTCTTGAAATGTCCATTCTTATTGTTTTGGCCCTGATTACCACCGAAGTGGTTACCATTTCGCCCGTTGATTCCTCCATGCTTGTTGTCACCGCTCACGATGATCGTATTCTCCATTGGTATTATCATTTTGCCGGCTGCTTTCTCTTTTGGTTGCGTTGACTCGTTATCGCGCTCCACTAACTGAGCCCTATTTACAACATCTGAATACAAACACAGTTTATGAGAAATAAGATGTTGACGTATCTCAGGTTTCAAACCTCGTAAAAACATCGCGTCATTCGCTCCTTCATTATCCACCAAATGGGATGCAAACCGGGACAACTCTGCAAATTTAGCCTCGTATTGCGACACGGTCATATTGTTTTGTTCCAACTTGATGAAATCCACCTCCTTCATGTGATGAATACTTTTGGGAAAGTACTTGTCGTTGAATAGTTCTTGGAACTTCTCCCAAGACATTTTCAGTGCGGCAAGTTGAGTACGCTTTACCGATTCCCACCAGTAATCTGCCTCTCCTCGCAACATAAAGGCGGCAAAGGGAACCTTTTGCTCCTCGGAGCATCCCAAGACATCAAATATCTTGGTGATCTGCTTTATCCATGCTTCCGCCTTAAGTGGTTTTGGTTCTCCAATAAACTCCGGTGGTCCCAGCTCCTTGAACTGTTTAGCAGTGACCGTCCGAGAGTTTCCAGTGGTTCCACCTACATTTTGGACAGGAGCCGCTCTTGTCTGCTGTTGCATGAATTGCATAAAGCCTCTGAACATTCCATCATTCATCATTTGGTCAGTGTTATTGTTTGCATGAGGATTGTTGCCTTCCTGATGCACATTATCCTGATTATTGATATGTGGTGAATCAACGGTCGCCTGTGCTCCATTGCTATTCTCAACATTCTCGGATGTCATTTTCAGATACTGCCACAAAACAAAGGTTAATTGACATGTAACATTTTATCCCTATATTCTGACCGACCAATTAAATACAAAAAAAAAAACTTAGGTAGGTCATACTAGCGAAGGAATTCCCCGTCTCTCCACTCCTAGTTCTATTCTCACATCTTAGCCAGGGATCATACCCTAAGCTCTGATACCAACTGTGACGCCCCCAAAACAGGTATACATCACCCATCTTGGGTCACCAGATACAAGGTACTGAATTCAAATACAACTTAATAATACAACTGTCGTATTCAATACGACAAGACATAAACTGTGAGTTTGAATACAAATATTGTCTACTAGAGAGTATACAAACTCAAAAGGAGTCCTCATTACATTTATTGTCACACTATTTCACAAAATAATGAGGACTACTAATACTATCATCTGGTCCATCACTCCATTCCCCGACTCGTCCCAGCTATATTCTCATTTCCAGAAGAGAACAGTGAAAGAAAGGGTGAGATCAACTAGCCCAGTAAGAAATATTATGACCAAGATAATGCAGAACAAATAATATTAAAAGATTTTTCATGACTTTTATCGCTGGGACTCAGCTTAACAAATAATCCACATCATCGAATCACCCCTGCACTATGGCCAAGGATATTCGTTAGTATCACGACCACAATTATTCATGCACTACGGGCCAAGAATATTTGTGTATTCATTAATGGTCATGATCATGCCAACAACTATCCATCAATGCACTACGGGCCAATGAGGACTTTTTTCACATTATTTGTAACATTACGGTCATGATTTCTCCGAATAATCCCTGGTCATAATCATACCAAGTCCATCTATGCACTACAGGCCACAGATGACTTTCAACATAATATAAACATGAGGATGATGACAATGATATAAGAATTCAATAAAACAAGTTCAAGAATTAATTTATCCATGAATCAATAACGTCCAAATTGTCAACATGATACTGCTTTGTAGAGTAAAATTCAAGAATGCTCAGAAGAACATTTCCATGAAAAGATACTGGATAAAGCGCAAATATCAAGGATATTCCACTAATTTCATGGAGTATAGAAGTCAAAACTTTAACCAACTGAGTATAATAACAAATGGAATAATAAAAGAAATCACCATGCATGCGGTACTTCACATAGATAGGTTATTCCAACAGATTTAGAAGTAATGGAACCGTGTCGAGTAAATTAAATTGCAAGCGAAAGATGTTCCAATGTAATAATAATAAAGATTTTAACCAGTCCCACCAGAAAAACGCATGCATGTGATATATTCAACAGAATAATAATAAAGACTTTAACCAGTCCGGCAGAAAATGCACAAATGTGGATATTCCAATGTAATAATAATAAAGATGGAACTGTGTCCCAGAAAAACGCATGCAGAAGAGATATTCCAATGTAATAACAATAAAGATGGAATAATAGAAGAATGTCACCAAGTATAGGGTAGTCCACGTATACTAGTTATTCCAATGTAAATAATAAAGAATGGAATAATGAAGTTTTCTTTATGAATACAAAAGAAATAATATCCCTTACCGTAAAAAGAAAGCTGGATATAAGAGTGGGAAGTAGCGAAATACTTTTCTATAGTTTCTCTATAATTTCTCTCTCTAGAGTTTAAGTGAATTAAGAAATAAATAATGAAGGAATGAGCTTCTATTTATAGGAGAATTGAAGGGTCTTGCTTAAGAAGAAAATCACTTGATGAAATAATTCTCGCATCACGCATGTAAAAAAAAATCTTGAGTATCACTTTGATTTTTCAAAGTATTAATATAATAATCAATAAAATATAATATATATATATATATATATATATATATTAGCACATGTTCGTTGAAAAAAAAACATTGGGTGCACTCATTGCTACCCCTTCTGCCAACTTTGTCAAACTTATATATATATATATATATACTAATAAATAATAATACTCCTTCCGCACTACCATTATCCCCCCCCTACACCATTTCCCACTTAATGCTTTATTTATATATATATATATATATATATATATATATATATATATATATAAAAAACACACTTGCACCCACCCACATGGCACACACATATATATATATACACCTTATAACTTCCTACCGATTATTTTGAAAAATGGATAAATGGGGGTCCATAAAATAAGCAAAACTTCATAAAAATCACCTTAATAATTTTAACAACATTTATCATTATTATTATAATTCACAATATTAATCGACCAGGTCGTTCCCAAGAAAGAGGAGGCTTTCCAATAAGGATTTCTCCCTATTTACGCGCAATTAGGTGACCAAACCTCTCCTTGACAGAACTTCTAGACATCGTTAATATTGCAAATAATAATATTAATAACTTTGTCATCTCAATTATTGATTTAATAATATATAAAATATTGACAATAATTGAATCAAATAACGTGAGATACTATCGCAAAGAATTCATCGTAGCAATAATTTGAATAAAATTGAGTGACTTCTCACGTAAGCATCAATAATCAAAACCGTAATACTTCTTTATGCAACTACGCCAGACATTCTTGTATTTTTAACACCGGTGTTTCAAATAGTTAACAGTAAAACTTCCGCCGTTATTTTTATAAAGTATTTTTGTTGTTTTCTCGACCCGAAATAATAATTACATTGTAGGGGTCCACCAATGATTAATATCATTATCTAATATTCCCTGTTAAAACGAATATTCCCCAACCAATCGAATATTATATAACAACTTGCATGTATTTTGCAAAATTTATAAATATTGCTCACAACTATAACATTATATCAAATTCATTCCATAATATTCAAAATGATATTTATAGAAAATTCATCTTTTATTCATAAAAGTTGGGGTCTTACATAAATCTACAACAGTTGATTAATTGATATATATATATATATATATATATATATATATATATATATATATAAAATCCAAGTTATATATATAATTATATTATATATATATATATATATATTATATGCAAATTTAAAATATTAGTAATAATTAGTATTATAATATTGTTATTGTAATTAAATATATATATATTAAATAATTATTGAATTTATGAAAATATAAATTGTATGAGTTTATAATTTAATTATGTGTATTATATTTTATTTTGATAATTAGATCGGATTCAGGGAGTTTAGCGGGTGATATTTGGATTCGGTGAATTATTTTGGTACTATATTAAGGTACGAATTCCGTACTTTTTCAGCGAGACTCTTTTGAATATAATTCGTTCATTTTGTTATTCGTTTAAAAACTTGGTATTGCTTCTTAGGATTATTCCTTGTTGTCCAATTTATTGTGATAGTTTTGTTTTGGTGTTGATATTAAAATTCATATTTGTACTCCTTGAACTAGTTAATCGTGTCAGTATGTTTTGGCGACTTTATTCGTTTGTACCATTGTTCATATATTTTCGTTCACATTCAGGAGTCATTTTGATCATTGATATATTGTGATAATTAATAATGTTTGTATTTGATAATTCGATTTCATTTGAATATGGTCATGTAAGCCTTGTGATTTGAACCCCCTTTTGGCTTACATTTTATAGTTTGATCCTTAGGGTATACTTGAGCTACCTGTGGGGGTACCACAGGCATGTCCTCTTGACACAAGGGCATGACACCTTCCGTGGCGGTGTGATTAGTCCACGGCCTATCCTTTTGTATGCTTTGGGTATGAGCTTTGGCCATTTGATATATTTGTTCAGGATACGTATGGGTCGACCCAAGTATTTGATTTGATTCGATTTATTTGGCAGATTAGTGACGTATGTGTCGTGCGTACTATCCGATTTGATTTGTATACATCATGGTACCGATGTATTTTATTAGCCTTTGTCTATTTGTATTTGAGCTCAGTATGAAATTGTTACCGTATAACCATTTGATTCAGCCTTATTTGTTTGGGATTCTTTTGGCTATAATTATTCGATTGATAGTGTTAGTCATTTGTAAATGGACTCTAAAATTTTGATCTATTCGTAATTCGTTTGTAATTTATATGGTTCATTCATTCAACTCTTTTAGATTCATTACTTATTATGATATATTTATTCATCTTCATATGCGTACTGGGCAATTGGCTCACGCTGTGTTTTTTTTTCGGTAGGTAATCAGGGGTGTTCAGGATTTGTGGGATGAGAGCTACCTTTGATCCAAATGAGTAGATTAGCTTTTGAGATTATTATTAGACTTGGTTTTCCTAAGATTTTGTAACTGGATGTTTTGGGGTCTATTTTGGCATTTATTTCTTATTAGTAGAGATTATGTAAGTGTGGAGTTCCTTCTATTTAAATTGGAGTATGTGACAATTAGTGTTCAATTTCATTGGAGATATTTTGAGATTTATTTGAGGTTTATATTTATTATGCTTGTGCGTGACATTCCTTTTCCTTTTGGGAAAGGGGTGTTACAAATATCTTAAAGAAAACGAATCCAGTGAGATAAAAGATCAAAGATTAGGGATTCGTACTTTAGTTTATCCAAGTTCAAAAATACTCCATAATAACCAATTGTGAAGTATAATTCAAAAATAAAGATCAAAACATGGACACAATCAAAGATAGTAACCATAATAGACATCTTGGACAAAAAGGAGAAAATTTCATTTTTCGGTGAATAGTGTCGTATTCGTGAATAGTGCCATATACGTGAATAGTAACCCCGACACAAAAAGGTAGAAATTCCACAATAAAATTCATACCAATATTTCGGTATAATGATATTGAAATAATAACATCATTAGAAAGAAAATAACATCCCTTACCTCAAAATATCAGTACTTCTGATCGGAATATCGGTATAAGGCTAAAGGAAACTTGCACTGATGAATAGCAACTCACAAAGTATCTAAATACTCACAAAATACGCTTGATAATATAGAGAGAGAAAGAGAGAAAACTTGTTTTTGGTGTGATTTTCAATTCTAACTAAGCACCCTATTTATAGGAAAATGCTTAAAATGCCATAGCAGACTAACCTGCTATATGACGCCCCCAAAAATAGGTAAACATCACCCATCTTGAGTTGCCAAATATATGGTATAGAATATAAATACAAACTTAATTATACAACCGTCGTGTAATATACGACAATACATAAACAGAGAGTTTTAATAGGAATATTGTCATCTAGACAATATCCACACTCAAAGGAGTCTTCATTATATTTATTCTCACACTATTTAATGTAAATAGTGAGGACTACTAATGCTATCATCCTGGACCGTCACTCCTTTCCCAGACTAAATCCTAGCTATATTCTCATTTCACGAAGAGAAGCAAAAGAAAAGAACGGGTGAGCTCAACTAGCCCAGGTAAGAAATATTATGGCTAAGATAATGCAAAATAAATTATCAATAGTCTTTAACAATGTTAAACTGATAAAATACAATAGACATCAGGTTTAACTGCAGCGGAATAAGCAATCCATTAAAAGAGTCAAGTAGAGCATGATATCTACTATCTTCTATGATTTATAATTTTTCATCAATTTTATCATTGAGACTCAACAAATAAATAAACCACATCATCTAATCATCCTCAGACATTACGGGCCAAGGATATTCATTAAATCATCAACGGTCATGACTATACCGAATAATCCCTGGTCATAATCATACCAAAAACTGTCCATCAATGCATTATAGGCCACAGAGGACTTTTACCACATCATTTATAACATTACAGGTCATGATTATATCGAATGATCCCTGATCATAATCATAGTAAGTCCATCTATGCACGTAAGCCAAAGATGACTTTCATTACAATATAAGCATGAGGATGATGACAATAACATAATAATTCAATAAAATAAGTTCAAGAATAAATTTGAAAGATTAATAAGTTAATTTATCCTGAACTCAATAACGTCCAAATTGTCAACATGATACTACTTTATGGAGTAAAATTCAAGAATGCTCAGAAGAATATTTCCATGAAAAGATACTGGATGAAGCGCAAATATCCAGGATATTCTACTAATTTTATGGAGTATAGAAGCCAAAACTTTAACCAACTGAGTATAATAGAATATATGAAACTGCAAATGGATCTTCACCCGCCATGCTGTAATCCACGTATACATATCATTTCCATAATTTAATAAGGAATGAATACAAAGGATCATTCACCATGCATATGGTAATCCACATAGACAGGTTATTCTAACAAAATAATAAAGAATGAAATAACAGAAGGATTCACCATGCGTGCGATAGATCGCATGCATGAGTTATTCCCAATGAATAATAAATAATGGAACCGAGTTCGGCATAAACGTCATGCATATCGGATATTCCGGCGAATAATAAATAATGGAACCAGTCCGGCGTAAGCGGACGAAGACGGATATTCCGGCGTAATAATAAATAATGGAACCGGTCCCGCAAGAAACGCACGTATATAGATAATCCGGCTGAATAATAAATAATAGAACCAATCCGCATAAACGCATTGAGCATGTGATATTAAACGAATAATAAAGAAATGAAATATTAGAAGAATTTCACCATGTATGTGGTACTTCTCATAAGCAGGTTATTCCAACAGAATAATAAGAATGGAATAACAGAAGAATTTCACCATGTATGTGGTACTTCGTATATACAGGTTATTTCAACATAATAATTAAGAATGGAATAACAGAAGTTCTCTTCATGAATACGAAAGAAATAATACCCCTTACGAGTACAACAAATAATATCCTTTACCTTAAAAGAAATCGGATATTGGAAAGTGAAGTAGCGAGACTTTTCTTCTTTCTCGCCTATAGTTTCTCTCTCAGAGTTTCAAAGTGAATTAAGTAAGAAATAATGAAGGAATGAGCTTCTATTTATAAGAACCGAAAGTGGCTCTTTGTCTTAACGAAGGGTCAAAATTACTCTTGGTAATATTAAAGAGACAACCTGCTATTTTTGCGAAGGCAATTAACTCTTGAAACACCGAAGGGAAAATAACTCTTGAAACAATCAAGGCAAATAACTCTTAGAAAAAGGGGGACGATAACTCTTGGAAAACCAAGGGACAAGTTATTATTAAAACTTTAAATCAACGATCCATATTGATTTATTATTATAATTTCAACCAACTGGCCCAAAAAATTAAAGACATCTCCTCATGGAATAATATTGTACCCAAAAATGATTTGGACCGAAAAGAAATATATTTTTCGGGTGAATAGTACCCCGTGAATAATAACTCGTGAATAGTAACTTGTGAATAGTACTCCGACACGAAAAGTGCCCCGAATACCCAATTGAACAATATAACCTCAAGACATCAATTATTATCGAAACAATTGTCGATTTCCACTAACACAAATAATTTCAACACAATGGAACTATAAAATTCATCTTTAATCAACACGAACTTATTCATCATAAATATCATAACTCACAATGTTTAACAACCAGGTCGTTTCCAGGAAAGAGGGGGCTTTCCAATAAGGATTTCTCCCTATTGACGCGCAATTAGGTGACCAAACCTCTCATTGACAGAACTTCTAGACATTGTCAATATTGCAAATAATAATATGTATAACTTTGCCATCTCAATTATTGATTTAATAATATAACATATTATGCAGATGATACTGTGACAATAATCGAATCAATAATATGAGAGATATGATGCAATAATTACTGTAGTAATAATTGAGTATTACTGAGTGACTTCTCACGTAAGCATCAATAACCAATCTGAGTATGCTATTATGCAACCACGCCAGACATTTTTACTTTACTACTGGTAGTTCAACAGGTTTTAACGGTAACACTTCCTAATTATTTTTATAAAAAAATAATTTTGTCGCTTTCTTCTTTACTACGATAATACTTCCGCTGTGGGGTCCACCAATGATTGTGCCGTATATCTAATATTCCCTCGTTAAAACGAATATTCCCCGACCAATCGAATATTATATAACCACTTACTTACTTTGCAAAATTTATAAATATTACCCACAACTATAACATTATATCAAATCCATACCATAATATTTAAAAAATATTTCGAGAAATTTAAATCTTTATTCATAAAATTCGGGGTCTCACATGCTACCTGATGGCTTTACCAGCTACTATTCAAGCCCAACACTTTTGAAATTAAATTCCAGCACATTTCATTACTCACCAACCAAAAGTGGGGCCCACCATATTTTTAATAAAAATCATTATATTTTTTGAAACTTCAACAATTCATAATAAATAGCCCTTTTATCAGAAACATTCGAATCTCATGTGCTTTCCATAGGAAATTTAATTTTCTACAACATTGTAAGTTTAAATTTTTTCAAATTCCAAACGAAAAATGACCGAAATCCACATACGGACGATTTTCAAAACCTCCATTCTGACAAAATACTGATAAAATATCTCAGCATTAATTCCTCCATTTATAACCACATAAAATAAAAATATCCATCATATAAATTAATAACTAATTATTCACATATAATATTACAGAATCACAATTATGACAACCAGGTCGTTCCCAGGAAAGAGGGGGTTTTCCGATAAGGATTTCTCCTTATTGGCGCGCAATTAGGTGACCAAACCCCTTTTCTAGATAGAACTTCCTTAGACATTGCCAATAATGTTATCTAATAATATTATTCAAATAATATGAATTATTGATCTGATAATGGAGATACTGTGAAGTGACAATTATTGAAACAACAATTATATAAAATATCAATGCAGCAATTATTGAACCAATAAAATAAAATATTGAACAGTAATTACTGTAACAATTATTGAGCAGTGACTTCTTACGTAAGAATCAATAATTTCAAAAATATTATGCAATACCATGTGCTATCGCTTTGCAACCACGCCAGACATTATATTTTTTAACCACCGGGTATTCCAACAGTGTTAACGGTAACCATTACGACGTTATTTATAAAAACTGAAACTTTTAATTTTCTTCATCCGACAGTTATCCGTTATGGGGCCCACAAATGACTGAGCCATCGTACGAATATTGTGACGCCCCCAAAATAGGTATACATCATCCAAAATAGGTATACGCCAAATACATGCTACAAAATTCAAATACAACTTAATAATACAATTGTCGTGTAAAATATGACAAAACATAAACTGAGAGTTTTAAAATGAATATTGTCTTCTAGACAGTATTCAACTCAAATGGTGTCCTCAATACAATTATTATCACACTCTTTCAAAGAATAGTGAGGACTACTAATGCTATTGTGACGCCCCCAAAATTAGGTATACATCACCCATCTTGAGTAGTCAGATACATGGTACAAAATTCAAATACAACTTACTAATACAACTGTCGTGTACAATACGACAAAACATAACTGTGAGTTTGAATACAATTATTGTCTACTAGAGATTATACAAACTCAAAAGGAGTCCTCATTACAATTATTAACACACTATTTACAAGAATAGTTAGGACTACTAATGTTATCCTCTCGACCGCACTCCGCTCCCCGACTAGTCCCTCGCTATGTTCTCATTTCACAAGAGAACAAAGGAAAGAAAGGGTGAGCTCAACTAGCCCGAAGAAATATTATGACTAAGATAATGCAGAATAAATTATCATTAGTCTCCAACAATGTTAAACTGATAAAATATAATAGACATCAAGTTTAACTGCAGCGGAACAAGCAATCCATTAAAAGAGTCAAGTAGAAAATAAAATCTACTATCTTTTATGATTAAAAAGGTTTTTCATCACTGTTATTGCTAGGACTCACCTTAATAAATAATCCACATCATTGAATCACCCCTGCACTACGGCCAAGGATATTCTTTAAGATATCACGACCAAAATTATCCATGCACTACGGGCCAAGAATATTTGTGTATTCATTAATGGTCATAATCATGCCATAAAACAATTCATCTTTGACTACTACCAAAGAGAATCCATAGCCATAATCATACCAAAACCGTCCCATCAATGCACTACGCGCCAACGAGGACTTTTACCACATCATTTGTAACATTACTACTTAATGATTACAATCAATAATCCTCGTGTCATAATCATACCAAGTCCATCTATGCACTATAGGCCATAGATGACTTTCAACAAAATATAAACATGAGGATGATGACAATGATATAAGAATTTAATAAAACAAGTTCTAGAATTAATTTATCCAGGAATTAATAATGTCCAAATTGTTAACATAATACTGCTTTGTAGAGTAAAATTCAAGAATGCTCAAAAGAATATTTCCATGAAAAGATACTGGATGAAGCGCAAATATCAAGGATAAAATATTTTTGTCGTTTTCTCAATCCGACAATAATTACGCTAGGGTCCACTAATGATTGTGTCGTCGCATTTAATATTTCTGTTTAAAACGAATATTCCCTACCAATCGAATATAATATGACAACTTGCATACTTTGCAAAATTTATAAATATTACCCACAACTATAACATTATCTCAAATTCACACCATAATATAAAAAAAATTATTTCGAGAAAATTAATTCTTTATTCATAAAATCTGGGGTTTCACAATCTCCCCTCGAAATTTACGTACGTACCTAGTATGCCGAACAGATGAGAACACTTCGTCAAATTCTAACTCTTGAGGTATAACCTTTAAGCGTAGAATATATTCCAGGATTTTAACAGGTACATCTTCATACGTTAAATTATCCGCTGTCTCATCCGGTTCTAAATTAATAATGTGGTTCGGGTCGTCCACATATTTACGTAACATCGATACGTTAAAAATGTTATGAACACGCAACATACTTGGCGGTAAAACGAGTCTATAGGCCACAGTTCCTACTTCATCGAGGATTTCAAATGGGCCAGTTAAATCGAGGGTTGAGATTTCCTTTCTTCGTCGATTCTTGCTTCTAGAATAACGCCCTCTTGAACCTTCTTCTTCATATTCATCAGCTCTGGGTGCGTAGTTTGAGCGACTTTAACTTTATCGATTAAAGTCAATTCTACTCATATATTCGTTATCTTCATGTGGGTCCGTATATTCGCACTCGTAAACGCATACGATCTTCAACTCAACGCGTCACCTACCATGTTCGCTCTTTCACGATGATATTGAATAAGTACGATCGTAATCTTCTTCAATGTTCAAGCCAACATCTTTGGCGCGTATTACGCCGCTTTAAGTAAAAAATATTTGAGGGTTTTAGAAATGGGTTTTGATCATGTCAATACAAAATTTGATTTCACGCCTAGGGGTAGGCTAGAAGTCTTCAAGAATACGCCAAGAAATTTATTAACGATAGAAATATCATTCAAAATCACATCTCATCCAAGACTTGATAAGACGTCACATCGATACCAACCGTGACTTCTATCCCTTAACCTAGATAAAGACCTCACAATGATACCTATTAACTTGTCATCGCCATTCACGACGTCACCTACGTAGAAAAGTCCGCTTCTGCATTCCACACCGTGAAGTCATCAACAAAAGGATCGGGGCTTTTTACTTATGGCTCGATATGACAATGATCAATTTAGTGGTTTGGTTGCTTGAATTCGCATAATAGGTTGGTTAGGAATATGAAAGCTAACAACCTTACGAAAAACATGATGAGTAGTTAACCAATCGCTTTAAAAAAACCACATCAAAGGCAAGTATTTTCAAAGAGATAAGATCGACAGTAACGTGAAAGTGTCGATTTGAATCAAACAAGATTTATAAACAGTGGAGGTAACGAAGGTTTCTCCCAATGGAGTTTCAATAGATAAATCAAAGTTTAACTTCTCCAGAGTTAAGTACAAACATTGAACACAACTAGGTGAAATAAAAGAGTGAGTAGAACTGGTATCTGGGGTTTCACAGCTATCATCTAGACTGTCACTCCGTTCCCCGACTAGCCCCAACTACGTTCTCATTTTCTGAAGAGAACAATGAAAGCAAAAGGGTGAGCTCAACTAGCCTAGTAAGAAATATTATGACTAAGATAATGCAGAATAATTTATCGTTAGCCTTCAACGGTGTTAAACTGATAAAATATAACAAACATCAAGTTTAACTACAGCGGAACAAGCAATCCATTAGAAGAGTCAAGTAGAGAATAAAATCTACTATCTTCCATGATTTAAAAGGTTTTTCATCACTTTTATCACTGAGACTCAGCTTAATAAATAATCCATATCATCCCTGCACTACGGCCAAGGATATTCATTAGTATCACGACCACAAATTATCCATGCACTATGGGCCAAGGATATTCGTGTATTCATCAATGGTCATGATTATGCCAACAATCATCCCCATCAATGCACTACTACCAATGAGGACTTTTACCACATCATTTGAAACATTACGGTCATGATTATACCGAATAATCCCTAGTCATAATCATACCAAGTCCATCTATGCACTACATGCCACAGATGACTTTGAACATAATATAAACATGAGGATGATGACAATGATGTAAGAATTCAATAAAATAAATTCAAGGATAAATTTTTAAAGATTTATAATTTAATTTATCCAGAAATCAATAACGTTCAAATTGTCAACATGCTACTGCTTTGTGGAGTAAAATTTAAGAATAATTGTGAGACCCCAGATTTTATCAATAAAGATTTAAATTTTGTTGAAATAATTTTTTAATATTATGGTGTGAATTTAAGATAATATTATAGTTGTGGGTAGTATTTATAAATTTTGCAAAGTATGCAAGTGGTTATATTATATTCGATTGGTTCGGGAATATTCGGTTTAGCGAGAAATATTCGCATAACTACTCAATCATTGGTGGACCCCATAATGTAATTATTATCGGATTGAGAAAACGACAAAAATATTTTATTGAAATAACGGCGGAAGTTTTACCGTGGTTACCGCTGAACTACTCGGTAAAAGTAAAAGAATACGATGTCGTGTGGTTGCATAGTAGCAATACCAGTATTGATTATTGATGCTTATGTGAGAAGTCACCAGGTTTGATTCCATTATCACGATTAATAATATGAATTATTATAATGATAATGACGCTTTTGTTTTATTCGTATTATTAACGTAATAAAATGAAACATCTTTTATATAAAATAGAATACTTTATTAAAGTTATTCTATAAATAGAATATATTATATTTTATTATGCATAGTGTTGCATAGTGTTTTTTTCATATAAGGTTTTGCATAGTATTGCATAGTATTTGCATAGTAAAATGTTTTATATAAATAGAATATATTATATTTTATTTAAAAGATTTTCTTTAAATATGGACCAAATCGATTAAAGTAAATCAATCTGGACCGTTCATGGATTAGTTACTATGCATTCCATTTTCTTATAAATAAAGCTCATTCCTTCATTTTCTTACTTAATTCATTGAAACTTCTAGAGAGAAATTATAGAGAAGGAGAAGCTATAGAGAAAATTATAGAAAGAAGAAGAGTATTCTCGCTACTTCACTACTTCTATATTCATTCTTTTTACTACGGTAAGTGTTATTCTTTCTTCTTGAAGAGAACTTCATTATTCCATTCATTATTATTACATTGGAATAACTTTGTAAAGAGTGGCATACCCTATATACATAACTTTGTGATACGCGACATACCTATATACTTGGTGAAATCCTTATGTTATTCCATTGCTTATTATTCTGTTGGAATAACTTTTGTATACGCTATTTACCTATACTTGGTGACATTCTTTCTATTATTCATTGCTGGAACATCCTGCCTCGCTGTGTTTTACACCTTGACTGGTTCCGCTTTTTATTATTCTCGTTGGAACATCCACATGCATGTGTTTTACACCTGACCGGTTCCGCCTTTATCATTCTGTTGGAATATCCTATCTCGTGTGTTTTACAATCGATCTGGTTCCATCTTTATTATTCTGTTGGAACATCCTCGCTTGGTGTGAATTTCACCCCTTTCGTTCCGTTATTATTATTCTCGTTGAATAACTCGTCATCGCGGTACCGCATGCATGGTGATTTCTTTTGTTATTCCATTCTTTATTATACCCAGGTTGGTTAAAACTTTGACTTCTATACTCCATGAAATTAGTAGAATATCCTTGATATTTGCGTTTCATCCAAAGATCTTTTCATGAAAATATTCTTCCGATCATTCTTGAATTTTACTCTCTACTAAAAAAGATGTCGTGTTGACAATTTGGACGTTAATAATTCATGGATTAAATAATTCTTGAACTTGTTTTATTGAATTACTATGTCATTGTCATCATCCTCATGTTATATTATGTTATCTTTGGCTTACGTGCATAGATGAACTTAGTATGATTATGACCAGTGATCATTCTAAGATAATAATCACTTAATATAAATGATGTGACAAAAGTCCTCAAAGTGGCTGTAATGCAAATTGATGGATAGTTTTGGTATGATTATGACCGAGGGTGATTCGGTATAGTCATGACCATTGATAATTTGATGAAAATCCTTGACCGTAGTACAGGGATGATTAGATGTGGTGGTTTATTTATTAAAATTTGAGTCTCGATAAAAATTGATGAAAACCTTTAAAACCTAAAAGATAGTAGACTTTATTCTCTACTTGACTCTTTTAATGGATTGTATATTCATCACTGCAGCTTAAACCGGTTGTCTATTGTATTTTATCGCTTTAACATCATTGAAGGCTAATGATAATTTATTCGCATTATCTTAGTCATAATATTTCTTCTTGGGCTAGTTGAGCTCACCTTTCTTTCACCGTTTCTCTTGAAATGAGAACATAGTTTGACTTGAGCCGGGGAACGGAGTAATGGTCCGAGAGGATAGCATTAGTAGTCCCCACTATTCTGTGAAATAGTGTGATAATAGTTGTAATGAGGACTCCTTTTGAGTTTGTATAATATCTAGTAGACAATATTTGTATTCAAACTCACGCTTTATGTCGTATTGTACACGACGCTTAGGTTAATAAGTTGTATTTGAATTTATGTACCATGTAAGTGGCGACCCAAGATGGGTGACGATACCTAATTTTGGGGCGTCACGGTTGGTATCGTGAGCTTAGGATATGATCCTGGCTAAGATGTGAGAATAGTACTAGGAGGGAGAGACGGGAATTCCTTCGCTAGTATGACCTACCTAAGTTATTTGGTATTTGATTGGTCGGTCAGAGTATAGTGATAATATGTTGCATGTTAATTAACTCTTGTTTTGTGACAGTGTTTGTATTTAGATGTTGTGAATAGGGCTCTTGTTATTGGAGTGCGATAATGAGTCGGCTTCAACCAAAAGGTAACGACCAACAACACGATAATAATCATACTGGCACATAATTTACCATCGAACAATGATGACCATCGTGGGAGAAATTATCATGCCAAGAATAGTAACCACTTCGGTGGTAATCATGGCAAAGATAATAGAAGTGGAAATTTCAAGAAGAGAAGGTCATTTAGCTCGATTTTGTCGTATAGTGAAGTCAAGTCCAGTTGGGATAGTGGCACCAAAGGCGGATACGGACAAAACAAAGTCGGTGATTTCAGGAAGAGCGTTTTTCGTGACTTCTCAAAAAGTGGATAACCCGAACGGTTTAGCACGGGTTAGTTAATTATAAATTCTTATGAAGTCTATACCTTATTAGATACCTGGTTCTACCCATTCTTTTATCTCTCTCTTTTGCGTTCAACGCTTAAATTTGACTTGAGAAATTAGACTTTGATTTATCTATCAAACTTCGTTGGGAGAAACCTTCGTTACCTCTATTGTTTATTAATCTTGTTGTTTCAAATAAACACTTTCACGTTACTTCGTCGATCTTATCTCTTTGAAAATACTTGGCTTTGAGGTAATTTTTGAAAAACGATTGATTAACTACTCATTATTCTTTTGTAAGGTTGTTAGCTTTCATATTCCTAACCAACTCAAGTTATACTGAATTCAAAGTAACCAAATCCTAAAGTTAATCAACGTTATATCAAGCTATAAGTAAAGAGCCCGATCCTTTCGTTGTTGACTTCCTTGTGTGGAATGCACCGCCGGACTTTCAGAGGCGACGTCATTGTCAAGATGGCAAGTTGATAGGTATCTTTGTGAGGTGCTATCCAGGTTAAGGGATAGAAGTCACAGTTGGTATTAATGTGATGTACTATCCAAGTCTTGGACGAGAGTAACAGTTTTGAATGATATTTCTATCATTAATAAATTTCTTGGCGTATTCTTGAAGACTTCCTAGCCTACCCTAGAGCGTGAAATCGAATTTTGTATTGACCCCAGTACAAAACCCATTTCTTAAACCCTCAAATATTTCTTCAACTAAAATGAACAGTTTACGTGGTTTATGATGAAAGTCATAATAAAAGCATTGGACTAATGAAAATCATGGGTATATGAAGTATTAGTAAGTTTTATGATGAGTTATGTTGGTTAGTATGTGAAAACATGAAAGTTTCTTAGAAATCACAAAGAGTTGAAAATCAGATTTTGGTGAAAAACGTAACAAGAAATTCAATTGACCATATCTCCTATTATATTTTGAATTTTTGAGTGTGGTCAAGTCCTAGAGGTAGATCTATGAGTTACCTAACTAATCCAAGTGGAATTACTGGAAAAGGTGTTGTAGATTTTGTGTGGACTGATTTTAGCAAAGGAGGCCAAAGCTGTAAATTTAAAAATGCTACTGCCCAGAAACTTTAAGGGGCTGTTTCGGCTACTTAAATTATGAGAAAAATTATGGCCTTTTGGGACATGAAAGTATATGGTATAAAGTACCTCCTGTCCAAAAATGAGCTCATTCTCGACTTAAAATGAGCAAGTTATGACTATTTCAATATTTAGGTTTTTTCGATTTAAAAACGCTATAACCGAGTTCTATAACTCCGATGACCATGAAATTTAAACTGGAGGCTCAAGTTAACATGTGTAAGGTCCTGCCAAGATTTGGGAATTTTTGGAGTTAAACTTGAGGTAGCTAATTTCTTAAGGAATTAATTAGAAATTGATTTTGAAAAATAGTAAATGAATTTTAAAAATTCGAGAAAATATATTTTCATTATGGGACTATATTATGCTAAATCCCAAAAAAGAAATATTTTTGGGACTGATTTGGTATTTTTCATGAAAATAGTTTAGTTACGAACATATGAGTTAAATATGTTATGTGAAGTAACAAAGTTGAAAATATGATTTTATGGCTAAAGAATCCTATATAGAGTATATGCATATTTTTGATGAGGGATTTGATAATTTGTGATGATATTTTATGAGTATGGCATTTTTGAATGATTAAATGCATTATATGGTAAAGCGTAAACAATTGAGATAAATTGTTTATAAATTTAAGAAGTGATTAAAATATTATTATAATATTAATGTTATTAGATTATGAGATTATTAAGTGATTGATAACATGGGGATATTCTTGAATCTCGGATAAATTATATTATAAATGTTTAATATTTATCCTTTATCTCATTTGATTGATTCTTTATATCATTATCCTCACGCTTATATTATGTTGAAAGTCATCTCAGTATGTGAAGTGCATAGATGGACTTGGTATGATTATGACCAGGATTGTTAGTGATAATCATAACCGTAATTGAAAACACAATTATCTTTGGTAAGTAGTGCATGGATAATTTGTGGTCGTGATATCTAATGAATACACAATTATCTTTAATGTAGTAGTGCATGGATAATTTGTGGTCGTGATACTAATGAATACACAATTATCTTCGGTAGTAGTGCATGGATAATTTGTGGTCGCGATACTAATGAATACACAATTATCTTTGTCAGTAAATGGATAATTTGTGGTCGTGATATTAATGAATACACGATTATCTTTGGTAGTAGTGCATGGATAATTCGTGGTCGTGATACTAATGAATACACAATTATCTTTGGTAGTAGTGCATGGATAATTTGTGGTCGTGATATTAATGAATACACAATTATCTTTGGTCAGTAGTGCATGGATAATTTGTGGTCGTGATACTAATGAATACACGATTATCTTTGGTAGTAGTGCATGGATAATTTGTGGTCGTGATACTTAATGAATACACGATTATCTTTGGTAGTAGTGCATGGATAATTCGTGGTCGTGATATTAATGAATACACAATTATCTTTGTCGTAGTGCATGGATAATTTGTGGTCGTGATACTAATGAATACACAATTATCTTTGGCCGTAGTGCATGGATAATTTGTGGTCGTGATACTAATGAATACACGATTATCTTTGGCCGTAGTGCATGGATAATTCGTGGTCGTGATACTAATGAATACACAATTATCTTTGGTAGTAGTGCATGGATAATTTGTGGTCGTGATATTAATGAATACACAATTATCTTTGGTCAGTAGTGCATGGATAATTTGTGGTCGTGATACTAATGAATACACGATTATCTTTGGTCGTAGTGCATGGATAATTCGTGGTCGTGATACTAATGAATACACGATTATCTTCATGGTCGTAGTGCATGGATAATTAAGTGGTCGTGATACTAATGAATATCCTTGGCACAGTAGTGCGGGGATGATTCGATGATATGGATTAATTATTGAGTGAGTCTTAGCAATGAAATATTAATTCATGGATGTGGTAAAAAGTCATCTTCGTCAGTAGTGCATTGATAGACTTGGTATGATTATGACCACGGATTATTCGGTATAATCATGATCAGATTAAAAACACGAATATCCTTGGCGCAAGGTGCATGGATAATTCGTGGTCGTGGATACTATTAAGTCGCGTCTCAAAGATTATTGGTTTTACAAATTGTATATCTTGGCTCAGTAGTGCAAAGATGAATTGTTAATGAATATTTTTGGCCTGGATTACGAAGATGAATTTAAATGATAAAGGTATTCAAAGTATCCTCACCTCTTTATCATACCAGTATCGCACCCTAATTTCGAGGGCTTAAATTCCATAAGGAGGGAGATTGTGAGACCCCAGATTTTATCAATAAAGATTTAAATTTTGTTGAAATAATTTTTAATATTATGGTGTGAATTTAAGATAATATTATAGTTGTGGTAGTATTTATAAATTTTGCAAAGTATGCAAGTGGTTATATTATATTCGATTGGTCGGGGAATATTCTTGTTTAGCAGAAATATTCGCATAACTACCAATCATTGGTGGACCCCACAATGTAATTATTGTTTGATCGAGAAAACGACAAAAATATTTTATTGAAATAACGGTGGAAGTTTTACCGTGGTTATTGTTGAACTACTCTAGTAGTAAAAGTACGAAGAATACGTGTGGTTGCATAAGAAGCACACCTGTGATTGATTATCGATGCTTATGTGAGAAGTCACCATTTGATTCCATTATCACGATTAATAATATGAATTATTATAGCGATAATGACGCTTTTGTTTTATTCGTATTATTAACGTAATAAAACGTAAACATCTTTTATATAAAATAGAATACTTTATTAAAGTTATTCTATAAATAGAATATATTATATTTTATTATGTAGTGTTGCATAGTGTTTTGCATAAAGGTTTTGCATAGTATTGCATAAGATTTGCATAGTAAAATGTTTTTATATAAATAGAATATATTATATTTTATTTAAAAGATTTTTCTTTAAATATGGACCGTCGATTAAAGTAAATCAATCTGGACCGCTCATGGATTAGTTACTATGCATTCCATTTTCCTATAAATAAGCTCATTCCTTCATTTTCTTACGAATTCATTGAAACTCTAGAGAGAAATTATAGAGAGAAGCTATAGAGAAAAATTATAGAAAGAAGAAGAGTATTCGCTACTTCACTACTTCTATATTCAGGTTCTTTTTACGGTAAGGGGTGTTATTCTTTCTTCTTGAAGAGAACTTCACATTATTCCATTCATTATTATTCATTGGAATAACTGTAAAAGAGTGGCATACCCTATACATAACCTCAGATACGCCGACATACCCTATACTTGGTGAAATCCTTATGTTATTCCATTGCTTATTATTCTTCATTGGAATAACTCAGATACGCTGGTTTTCCTATACTTGGTGACATTCTTCTATTATTCTCGCTGGAACATCCTGTCGTGTGTTTTTTACAATTTTAACTGGTTCCGCTTTTATTATTCTCGTTGGAACATCCTGCATGTGTTTTACACCGACTGGTTCCGCTCTTTATCATTCTGTTGGAATATCCTATCACGTGTTTTACACCGGATCCGGTTCCATCTTTATTATTCTCATTGGAACATCCTCGCTTGCGTTGTAATTTCACCTCGACCGTTCCGTTATTATTATTCTCGTTGAATAACTCCGTCTGGCGCAATCACCGCATGTGGTGATTTCTTTTGTTATTCCATTCTTTATTATACCCAGTTGGTTAAAACTTTGACTTCTATACTCCATGAAATTAGTAGAATATCCTTGATATTTGCGCTTCATCCAGTATCTTTTCATGGAAATATTCTTCTGATCATTCTTGAATTTTACTCTACGAAACAAAGATCATGTTGATAATTTGACGTTAATAATTCATGGATTAAATAATTCTTGAACTTGTTTTATTGAATTACTATGTCATTGTCATCATCCTCATGTTATATTATGTTATCTTTGGCTTACGTGCATAGATGAACTTAGTATGATTATGACCAGGGGATCATTCTAGATAATCATGACTTAATATAAATGATGTGACAAAAGTCCTCGAAGGGCCTGTAATGCAAAGTTGATGGATAGTTTTGGTATGATTATGACCAGGGGTGATTCTAAGATAGTCATGACCATTGATAATTTGATGAAAATCCTCGACCGTGGTACGGGGATGATTAGATGTGGTGGTTTATTTATTGTTTGAGTCTCAATGATAAAATTGATGAAAACCTTTTAAAACCTAAAAGATAGTAGACTTTATTCTCTACTTGACTCTTTTAATGGATTGATATTCCGGCCGCAGCTTAAACCGGTTGTCTATTGTATTTTATCGCTTTAACATCGTTGAAGGCTAATGATAATTTATTCTACATTATCTTAGTCATAATATTTCTTCTTGGGCTAGTTGAGCTCACCTTTCTTTCACCGTTATTCTCTTGAAATGAGAACATAAATTTGAGACGAGCTCTGGGAACGGAGTAATGGTCCGAGAGGATAGATTAGTAGTCCTCACTATTCTGTGAAATAGTGTGATAATAGTTGTAATGAGGACTCCTTTTGAGTTTGTATAATATCTAGTAGACAATATTTGTATTCAAACTCACGCTTTATGTCGTATTGTATACCGGCGCTTAGGTTAATAAGTTGTATTTGAATTTATGTACCATGTAAGTGGCGACCCAAGATGGGTGGCGATACCTAATTTTTTTTGGGCGTCCCCAATAATATTGTACAAAAAATAATTTGGACCGAAAACGAATCAATTTTTATCATGAATAGCACCTCGAGAGAATAGTACTCGAGTGAATAGTACCTCGTGAATAGTACTTCAGGAATAGTAACCCCGTGAATAGTACTACGGCGTGAAAAAGTTATAACTTATCAAGAATGCTCAGAATAATATTTTCATGAAAAGATATTGGATGAAGCGCAAATATCAAGGATATTCTACTAATTTTAAGGAGTATAGAAGCCAAAATTTAACAAAATGAATATAGAATTCGAAATCTGAAATGAAATAATATTACTTACATACTACAGAGTATGGAAGAAAATATTATTTCAAGCGAATATTGAACAAAAATAACATCCCTTACCTTGAAAAGAAGAGTATTCCAACTGGTATAGCGGGGATATTCTTGAAGAAAAATTTTACTGTTTTCTACGCTCAAAGCTTTCTAAAACTCTAAAGAAATACACTCAAGATTATAGAAGAAGAATTCTCTGATTCTGGTGTGATTTTCAATTCTAACTAAGCACCCTATTTATAGGAAAATGCTAGAACGCCGTAGGAGACTAAATTAATAAAATAATATTATTATTTTTTCTACGCACATGTATTTGAAAAAATTTTAGCCACCACAAGTAGGGCCCACTAAAATCAACCACCTTTCCCAACAACCAAAAGTGGGGCCCACCCATATTTTTAATAAAAATATTTTAATTTTCGAAACTTAAATAATTCATAATAAATAGCCCTTTTATCAGAAAAATACGAATTTTATGTCCATTCCACACGAAATCGAATTCTCTACAACTTTGTAGAAGAAAGCTTTTCCAAATTCCAAACAGAAAATATTCGAAATCCACAAACGGATGATTTTCAATACCTCATAAAATTCATAACAAATCATACGTTAATTTTTAACGGTTCAAAATTTGTGGACATATACTCAACTTATATATGTATAACATATCCAAAAATTACAACGATCTAACGGTCGGATCAAAATTATAACTCACGCAATAGAGCTTTAAGAACACCAATTTGATTTTTAATACCTCCATTCCGACAAAAATACTGATAAAACACCCCAACATTAATCCTTTCAATTATAACCACATAAAATAAATATTTTCCTATCTATCATTTGTGTCCACATAAAATAAATATTATAGAATTACAATAATGACAACCAGGTCGTTCCCAGGAAAGAGGGGGCTTTTCGATAAGGATTTCTCCTTAGTGACGCGCAATTAAGTGACCAAACCTCTCATTGACAGAACTTTCTAGACATTGCCAATAATGCTATCTAATAATATTATTCAAATAATATGAATTATTGATCTGATAATGAAAAATATTATGCAGTGACAATTATTGAAACAAAAATAATATAAATTATCAACGCATCAATTATTGAACCAATAAAATAAAATATTGAACAATAATTACCGTAATAATTATCGAGTAGTGCCTTCTAACGTAAGAATAAAAATTCAAAAATATTGTGCAATACCGGTATTGCTACTTCATGCAACAACGCCAGACATCTTGTATTTTAACCACCGTATTCCAACAAAGTTTAACTTGAAAACTTTCATAGTTATTTTATAAAAAGATCTTATTGTTGTTTTCTCAATCTGACAATAATTCCGTTATGGGGTCCACTAATGATTGTGCCGTCATACGAATATTCCCTGTTAAAATGAATATTCCCCGACCAATCGAATATTATATAACAACTTACGTACTTTGCAAAATTTATAAATATTACCCACAACTATAATATTATATAAAATTCATTCCATAATAATCAAAAATAATATTTATAGAAAATTTATCTTTATTCATAAAAGTTGGGGTCTTATAACCTCCCCTTCTTATGAAATTTCGCCCTCGAAATTAGAGTACGTACCTGATATGTCGAATAGGTAAGGATACCTTGATTTCATTTCAGATTCTAACTCCCAGGTCATTTCCTCAACATCGTGGTTTCTCCACAAAACTTTGACTTGAGGTATAACCTTGGAGCGTAAAATATGTTCCTTCTTATCCAAGATTTTAACAGGAACCTCTTCATACGTTAAATCTTTCGCAATTTCTTCTGGTTCTAACTCATTAATGTGGTTCTGGTCTTTCACATATTTACGTAACATAGATATATGAAAAACGTTATGAACACGAGACATACTTGGCGGTAAGGCGAGTCTATAGGCCACAGTTCCTACTCGTTTGAGGATTAAAAATGGGCCAATGAATCGAGGATTGAGTTTCCATCTCTTTCCAAATCTCGTAACTCCTCTCCATAGAGCAACACGTAACAACACATGTTCTCCAATATTGAATTCCACGTCCTTTCGATGAAGATCAGCATAACTCTTTTGTCGATCTTGTGAGGTTTTTATACGTTCTCGGATCGTTTGAATCTTTTCTGTAGTCATACGTTCCAACTCCGGTCCCAACAACGTTGCTTCACCCACCTCATCCCAACATACTAGAGAACGACACTTTCTTCCAAACAACGCCTAGAATGGAGCCATGCCAATACTTGCTTGATAACTGTTGTTATATGAAAACTCCACCAATGGTAAGAACTTGTCCCAACTTCCCTTGAATTCAAGGACACAGAGTCTTAATAGATCTTCAAGAGTTTGAATAGTCCTATCTAACTGTCCGTCCGTCTGAGGATGATATTGTAAGACCCCAACTTATTATAAATAAAATTGAATTTTCTCTAATTATTATTGTGAATAATAAGGTATTAATTTGATATAATTCTCTGGTTATGGGTGAAATGTGCAAATTTTGCAAAATATGCAAGTGGTTATAAAATAATCATTGTTGTTTGGGAATATTCATTTGTCGTGGAATATTCTTGTTGTTTGGGAATATTCGACGATTTGGCGCTAGCATCATTTAGGGCCCATAATGTAATAACTCATCGGATGAAGAAAAACGACAAGTTTGAGTTTTTATAAATAACAAACAGAAGTTGTTACACTGCTAACACCGCTGAAATACCCGGTGGTTAAAATACAATGTACGCTGTGGATGCACAAAGATTGATGAATTATTGATCCTTACGTAAAAAGGCACTACTCAATAATTGTTACGAGTTACCGCTTAATATTTTATTTTATTGATTCAATAATTGTCATTGATATTTTATATTATTGTTGTTTCAATAATTATCATCGCACAAAAGATTTCCCATTATCAGATCAATAATTCATATTATTTGAATAATATTATTAGATAGCATTATTGGCAATGTCTAGAAAGTTCTGTCAAGGAGAGGTTTGGTCACCTAATTGCGCACCAGTAAGGAGAAATTCTTATTGGAAAGCCCCCTCTTTCCTGGGAACGGCCTGGTTATCATAAATGTGATTCTGTAATATTATTTGTGAATAATTAATTATTGATTCATATGATAAGGAAATATTTATTTTATGTGGATATAAATGTTGGATATATTTATTGTGGTTAAAAATGTAAGAGTTAATGTTGAGGTGTTTTATCAAGATTTTTGTTTGAATGAATGTATTAAAATTAAACCAAAGGTGTTTTGAGATATATTGTGTGTTATATAATTTTAATCCGACCGTTGGATCATTGTAATTTTTGGATATGTTATACATATATAAGTTGAGTATATGTCCACAAATTTTGAACCGTTAAAAATGAACGTATGATTTGTTATGAATTTTTAGAGGTGACTAATTCAGAAATTAGGTTTATAAATGATTTTGGTGGAAAATTCTAGAATTGAGTGGGCCCCACTTGTGTTTGGTGAAGAAATATGCTGAATTTATTTCAAATGTGGTGGGTGGGAATAGTAGCAGGTAAAGCCATCAGGTTACAGGTCAAGTCTACTAACATTTTCCTATAAATAGAGGGCTAATTAGAATTGAAAATCACACCAGAAACAAGTTTTCTCTCTTTCTCTCTCTAGATTATAGAGTGTATTTTGTGAGTATTTAGATACTTTATGAGTTTGTATTCATCGCTGCAAGTTTCCTTCAAATTTTATACCGATATTCCGATCGTAAGTAATCGATATTTTGAGGTAAGGGATGTTATTTTCTTCATATATGATATTATTTCTTCAATATCATTATGCCAAGTATCGATCTCGAATTTTATCAAATTTGAAACTTTTTGTGTCGGGGTAACTATTCACGATACTCAAGACTATTCATGTATACTGACACTATTCACGAAATACTAAGACTATTCACCTAAAAAATGAAATTTTCTTCTTTTTTTGTCCAAGACGCCTATTATGGTTACTATCTTTTATCAGATCCATGCTTTGATCTTTATTTTTGTATTTTGCTTCAAAATTGTTATTTATGAAGTATTATTGATCTTGGATAAACTGTTATACGAATCCCTACTATTTGTCCTTCCGTTTCACTGGATTCGTTTTCTTTAAAATATTTTTTATCATCCTCAAATCCTAAATGATGATATTACTAAATATCTTCTACCAGAAGTGCAAAAGATAAATGATTAACTGATGAATATCTTTGGCCCGTAGTGCAAAGATGAACATGTGTTGAGATGAACATGACCAACTATTGATATAAATGAATATCTTTGGCCTTTAGTGCAAAGATGAATATTTGATTAAAGATGTATATTGATTGTTGTTACAGGGATAAAATTGATGATGAACTTTTAAATCTTAGAAGATAGTAGAACTCATTCTCTACTTGACTCTTCCGATGGATTGTCGCTTCACATAGCTTGTTGATCTAAAACTTGTTGTCTATTATATTTTATCAAATTTTTCCTATTCAAGACTAACGATAATTTGTTTTATATTATCTTAGTCATAATATTCTTTTTTTCGGGCTAGTTGAGCTCACCCTTTTCCTTTTTGTTCCATTTTTCTCAAGAGGTGAAACATAGCAGAATTAGTCGGGTACGGAGTGATGGTTCTAGAAAGATGTTTTAGCGCCCTCACTATTTCGTAAAATAGTGTTTGAATAATTGTAATGAGGACTTATTTGAGTGTGGATATTGCCTAGAAGACAATATTTGTATTTAAACTCACAAAGATGTGTTGTGTCGATTTTGCACGACAATTGTATTATTGAAGTTGTAGTTTGCTTTCTCATACCATGTATTTGGCGACTTTAATGGGTGTTGTATACCTATTTTGGGGCGCCACAATTGGTATCGAGCTTAGGGATATGGTCTCCAAGGCGAGATCGGGGAATAGAACTAGAGGGAGAGATGAGTAAATCATTCGCTAGTGTGTCCTATCTAAGCTTATTTGTTGGTCACCATAATATAGGGATATTATGTGTTATATTAATTTTTTAATTAACCCTTGTTTTATGGCGAGATTTAAAAATGGTCACTGAACGCGTAACTATGGAGTGTATGAGACTGTGGAACAACCTTTAGTTACAAAACCAGAGAACGCGCAACAGAAGGCAATAATCCTTCCTCAGAAACAACACTACCGAACAAATGATGAATGATGGATGTTCGTAAGTTTTGCATTTATGCAAAACCGCATTTAGGGAAACTCGTGCACGTATCTGGTGGAAATGCTAGCGATGCGCTGCGGCTTGTCACAAACAAGCAGCTTCAAAGAGTTGGGACCACCGAATTTAAGGGAAAGCGAGATCCGATCATGGCGGAAACGTGGTTCAAGCAAATTACCAAGATATTCGATGTCTTAGGATGCACGGAGGAACAGAAGGTTCCATTCGCCACCTTTATGTTCCGGTGAGGCGGATATCACCGGTAGGAGTCTCGTAGCGCACTCCACCAACGCACTCAACATGTCTTGGGAAACATTTCAGAAACTATTCAATGACAAGTACTTTCCTGAAAGTATTCGTCATATGAAGGAGGTGGAGTTTATCAGACTGGAACAAAACAATATGACGGTGTCCCAGTACGAGGCGAAGTTTGCAGAGTTATCCAGGTTCGCACCTCATTTGGTCAAAAATGAGGAACAAATGACAAGGATGTTTCTGAGAGGTCTAAAGCCCGAGATTCGGCAATATCTTATATCTCATAAATTTTCTTTATATTCAAATGTTGTAAACAGGGCTCAATTATTAGAGCGAGATAATGAGTATGTGCAACCGAGGGACCACAACCAGGGTCATACCGGTGACAACATTCATCAGAGCGATGATAACCAACGAGGAGGGAAAAATACGAACAAAGGCGATAACCACTTAGGTGGTCATCGTGGCCATGATAATAGGAGAGGTGAGTCAAGTGGAAATTTTAGAAAGATGAGATTCAACAATGACGGGAAGACATCAGCAACAGCACCAACACCAACAAAAAATTCTAGGGGAGGAGAACGACCGCCAGTTAGATGTTACAAATGCAGGAAAGAGGGACATATCAGCCCAAACTGTCCACAATAATCCAAAGTATGTTACAACTGTGGAAAAGAAGGCCACATAGCTCGGGATTGTTCTATAGCAAAACTAAGTTCAACGGGGATGGTGACTCCAAGGGCTATCCCGGATAAGTCAAAATCAGTGGTTCCTGGAAGAGCGTTTGTCGTGACTGGCCAAAACGCGAGGAACCCGAAAGAGGTGATTACGGGTAAGCTAATCTTGAACTCTTGCGAAGTTTATACCTTACTAGATACCGGTTCTACCCATTCTTTTATCTCTCCTGCTTGTGCTCAACGTTTAAACTTGACTCCGGAGAAATTGGACTTTGACTTATCTGTTGAAACTCCGTTGGGTGAAACCTTCGTTACATCTACAGTTTATAAATCTTGCATGATCCAAGTTGGCACTATCACATTACATGTTGATCTTATCTCTTTAAAGATACTTGCTTTTGATGTGATTTTAGGAATTGATTGGTTAACCACTCATCATGCCAAAATTGATTGTTTTCGTAAGGTTGTTAGTTTTCATATTCCTAACCAACCTGTCATACAGATTCAAACAACTAAACCACTAAAATCAACCACTATCATATCAAGCCATAAAGCTATTCGTTTATTGAAAAATGGATGTCAAGCTTTCTTAGCCCATGTTATGGATTTGAACAAAGACAAGTCAGATTTGAATAATATTTCAGTTGTTAGAGAATTTTCCGATGTATTTCCGAAGAACTTCCCTGCCTACCCCGTAACGTGATGTTGAATTCTTTATCGACCTTGAGCCGCACAAAACCCATTTCTAAAACCCCATATCGAATGGCTCCTATTGAACTTCAGAGTTAGAAGTCCAACTACGTGAATTGTTAGACATAGGTTTCATTCATCCTAGTATATCTCCTTGGGGTGCTCCTATTTAATTCAGAAAAAGAAGAAAGATGGGAGTATGCGACTTTGTATTGACTACCGAGAATTAAACCATGTCACCATCAAGAATTGGTATCCGCTACCTCGTATTGATGACTGTTTGCTCGACCAACCGCAAGGAGCACAATTCTTTTCAAAGATCGATCTTCGCTCGATAACATCACCAAGATTAAAACGAGGATATTCCAAAGACCGCTTTAGAACTCTAGACGGCATTATAAATTCTTAGTTATGTCTTTTGGATTGACTAATGCTCCGCCGCTTTCATGGATATGATGAACCGTATATTCAAGGAATATTTGAATCGCTTTGTTGTTGTCTTTATTGATGACATCCTCATCTATTCCAAAAGCCATGAAGATCATGAGCACCATTTGAAGTCGATACTTGAAAGGCTTCGTGAAAACAAGCTTTATGCCAAGTCAAGAAATGTGAGTTCGCGGCTTGAAGAAGCATTCCTTGGGCACGTGGTGTCAAAACATGGAGTATCTGTCGACCGGTGAAGATTGAAGCAAAGACAAAGTTGGGAGCAACCAAAGTCGATGATCAAAGTGCGTAGCTTTACGGGCTTAAATTTGGTTATTATCGAGATTCATGGAAGAATTTTCTCGAATCGCTATCTGTTAACTCAAATTGACTCGAAAGATACAAAATTCGTATGGAGCAAGGAATGCGAGAAGAGTTTCCAAGAGCTCAAGAGGAGACTCATTTCGGCACCTGTTTTGGCAATACCATCTGGTACGGATGGATTTGTTATATACAACGATGCTTCAGACAAAGGGTTAAGATGCGTTCTCATGCAACATGGGAAAGTCATAGCCTATGCCTCACGACAACTCAAAGAATATGAGAGGAATTATCCTACTCATGATCTAGAGTTGGCAGCAGTCGTATTCGCGTTGAAAATTTGGAGACACTACTTGTATGGGGAGAAAGTGGAGATTTATACGGACCATAAAAGCCTCAAATATTTCTTCACCCAAAAAGAACTCAACATGCGGCAACGACGTTGGCTTGAGCTGTTGAAAGATTACGATCATACCATTCAATACCATCCTGGAAAAGCGAACGTAGTAGCTGACGCATTGAGTTGAAGATCATATGCGAGTACGAGTGCGATATTGTCAATGCAAGGGCCCATTCTGTATGACTTGCAATGGATGGAGGTAGAATTAAAGACTCCAGGGACCCACATGATGATGGCGAATGTATGAGTAGAACCGACTTTAATCGATAAAGTTAAAGTTTGCTTCAAGCTACTTTACTGGAGCTGATACGTATGAAGAAGAAAGTGCAAGAAGGAGCTATTCCAGAAGCGAGAATCGATGAAGATGGAATACTTAGATTCAACTCCAGACTTTGTGTTCCTAACGATTCTGACTTGAAGCATAGAATCATGATGAAGGCACACAACATACCGTTTGCAATCCATTTTGGGAGTACCAAAATGTATCATGATATTCGACATACATTTTGGTGGAACAATATGAAGAGAGAGATCGCAGAGTTTATCTCGAGGTGTTTAACTTGTCAACGTGTAAAGGCGGAGCATCAAGTGCCAAAGGGTCCATTAAAACCACTTGAGATTCTGAAATGGAAGTGGGAACACATTACTATGGATTTCATTACAGGTCTTCCCAAAGTTTCTCAAGCCATAGATGCTATTTGGGTTATTGTTGATAGATTAACTAAGTTTGCTCATTTCTTGCCTATACGGGAGACTTATTCCCTTGAACGTCTTGCTAGTATGTAAGTGAACGAGATTGTGAGATTGCATGGCATGCCAAAATCCATAGTTTCAGATCGTGACCCAAGATTCACTTCACGATTTTGGGTTAGCTTGCAGAAAGCTATGGGCACGGATTTACGATTCAGCTTGGCATACCATCCTCAAACGGACGGACAATCAGAGAGGACTATTCAAACCCTCGATGATCTATTAAGACTTTGTGTCCTAGATTTTAAAGGAAGTTGATAAGTACTTGCCACTTGTGGAATTCTCCTACAACAACAGCTTATCAAGCAAGTATAGGCATGGCTCCATTTGAGGCGTTGTAGGATGACGAAAGTGTCGTTCTCTAGTATCTTTGGGACGAGGTGGGAGAATCAACGTTGTTGGGACCGTAATTAGTACGCATGACTACGTAAAAGATCCAAATGATTCGACAACGATTTCAAACCTCACAAGATCGACAAAAGAGTTATGTTGATCTTCATAGAAAGGACGGGAGTTTAATATTAGAGATCATGTATTGTTACGTGTTGCTTTCATGGAAGGGAGTTACAAGATTTGGAAAGATAGGAAAGCTCAATCCACGATTTGTTGGTCCATTTGAGATTCTTGACCTAATAGGAAATGTGGCCTATAGACTCGCATTACCTCCAAGTATGTCTCGTGTTCATAATGTTTTTCACATATCCATACTTCAGTAAATATGTGAAAGACCAACCATATTATCAGATTAGAACCAGACGAGATAGTCAAGATTTAACGTCTGAAGAAGAAGTACTGTTAAGATCTTGGATAGGAAAGAGCATATCCTACGCACTTTTGGGTTATACCACAAAGTTAAGGTTTTGTGGAGAAACTATGCTATTGAAGAAATGACACGGGAGTTGAATCGTAAATGAAAGCGAGGTATCCTCACCTTTTCAAACACTGTATGCGTATGTCAATTTTCGAGGACGAAATTTCATAAGGAGGGAGGTTGTAAGACCCCAACTTATTATAAATAAAATTGAATTTCCTCTAATTATTATTGTGAATAATAAGGTATTAATTTGATATAATTCTCTCGTTATGGGTGAAATGTGCAAATTTTGCAAAATATGCAAGTGGTTATAAAATAATCATTGTTGTTTGGGAATATTCATTTGGTCGTGGAATATTCTTGTTGTCGGAGAATATTCGCATGACGACCAAGCATATCATTTATGGGCCCCATAATGTAATAACTGCTTTGGATGAAGAAAACGATAAGTTTGAGTTTTATATAATAATGGCGTAGTTGTTACTGCTTAACACTTTGTTGAAATACCCGTGGTTAAAATACGTGAATACGGCGTGGATGCACAAAGATTGATGAATTATTGATCCTTACGTAAGAAGGCACTACTCAATAATTGTTACAATAGTTATCGCTCAATATTTTATTTTATTGATTCAATAATTCTTTGCGTTGATATTTTATATTATTGTTGTTTCAATAATTGTCACTGCACAATATTTCCCATTATCAGATCAATAATTCATATTATTTGAATAATATTATTAGATAGCATTATTGGCAATGTCTAGAATGTTCTGTCAAGTAGAGGTTTGGTCACCAAATCATGCTACCAATAAGGAGAAATTCTTATTGAAAGCCCCCGCTTCCTGAGACTACTGGTTGTCATAAATGTGATTCTGTAATATTATTTGTGAATAATTAATTATTGATTCAATGATAAGGAAATATTTATTTTATGTGGATATAAATGTTGGATATATTTATTGTGGTTAAAAATGAAGGAGATAATGTTGAGGTGTTTTATCAAGATTTTTTTTCGAATGAAGGTATTAAAAATTAAACCAAAGTTTTTGAGATATATTGTGTGAGTTATAATTTTTAATCCGACCGCTGGATCGTTGTAATTTTTGGATATGTTATACATATATAAGTTGAGTATATGTCCACAAATTTTGAACCGTTAAAATGAACGTATGATTTGTTATGAATTTTAAGAGGTGACTGATTCAAAAATTAGGTTTATAAATAATTTTGGTGAAAAATTCTAGAATTGAGTGGGCCCCACTTGTGGTTGGTGAAGAAATGTGCTGAATTTATTTCAAATGTGGTGGGTGGGAATAGTAGCGGTAAAAGCCATCGTGTCATAGTGTCAAGTCTGCTAACATTTTCCTATAAATAGAGGGCTAAGTTAGAATTAAAAATCATACCAGAAACAAGTTTTCTCTCTTTCCCTCTCTAGATTATTGAGTGTATTTTGTGAGTATTTAGATACTTTGTTAGTTTCTATTCATCAGTGCAAGTTTTCTTCAGCCTTATACCGATATTCCGATCAGAAGTACTGATATTTTGAGGTAAGGGATGTTATTTTCTTCATATATGATATTATTTCTTCAATATCATTATGCCAAAGTATTGATCTCGAATTTTTATCAAATTTGGAACTTTTTGTCTCAGGTTATTCTATTCACGATATACTAAGACTATTCACGAATCTGACACTATTCACCTAAAAATGAATTTTTCTTCTTTTTGTCCAAGATGTCTATTATGGTTACTATCTTTGATTGTATCCATGTTTTGATCTTTATTTTTGAATTCTGCTTCAAAATTGATATTTATAAAGTATTATTGATCTTGGATAAACTGTTATACGAATCCCTATTATTTGTCCTTTCGTTTCACTGGATTCATTTTCTTTAAAATATTTTTCATCATCCTCAGTCCAAAATGATGATATTACTAAATATCTTCGGCCTGTAGTACAAAGATAAATGATTAACTGATGAATATCTTTGGCCCGTAGTGCAAAGATGAACAGGTGTTGAGATGAACATGACCAACTGGTGATACAAATGAATATCTTTGGCCTGTAGTGCAAAGATGAATATTTGATTAAAGATTTATATTGATTGTTGTTACAGGGATAAAATATTGACGATGGTCTTTTAAATCTTAGAAGATAATAGAACTCATTCTCTACTTGACTCTTCTAATGGATTATTGTTTCCGCTGCAGTTGTTGATCTAAAACTTGTTGGCTATTATAATTTATCAGATTTTTCCCTGTTGAAGACTAACGATAATTTGTTGTATATTATCTTAGTCATAATATTCTTTACTAGGCTAGTTGAGCTCACCCTTTTCTTTTTTGTTCCATTTTTCTCAAGAGGTGAGAACATAGCAGGAACTAGTCGGGGTACGGAGTGATGGTTCTAGAAAGATGTTTTAGCAATCCTCACTATTTCTGTAAAATAGTGTTTGAATAATTATAATGAGGACTTATTTGAGTGTGGATATTGTCTAGAAGACAATATTTGTATTTAAACTCACAAGATGTGTTTGTCGATTTTGCACGATAATTGTATTATTGAAGTTGTAGTTTGCTTTCTGTACCATGTATTTGGCGACTCAAAATGGGTGTTGTATACCTATTTTGGGGGCGTCACAGATATGTCGAACTAAATCGTAAATTCGTGCCCATAGCTTTTTGCAAACTAACACAAAATCTAAAGTGAAGCTTGGGTCTCGATCAGAAATTATGGATACTGGCATACCATGTAATCTTACAATCTCGTTTATGTATATACGAGCAAGACGTTCAAGTGTATGCCTTGAGAAATCGCATCTATGCCTTGGTCAATCTATCAACAATGACCGAAATCGCATCTATGCCTTGAGAAACCATGGGAAGACCGGTAACGAAATCCATGGTAATGTGCTCCCACTTCCATTCTGGAATTTTAAGTGGTTGCAATAGACCTTTTGGTACTTGATGCTCCACCTTGACTCGTTGACAAGTTAGACACCTTGAGATAAACTCCGCGATCTCTCTCTTCATATTGCTCCACCAAAATGTATGTCAAGATCATGATACATTTTGGTACTCCCAGGATAGATTGCAAATGGTGTGTTGTGCGCCTCCATCATGATTTTATACTTTAAATCAAGGTCGTTAGGAACACAAAATCTGGAGTTGACTCGAAGTATTCCTTCTTCATCGATTCTTGCTTCCGGCATAGCACCTTCTTGCACTTTCTTCCTCATACGCATTAGCTCCAGGTTTGTAGTTTGAGCAGCTTTTACTTTATCGATTAAAGTCGGTTCTACTCGTATATTCGACATCATCACGTTGGTCGCTGGAGTCTTTAACTCTATCTCCATCCTTTGCAAGTCATATAAAATGGGCCTCATACGACAATATCGCACTCGCATCTTGGATATGATCTTCTACTCAATGCGTCAGCTACTACGTTCGCTTTACCAGGATGGTATTGAATGGTATGCTCATATTCTTTTAATAGTTCAAGCCAACATCGTTTCCGCATGTTGAGTTCCTTTTGGGTGAAGAAATATTTGAGGCTTTTATGATCCGTAAAGATCTCCACTTTCTCCCCATACAAGTAATGCCTCCAAATTTTAAGTATGAAGACAACAGCTGCCAACTCTAGATCATGAGTAGGATAATTCCTCTCCTATTCTTTGAGTTGTCGAGAGGCATAGGCTATGACTTTCCCATATTGCATGAGAACACATCCTAACCCTTTGCTCAAGCATCACTCAGAGATGACAAATCCTCCGAGCCGATGGGTATTGTCGTAATGTGTTGAAATGAGTCTCCTCTTGAGTTCTTGAAAACTCTTCTCACATTCCACGCTCCAATCGAATTTTGTATCTTTTCGAGTCACCGAGTTAATGGAGTAGTGATTCGAGAAAACCCTTCTACTTAATCTCCGATAATAACCAAATAAGCGAGAAAGTTACGCATCACTACATCGATTTAGGTTGCTCCCAGCTTTGTATTGCTTTAATCTTTGCCGTGTCAACAGATATTCCATGACTTGATACTACGTGCTCAAGGAATGCTACTTCCTCAAGCCAGAACTCGCATTTCTTCAATTTGGCATAAAGCTTGTTTTCACGAAGCTTTTGAAGTATCAGCCTCAAGTGTTGCTCATGATCTTCACGGCTTTTGGAATATATGAGGATGTCATCGATAAAGACGACCACAAAGTGATCTAAATATTCCTTGAATACTCGGTTCATCATATCCATGAAGGCAGCAAGAGCATTAGTCAATCCAAAAGACATGACTAGGGATTCATAATCTTTAACTGATGATATCCGAAACGAAAATCGATCTTTGAAAAGAATTTGGCGCCTTGCAACTGGTCAAACAGGTCATCAATATGTGGCAATGGGTACCTATTCTTAATGGTGACATGATTCAACTCCCGATAATCAATACAAAGTCGCATACTCCCATCTTTCTTCTTCACGAATAGAACAGGAGTACCCCAAGGAGACGTACTAGGACGAATGAAACCGATGTCTAACAATTTCTATAATTGGGTCTTTAACTCCTAAAGTTCAATAGGAGCCATTCGATATGGGGCTTTGGAAATGGGTTTCGTACCGGGTTCAAGGTCGATACAAAATTCAACTTCATGCTCGGGGGTAGGCCAGAAGTTCTTCGTGAATACGTCAGAAATTTATTAACAATAGAAATATCATTCAAATCGACGATTTTTTGTTTAAATCCGTGACATGAGCTAAGAAAGCTTGACATCCATTTTTCAATAAACGAATAGCTTTATGGCTTGAGATGAAAGTGATTGATTTTAATGGTTTGGTTGCTTGAATTTGCATAATAGGTTGGTTAGGAATATGAAAGCTAACAACCTTACGAAAATAATCAATTTTTGCATGATGAGTAGTTAACTAATCAATCCTTAGAATCACGTCAAATGCAAGTATTTTCAATGAAATAAGATCGACATGTAATGTGAGGGTACCGATTTGAACCAAACAAGACTTATAAACAGTGGATGTAATGAAGGTCTCTCCCAACGGAGTTTTCATAGATAAGTCAAAGTCTAATTTCTCCGGAGTCAAATTTAAACGTTGAGCGCAAGTAGGAGAAATAAAAGAATGGGTAGAACCGGTATCAAATAAGGTATAGACTTCGCAAGAGTTTATGATAAACTTACACGTGATAACCTCGTTCGGGTTCCTTTCTTTCTGGGAGGTCACGACAAACGCTCTCCCTTGAACTACCGGTTTTGACTTTTCTAGGACGGCCTTTGGTGCCTCCATCCCAGCTGGACTTGTCTTCGGTGCACGACAAAATTGGGCTAGGTGACCTTCTCTTCCACAATTATAACACGCTTTGGATGGCATTGCGCAGTTTGGACTGATGTGTCCCTCCCCTCCGCATTTGAAGCATATGATAGGTGGTCATTCTCCTTCCTTAACAACTGGTGCTGGTGCTGACGTCTTTCCATCATTATTGAATCTTCTCTTCTTGAAATGTCCACTCTTATTGTCTTGGTCATGATTACCACCGAAGTGGTTACCATTTCTGACATGTTGATTCCCTCCACAATTGTTGTCACCGCTTCGATGACTGTTACCACTGGTATTATCATTTTGCCGGCTGCTTTCTCTTGGTTGGGTTGACTCGTTATCGCGCTCCAATAACTGAGCCCTATTTACAACATCTGAATACAAACACAGTTTATGAGAAATTAGATATTGACGTATCTCAGGTTTCAAACCCCTTAGAAACATCCGCGTCATTCTCTCCTCATTATCGACCAAGTGAGATGCAAACTGGGACAACTCGGCAAACATAGCTTCGTACTATAACACGGTCCTATTGTTCTGCTCTAACTTTATGAACTCTACCTCTTTCATGTGACAAATACTTTCGGGAAAGTACTTGTCGTTGAATATTTCTTGGGACTTCTCCCAAGACATCTTCAGTGCGACAGGTTGAGTACGCTTTACCGATTTCCACCAGTAATCTGTCTCTCCTCACAACATAAAGGTGGTAATGGGGACCTTTTGCTCCTCGGAGCATCCCAAGACATCAAATATCTTGGTGATCTGCTTTATCCATGCTTCCGCCTTAAGTGGTTTTGGCTCTCCAATAAACTCCGGTGGTCCCAGCTCCTTGAACTGTTTAGCAGTGACCGTCCGAGAGTTTCCAGTGGTTCCACCTACATTTTGGACAGGAGCCGCTCTCGCCTGATGTTGCATGAATTGCATAAAGCCTCTGAACATTACATCGTTCATCATTTGGTCAGTGTTGTTGTTTGCATGAGGATTATCGCCTTCCTGATGCACATTATCCTGATTGTTGATCTATGGAGACTCAACGGTCTCCTGTGCTCCATTGCTATTCTCAATATTTTCGGATGTCATTTTCAAATACTGCCACAAAACAAGGGTTAATTGACATGCAACATATTATCCCTATACTCTGACAAAACAATTAACTACCAAATAAACTTAGGTAGGTCATACTAGCGAAGGAATTCCTCGTCTCTCCCCTCCTAGTTCTAGTCTCACATCTTAGCCTGGGATCATATCCTTAAGCTTTGATACCAACTGTGACGCCCCCAAAATAGGTATACATCACCCATCTTGAGTCGCTAAATACATGGTACAAAATTCAAATACAACTTAATAATACAATTGTCGTGTAAAATACGACAAAACATAATCTGAGAGTTTTAAAACGAATATTGTCTTCTAGACAGTATTCAACTCAAATGGTGTCCTCAATACAATTATTATCACACTATTTCAAAGAATAGTGAGGACTACTAATGCTATCATCTGGACTGTCACTCCGTTCCCCGACTAGTCCCAGTTACGTTCTCATTTCCTGAAGAGAACAATGAAAGCAAAAGGGTGAGCTCAACTAGTCCAGTAAGAAATATTATGACTAAGATAATGCAGAATAATTTATCGTTAGCCTTCAACAATGTTAAACTGATAAAATATAACAAACATCAAGTTTAACTGCAGCGGAACAAGCAATCCATTAAAAGAGTCAAGTAGAGAATAAAATCTACTATCTTCCACGATTTTAAAGGTTTTTCATCACTTTTATCGCTGAGACTCAGCTTAATAAATAATCCATATCATCCCCACAAATTATCTGACCACGAAGGATATTCGTGTATTCATCAATGGTCATGATCATGCCAACAATCGGCCCATCAATGCACTACGGCCCAATGAGGACTTTTACCACATCATTTGTAACATTACTACCATGATTATACCGAATAATCCCTCGTCATAATCATACCAAGTCCATCTACGCACTACAGCCATACGATGACTTTGAATGTATATAATCATGAGGATGATGACAATGATATAAGAATTCAATAAAACAAGTTCAAGGATAAATTTTTAAAGATTTATAATTTAATTTATCCAGAAATCAATAACGTTCAAATTGTCAACAAGATACTGCTTTGTGGAGTAAAATTCAAGAATAATATTGTACAAAAAATAATTTGGACCGAAAACGAATCAATTTTTATCATGAATAGCACCCCAGGTGAATAGTACTCGAGTGAATAATACCTCGTGAATAGTACTTCGGGAATAATAACCCCGTGAATAGTACTACGGCATGAAAAAGTTAAAACTTATCAAGAATGCTCAGAATAATATTTCCATGAAAAGATATTGGATGAAGCGCAAATATCAAGGATATTCTACTAATTTTAAGGAGTATAGAAGCCAAAATTTAACAAAATGAATATAGAATTCGAAATCTGAAACGAAATAATATTACTTACATACTACAGAGTATGGAAGAAAATATTATTTCAAGCGAATATTGAACAAAAATAACATCCCTTACCTTGAAAAGAAGAGTATTCCAACTGGTATAGCGGGGATATTCTTGAAGAAAACTTTCACTGTTTTCTACGCTCAAAGCTTTCTAAAACTCTAAAGAAATACACTCAAGATTATAGAAGAAGAATTCTCTGATTATGGTGTGATTTTCAATTCTAACTAAACACCCTATTTATAGGAAAATGCTAGAACGCCATAGGAGATTAAATTAATAAAATAATATTATTATTTTTTCTATGCACATGTATTTGAAAAAATTTCAACCACCACAAGTGGGACCCACTAAAATTAGCCACCTTTCCCAACAACCAAAAGTGGGGCCCACCCATATTTTTAATAAAAATATTTTAATTTTTAAAACTTCAATCATTCATAATAATTAGCCCTTTTATCAGAAAAATACAAATTTTATGTTCATTCCACACGAAATCGAATTCTCTACAACTTTGTAGAAGAAAGTTTTTCCAAATTCCAAACAGAAAATATCCGAAATCCACAAACGGATGATTTTCAATACCTCATAAAATTCATAACAAATCATACGTTAATTTTTAACGGTTCAAAATTTGTGGACATATATTCAACTTATATATGTATAACATATCCAAAAATCACAACGATCCAATGGTCGGATCAAAATTATAACTCACGCAATAGAGCTTTAAGAACACCAATTTGATTTTTAATACCCTATTTCCGACAAAAATACTTATAAAATACCTCAACATTAATCCCTTCAATTATAACCACATAAAATAAATATTTTCCTATCTATCATTTGTGTCCACATAAAATAAATATTTCCTTATCATATAAATTAATAATTAATTATTCACAAATAATATTACAGAATCACATTTATGACAACCAGACAGTTCCCAGGAAAGAGGAGGCTTTCCGATAAGGATTTCTACTTACTGGCGCACAATTAGGTGACCAAACATCTCATTGATAGAAATTTCTAGACATTGCCAATAATGCTATCTAATAATATTATTCAAATAATATGAATTATTGATCTGATAATGGGAAATATTGTGCAGTGACAATTATTGAAACAACAATAATATAAATTATCAACGCAACAATTATTGAACCAATAAATTAAAATATTGAACAATAATTACTGTAACAATTATTGAGTATTGCATTCTTACGTAAGAATCAATAATTCAAAAATACTGTGCAATACCGTGTGCTACTGTACAAAAACGCGTATTACTGTATTTTAACCACCAGGTATTCCAACAGTGCTAACGGTAAAACTTTCGCCGTTATTTTATAAAAAGATATTTTTGTCGTTTCTCAATCGGACAATAATTCCGTTGTGGGGTCCACCAATGATTGTGTCGTCGTACGAATATTCCTTGTTAAAACGAATATTTTCCGACCAATCGAATATTATATAACAGCTTGCGTACTTTACAAAATTTATAAATATTACCCACAACTATAATATTATATCAAATTCATTCCATAATAATCAAAAATGATATTTATAGAAAATTCATCTTTATTCATAAAAGTTGGGGTCTTACAAATATTTCCCGACATAAAGAATATTCTACGACCAAACAAATATTCCCCGACAAAATGAATACTTTATAACCACTTGCTTATTTTGTAAAATTTGCACATTTCACCCATAACCAAAGTATTATATCAAATTAACACTTTATTATTCAAAATAATAAATAGAGGAAATTTGATTTTTTTTATTAAAAAGTTGGGTCTTACATTTATAGTTGAACATTATTGGCCGTAGAGCAAAGATAGACAATTGATTGGTATAATCATGACCATTGATATTACAGTTGAATATCTTTGGCCCGTAGTGCAAAGATAGACAATTGATTGATATGATCATGGCCATTGTTGTTACATTTGAATGTCTTCGGTGTAAGGTGTTAAAACGATATGATTATTAAGTGTTTTTAGCCTTTAGAGCAAGGATATTGAGTGAAAGTTCTATTAAGACTTTGTGGCAAGGACAAACTGTTGATTTACATTATTATAAACATGATGAAAGTTCAGGTGAAGACAGGTGATGAAAGTTTTATTTGTCTTTGGTATAACAAAGAACTGTTGATGGGTATTACATGGATAAAATATTAATGATGGACTTTTAATTTGGAGGAGATAGTAGACATTATGTTCTACTTGACTCTTCTAATGGATTGTTGTTTCTGATGCAGTTGGTTATCTAAAACTTGTTGCCTATTATATTCTATCAGATTTTTCCCTGTTGAGAACTAAGGATAATTTGTTCTACATTATGTTAGTCATAATACTCTTTACTGGGCTATTTTTGCTCACCCTTTTGCTTCACAATTCCTTTTAGGTAATAAGAGTGTAGCTGGGTCGAGTGATAAGTGGGTTTTATACCTACTTATTAGATATCAATTCACGAGAATTATGCCCATCTCAAGTACATTTGAGTGTGTTTTTAGTTGTATTTCATAATATTTTGCAGTGCATGTACTGAGAATTCCTATATTGTGAAAGTGCAGAAATGGCATAGCTCGGCGATGGTAGGTGGCAATGAGGCTAATGGAAATCAAAAATGGAACTTTGAGGAAGAAACAAGTGATAAGCAGTGGAGCAACATGAAGCAGCAGCAGAGCACAAATTACAGACTGCAAGAGCCACGCGACTATAAGAGCTATAAAGTGCGTGCCTGCGCCACACACATGTAGAGCCAAAAAGTCAATTGCGCGCTCGCGCCATGATAACGAAGGGACCGCGCGCGACGTTGACTGCAGCTACTGACTTTATTTTAAATTGGAAATTGGAAGCGTAACTGAGGGGAGAGTTCGATTAGGGCTTATATATGAGACGTATTTAAGTATGTAAGGGCATTACATCCCTTGGGGGGGGGGATAAAGGAACTATTATTTTCTTTCTTCTCCTTAATTTCGATATTAGATTAGAGTAGGTTAGAGTAGTGATTTCTAAAGTTGATGAGTTTGAAGACTTGAAGCAATTGGGAAGCATCAGAGATTCCATCTTGGAGTAGGAGAACAGATTTGCACTTCAATTCTCTAATTTTATCCTCTCTTTGATTCTTATTTGTAATCTTATGATGTTTATTCAATATGTGGATGATAGATTTGATTCAACTATGATTTAAACTCTATTCTGAGATTGCAATGGATTTTATGGATTAGTTTATTCTCATATATTTCAGTGTTAACCCTATTGATTGCTATAGGATTGTCTATTTAGATTCATGCTATTTGCTTAGTTGATTGGCCATCAATTACTTTGATAATCCATGTGGACTTGAGAGACGATGTATGGGTTTGGATATGATGATCTTAATAGTTTGTGATGATATATTCTATATTGTGATGGGATGTATGATTTGTGTTTAGGATAGACATATACCAAAGCACCATTCATAGTCAATTGAGAACTTGGGCTTAAACCCTAATTATTTGTAAATCACATAGACATATAGTGGTTTAGGTAATGTGGGTGTTCATGTGTATTCTATCAACCGTGGATTACATGTGATATGGGTATGGTACATTAAGAGATGGCTATATTTCACTTTCGTGTTCTTGACTAATAATCTAGTACAATTAGTTTGGCTTAATATGAAATGTGTGGATTTGAATGAGTCAATAGATGAAATTGTGATCTCAGGTCTTCATTATCTAGTCTCACTCTAGGAATAGTTAGGTTTATTTAATTTAATAGTTTAAATATAAAATATAATATCATTTGTTTAAATAAGACTGAGATGGTTATGGGTTAATGCTTGATGAACTTTATTAGTTAATTCTCCATGGGAATGATATTTTACTTACTCTTTATTACTTGTTGACCGTGTATACTTGCACACATATATTGATCAGTAAAACGACCAACAAGTTTTTGGCGTCGTTGCCGGAGAATTAGCTTAATAAATTTTTGCCAACATTAATTTCAATCAAATTAGTCTTAATTTAAACATTTTTTTTAATTATCTTCTTATATTTCTCTCTTTTCAGGTACCATGGGTGACTTTGCTTATCAATGGCCTTATGCAAATATGATTCAACCAAGGGACACAAGCACTGAGGGACTCAATGTATTTTCTACATTGTCAGCACAAATTACAACACTTTCGGAGAGGTTGGATATTCTTGCAAATTTCAACGCACTTTCGAGAGATAGTAGTTACATGTGAATACTGTGCTGGCGAGCATCCGAGTTATCAGTGCAACATCACGGTTGGACAAGTGCAGTTTGGGGGTGATTACTTCAACAACGATGTTTATCCTGATTATCAACAAGGTTGGGGGTATCACCCAGATTATGAATGGAGTTATAACTATCCCGACCAATATTGCATCCCAAGTCCAACACATCCATTAGATTTCTCATATCCACCTTCAACGCAACAAGAGGAAAATTCAAGGTTGAAGGAATTCATGTCAAAAAGCATAGCAGACCATGAAGAGATGATGATGAGTCAGGGGTTATCAAGTCAAAATCTTAACAAACAGATGGAACAACTCATTAACTCCTTAATGAATGGTCCTCAATACATGGATTTTGAAACTAAATAAGATAATTCAAGAGTGGAGGATTTGTGGTTCAAGTTTATAGCATCAACTGAAGAGAAGATGATTGAGCAAGAGAGGTCAATTCAAAAATCTTCAGAATTAGATGGATCAAATGTTCGAAGCCTTGAACAATCGCCCTCCAAATAATTGGTGCAATAACATAGACGATGAAACTGAAGGAGAGCCAGAGGTGTTCATGCCACTGAATGAACTGAAGGAGTGGACATTGAGGAGACAACTAGGGGTATGGAAAATGAAGATCATGAGCTGACTTATATAATACCCCATGTGCCTTCTCAGTTAGAGTTAAAAATTCAATGAAATTTACACACCCATGTCCCCTTGGTAGTCACATCTAAAGCAAGAATTTCTACGATTATGAGGCCTCTTACAAACCATGGTGGGCTGAGGAAGAGAAAATAGAAGAAGAAAATCATGTTGTATCTATCATGCCTCAATGCAAAAATCTATTCACAGACACAACGGAAGGAGCACCTGGCTATGCAATAGAATTGGGGGCATCATGTACAGGAAATATGCTAGGTTGTTTCAATTCACAGACACGCAAGATGGGGAACCTACCTACGTGCATTGTAGTTCTAATGGATGGAGGGTTCCTAGCTTATCGTAGAGGAATTGGATAGCGGTGTCAAGAAAAGAGTCCAGCTAACGAACTATATACTGAGCGCTCGATGGGAGGCACCCCATCCAATCTTTCTCCCTCCTTGTTTAATTTTTATTTACATTTCATTATTTAGTAGATGTTAGATAGTGGTAAGTCTTAATAATAGTTTTATTGTTTCTTCTCTCAGGTTCAATCCAATTGCTATAAGCATTCAGGATCAAACAGAAGTCAAACAAAAACCAAGTCGCCAGAGTATGTGGTAAGGCTGCTACGCTAACTATAAGCTAAACACAATACGGCGTATATATAGCTCACCATGTAAAAAAATTATAATTTTTTTAGAATTTCTGACTCAAGCATTCGGATAGTTAGAAGCCCACACTCAGTTTCCAACTATAGAATATCTCAAACTTAGCCATCGCCTGATATACCATCAGATCATGAGAAAGCGAACGGAGATGACATTGCCACTTAGGGGAGTATTCTTTCACTTTTAATTACAATGAGGGCATTGTTTATTTTAAGTTTGGGGGTATTAGGTTGTAGTGAGTAGTTGTTGCATATAGTTAGTTGCATATAGTTTGATTGCATGTTTAAGTTGCATAGTAGGGGTATTTTAGTATCTTTATAGTTAAATTTTACTTGAAATTTTTTGTTTTTAGTTTTCTTTTGTCTTGCTTACTTAGTATGTGTTTAGTTGCATAACATTGCATAATCCCAGGCTTTTAGTTAGTTGAATTCTAATTTGGCCAATGATGAAATAGAAATCTGATAGATTTTTGAACTCTGTTGATAACTTAAACTTAGTTATAATTTCATACATGATGTCATCTATGCCTGTTGTTTAGATGTTACCGGGTAGCACGACAATGTTCCCATTTGCTTGTTGGTTAAGATTAGCATGTTTGTCTGCTAAAAGGAAAATGTTGTTTTAATGATATAATTGTATAGGAAGTGAGTAATGACAATGAAGACACAAATACTCAAACTTTGGGAACACATGGGCATGCTTGCTATTGGGACGAGATGGAGCGTAAAGCGCACTCGTTTAAATGGAAATGGAAAGTGAGATGGAGCGTAAAACGCACTCGCTATATATATAAAAAAAAAAAAAAAATCAATAAACACTGCGGGAAAGTGCGAAAATCGCCCTCGCGAGTAAAAATAAAGCAGAATAAACCCATTGTTGAACCTTAATTTATATTGATGTGTTGGAGTAGTTGATGTCTCATTAGTATACATAGTTCTTGATTTAAGCTTCAATTTTCTGTCTTAAGCAATTTAGCATGTGGTATCTTCATCTTTGTCAAGCTTATCTATGAACACATCACACACACAACATCTTTATAGCAGGTTAGGATTATCTAATTGTATGTCATTATGCCTTTAGCTTAGTTTGATACTTTGTTCTTGGATCTTGATATTTCTCTGAGGCACATCTTATTGGAATTCATATTTGGCTGAGAATGTGGGATTCATTGTCATAGTAGTGTAGTTTGCATAGTATGTAGATTGCATTATGTTGCATTGCTTGAGGGCAAACAATAGTTCAAGTTTGGGGGTATTTGATAAGTGGGTTTTATACCTACTTATTAGATATCAATTCACGAGAATTATGTCCATCTCAAGTACATTTGAGTGTGTTTTTAGTTGTATTTCATAATATTTTGCAGTGCATGTACTGAGAATTCCTATATTGTGAAAGTGCAGAAATGGCATAGCTCGGCGATGGTAGGTGGCAATGAGGCTAATGGAAATCAGGAATGGAACTTTGAGGAAGAAACAAGTGACAAGCAGTGGAGCAACATGAAGCAGCAACAGAGCACAAATTGCAGACTGCAAGAGCCGCGCGGCTATAAGAATATAAAGGGCGCGCCCGCGCCACACACATGCAGAGCCAAAAAGCCAATCGCGCGCCCGCTCCATGATAACGAAGGGACCGTGCGCGACGTTGACTGCAGCTACTGACTTTATTTTAAATTGGAAATTGGAAGCGTAACTGAGGGGAGAGTTTGATTAGGGCTTATATATGAGACGTATTTCAGTATGTAAGGGCATTACATCCCTTGGGGGGGGGGATAAAGGAACTATTATTTGCTTTCTTCTCCTTAATTTCGATATTAGATTAGAGTAGGTTAGAGTAGTGATTTCTAAAGTTGATGAGTTTGAAGACTTGAAGCAATTGGGAAGCATCGAGATTCCATCTTGGAGTAGGAGAAAGATTTTAACTTCATTCTCTAATTTTATCCTCTCTTTGATTCTTATTTGTAATCTTATGATGTTTATTCAATATGTGGATGATAGATTTGATTCAACTATGATTTAAACTCTATTCTGAGATTGCAATGGATTTTATGGATTAGTTTATTCTCATATATTTCAGTGTTAACCCTATTAATTGCTATAGGATTGTCTATTTAGATTCATGCTATTTGCTTAGTTGATTGGCCATCAATTACTTTGATAATCCATGTGGACTTGAGAGACGATGTATGGGTTTGGATATGATGATCTTAATAGTTTGTGATGATATATTCTATATTGTGATGGGATGTATGATTTGTGTTTAGGATAGACATATACCAAAGCACCATTCATAGTCAATTGAGAACTTGGGCTTAAACCCTAATTATTTGTAAATCACATAGACATATAGTGGTTTAGGTAATGTGGGTGTTCATGTGTATTCTATCAACCGTGGATTACATGTGATATAGGTATGGTACATTAAGAGATGGCTATATTTCACTTTCGTGTTCTTGACTAATAATCTAGTACAATTAGTTTGGCTTAATATGAAATGTGTGGATTTGAATGAGTCAATAGATGAAATTGTGATCTCAGGTCTTCATTATCTAGTCTCACTTTAGGAATAGTTAGATTTATTTAATTTAATATTTTAAATATAAAATACAATATCATTCATTTAAATAAGACTGAGATGGTTATGGGTTAATGCTTGGTGAACTTTATTAGTTAATTCTCCGTGGGAACGATACTTTACTTACTCTTTATTACTTGTTGACCGTGTATACTTGCACGCATATATTGATCGGTAAAATGACCAACATCGAGCGGGGATAATAAGGGAATAGAGTGATGGTCTCTGACTATTGAAGTTTCTCAATACATTATGAAACAGCATGACAATATATAATTGTATTGAGAATTTAAAATATGTGCGTTGTATTTTATACGTCATTTAATAATTGATTTTGGTGAACAACAATAGAGTGATGAGAACCCGACTTTGAAAGCGTTAAAAGTGCACCTCATTAGAATGAGGAGAACAAAATTGTACTGAGAGCTTAAAGGGTGTGTTGCCACTATCTTAAACGATGTCTAAACACATACAAGTTCGTGTTATCATATGATATGGTTGTGCACATCCACATGCTGACTATATATCTATGAGCATTATCTATATAATCTTAGGGTATGGTTGGAATATAATCCTCAATTTCAGATAATGGAGATAATTATATGGCAATAAGATACACTCCATTGGAATGAACATGATAGTAATCTTCTCGTTCTTCTTTGGGGTCTATTGGGTCAACCAAGGTTAATTCTCAAATCTTATAATATTTATTATAACTTAAATGCATGGCCTCCCATGTATGAAGGCTTCCTTAAGCATTTTCCAAAGTTTTTAATTCCTAAAACAGTTATCGACTGTACCTTTATGTAAAGCATCATTTGTTTGGAGTGTGAGTACTATTTATTTGTATTGAAACTCATAGCTTATGTGTTGTCATATTTTGCATGATAGTTTAAAAGTTGTATAAATGAAGTTATATTTGAATTCTGTACCATGTATTCAGTGACTCAGAATGGGTTATGTGGATCTATTTTGGGGGCATCACAATACCCATCAACATTTCTTTGTTGTATATAAGACAAAGAGAACTTTCATCATCTCTCTTTATCTGAACCACCAAAGATTATAGTTAAATTCATAATTCATGTTTATAATCATGTAAATTAACAGTTTTTCCTTGTCAAAAAAGATTAATAGAATTTTCACTCAATGTCCTTGCCACAAAGGCTAAAGACACTCAATAATCATATCGTCTTTACACCTTACACCAAAGACATTCAAATGTAACAACAATGGTCATGATCATACCAATTAATTGTCTATCTTTGCACTACGGGCCAAAGATATTCAACTGTAATATCAATGGTTATGATCATACCAATCAATTGTCTATCTTTGCACTACGGGCCAAATATATTCATTTGTATCATCAATGGTCATGATCATGTCAAACACATGTCTATCTTCACACTACGGGCCAAAGATATCAATCAACAGTTCTTATTTGCACTACGGGCCAAAGATATCAATCAACAGTTTTTCTTTGCACTACGAGCTAAAGAGAACTTTCATCACAAGTCTTTATCTGTAACATTAAAGGTCATGATTATACCAATACACAGTTCCTGGTCATAATCATACCACTCAACAGTTCATCTTTGCACTACGGGTCAAAGATAACTTTAACCAAAATTTAAGTCTGCGGATTATAAAAATGATATAAAGAATGAATCAAGTGAGATCAAGGATAAATATTAGAGATTTATAATTAAATTTATCTAGAGTTCAAGAATGTCCAAATGGTCAACAAGATGATCAAAGCGTGCATTCAAATTTAAGATAAGATTCACATATCAAAGATAATTTGGACAAAAAAATAAACTAATTTTATCGTGAATAGTACCCGTCATGAATAGTACCCCGTCATGCAAAGTACCCCGAATGAATAGTACACCGACATGAATAGTACACCGACTTAAAAAGATTAAAATTTCAATAAGAAAGTTCAGACCAATATCCAGTGAAATGATATTAGATGAAGCGCAACCTCAAAGAATTTCTAATCATTTCAAGAATTATAGAAGCAATACTTACCATAGTAAGTTTAGATTTAGGAATATGAAATGAAATAATATACGAAATTGCAAATGGATTTTCACCCGTAATGCGGTAGTTCGCGTAGACAGATCATTTCCAAAATTTAATAAACAATGAATACGAAGGGTTATTCACCAGGCATGCGGTAATCCGCGTAGACAGATTATTACCACATATTAATAAGGAATAGAATGGCAACCCTTATGAGTATGAAGTACTATCACGTACGAATATGAAAGAAAATAACATCATTTACGAATATGAAATAAATAATATCCCTTACCTTAGTAAGAGATTAGATACTGCAATAGTGTAGTAGCAGAATACTTTTCTTCTTTCTCTCTTATTCTCTCTTTATAGTTTCTCTCACTATAGCTTGTGATTATAACTTTGCTCTTCAAAAATGGTAGGAAATAATGAATGGATGGAAGAGTATTTATAGGCTTGGAAAAGGTGGCAAATTACAAGGTTAATTATACTTTATTACCTTCATCTTTGCCTCTATTTTTAATTTATTCCCTTAAGTATTATCAATCTTGCATAACCTCCCCTAATAGTACTTGCATGTGAACCAATAATAATTAATTGCTCATTTATCCGATTAATTGCCCGTTTGGTAAATTTAACATCCAAAAATTAACTATTATAGAAATAAATGTCGATTTCCACTAACATTAATATTCCCATTATAATGGAAATATTTTTATCAATAATTCCTCATCATTAATATTATAATTTACAATATTGACAACCAGATCGTTCCCAGGAAAGAGGGGGCTTTCCGATAAGGATTTCTCCTTATTGGCTCACAATTAAATAACATAACCCCTTTCCTCGACAGAACTTTCTAGACATTGTCAATAATACAAATAATAATATGAGTAAATTGTGTCATGTCAATTATACACAGGGAATATTTTATGACAACTTGCTTACTTTGTAAAATTTTCACATATCACACTTAACTTTAACCTTTTATGAATTTAACCATTTACTGAATAGAATAATAATTATAAGAGAAATTGAATACTTTTATTTCATAAAATTCAGGGTATTACAGTAAGGTTATATAGAATATAATAGACATGCGTAGTACGAGAATGATGAGAAATGAAGATAAAACGTATATAATTCTTATACGGAATCCGATATTGGTAATCCGAGGGAAATGTTTTCAAACTAGCGAACCGATTAGGATTACAACTATCGTGATACTTAACGATGATCAATGAGTTTTGATTTATGACATGTAATGTTGATAAGACGTCATGAATGTTAATAAGCAGTAATGAACGTTAAATAAGCTTGAACGAACACTTATTTTGCTTCAAAACCTCAACCACCAAACAGCCCACCTCACAAGACTTGCACAAAAAACGTTTTTGTTATTTAAATTATTTTAAACTTCTAAAAATCAATTATTTTAGAGCTTCAGAACTTCAATAATTCACAATAAATAGCCCTTTTGTCAAAAAATTCGAAACTCGCGACTTTTTATAGGAAATTCAATTCTCTACAACTTTACAGAAGAAATGTTTTCCAAATTCCAAACAGAAATTGACCGAAATCCACAAACCAAGCGATTTTACGTTATAATCAAATTTCGATCAATAATTGTGTCCACCAACACACAAAATATGTATTAAACATTTAATACCACAAAATACTTTTCCTCCTCATATACTCATATATCCCACATTCATTATAAAATATCACCGTTAATATATTATTAAAATAATATATTTAAATGAATTATTTTATCGTAAAAAGATAAAATATTAATTTTCATCAATTGTCACATTAAAAATTTTCTCCATCTATATCCACATAAAATCAATATTTTCCTCATTATATAAATTAATAATTAATTATTCACAAATAATATTACAGAATCACAAGATCGCAACTAGACAGCAGCTCTCGTGAAAGAGGGCTTTCCAATAAGAATTTCTCCTCATCTTGGCGCAGCGATTAGGTGACCAAACCTCTCCTTAGAGCGTAACTTTCTAGACATTGCCAATAATGTTATCTAATAATATTATTCGGATAATATGAATTATTGCTTCGATAATGAAAAATACTGCGTGTAATGACAATTATCAAAACAACAAAGAATATAAAATATCAACGCAAAGAATTATTAAATCAATAAAATATCTTGACAAAGAATTATCGTAACCATTATCGAGTAGTGTCTTCTTACGTAAGAATTAATAATTGGTGCAATAACGTAATATATCGTGTTTTTAACCACCGAGTATTTTAACAAAGATAATCTGTGAATAACTACGCCAGCTATTTTTAAACAACTTATATTTGCTGCTTTTCTTCATCCAATCGCTCAGCATGGGGCCCACAAAGATCAAGGCATACTCAATGCGAATATTCCCCGACAGCAAGAATATTCCACGACCAAACGAATATTCCCCGACAACAATGAATATTTTATAACCACTTGCTTATTTTGAAATATTTGCGTATTTTACCCATAACTATCCATATTAATCAAATCAACCCTTACTATTTCAAAATAATAAATAGAGAAAATTAAATTTCATTAATAATAAGTTGGGGTCTTACAACCTCCCCTCCTTATGAAATTTCGTCCTCGAAATTGACGTACGTACCTGGTGTTTCAAAAAGGTGAGGATGTGACGCCCCCAAAATAGGTATACACAACACCCATTCTGAGTCGCCAAATACATGGTACAAGAAGCAAACTACAACTTCAATAATACAAATGTCGTGTGAAATATGACAATATATACTGCGAGTTTAAATATAATATTGTCTTCTAGACAATATCCACACGCAAATAAATCCCCATCATAATTATTGATACATTATTTTACAAAATGGTGAGGACTACTAAACAACTCTCTCTAGAACCTTCATTCCATACCCCGACTAGTACTCGCTACATTCTCGCCCCGAGAGAAGAAAAATGGAACAACAAGGAAAAGGGTGAGCTCAACTAGCCCAAGAAAGAATACTATGACTAAGATAATATACAACAAATTATCGTTAGTCTCCAACAGGAAAAATCTGATAATACAATGTACAACAAGTTTCGGATCAATATACGCAATGAAATAATAATTCATAGAAGAGTTACGTAGAGAATGAAATCTACTATAATCTATGAATTTAATAAATTCATCATCAATATTTTATCCTCTCAGAACATCAATCAATATTCATCTCAAATCAAATATTCATCTTTGCACTACAGTGCCAAAGATATTCATCAATCGGTCATGTTCATCTCAACACTGCTCATCTTTGCACTAAAGGCCAAAGATATTCATCACCAAACACCTGTCATGTTCATTTAAACACTTGTTCATCTTTGCACTACAAAAGCCAAAGATATTCTTCGAAATCATTCATCTTTGCACTACAGTGCCAAAGATATTCAATAATATCATCATTTAAGACCGAGGATGATGAAAATATTTTAAAGAAACGAATCCAAAGGAAACAAAATGACAAGGATTAAGGATTAAGGATTCGTACTTTGTTTTATCCATGTCCAACAATACCTCAAAAATAATCATAGTGGTGTAAAATTCAAGAATGATCAAAACATGGATACAATCGAAGCTAGTATCCGTAATAGATGTTTTGGACGAAAAAGAAGAAATTTTATTTTTCTATGAATAATGTCGATACGTGAATAGTGTCAGATACGTGAATAAAGTGCCGTATACGTGAATAAGAATCTCCGACACCAAAAGATAGAAATTCCACAAAAAACATCTTCACGCTTCATGATAAGACTTACTCGTGAATAAGAATCGTGAATAGTAACTCATGAATAGTAACTCGTGAAGTAACTCATGAATAGTAACCCCCATACATGAAAAAGTTCCAAATTTGATAAAAACTTCAGATCAATATTTCAAAGATAATGATATCAAGAAATAATATCATTACGAAAAAATAATATCCCTTACCTCAAAGAATCAAGATTTCCTAAGGAAAGGCTCAAGTGATGTTTGAATGAAACTTGTAATTGATAAAGAACTCTCAAAGTATCTAAATACTCACAAAATACGCCAATAATATAGAGAGAGAAAGAGAAAAACTTTGTTTCTGTGTGATTTTCAATTCTAACTTAGCCTTCTATTTATAGAAAATGTGTTAGCGCCAAGCAGCATTTAACTCGCAACCCGATGGCTTTTTACTCGCTACTATTCCCACCCACCACATTTGAAAATTCAATTGAGCACATTTCTCACCAACCAAAAGTGGGGCCCACCAATTCTAGAATTTTCCACCAAAATCATTTATAACCTAATTTCTCTAATCACCACCTCTTAAAATTCATAATAAATTATACGCTCATCTTTAATTCGCTCAAAATTTGTGGACATATACTCAACTTATATATGTATAACATATCCAAAAATTACAACGATCCAACTATTTGATTAAATATTATAACTCACACAATAAAGTCAGTAATAACACCGATTTGATCTTTTAATACCTCCAATCCGACAAAAATACAAATAAAACATCTCAAAGATTAATTCCTTCATTAATAACCACATAAATAAATCCATCATTTATATTCATATAAAATAAATATTTTCTTATCATATGAATCAATAATTAATTATTCACAAATAATATTACGTAATCACATTTATGACAACCAGTCGCTCCTCAGAAAGAGGGGCTTTCCAATAAGGATCTCTCTCATCGGGCGCCGCAATTAGGTGACCAAACCTCTCCTTAGATGTAACTTTCTAGACATTGCCAATAATGTTATCTAATAATATTATTCAAATAATATGAATTATTGATCCGATAATGGAAATATCATGCAAAGGACAATTATCAAACAAAATAATAATATAAAATACCAACGCAAAGAATTATCAAATCAATAAAATAAAATATCGAATAAGAATTCATCGTGAAAAATTATCGAGTAAAGGCCTTCACGTAAGGATCAATAATTCAACAATACATGCAATACCGCAAAAGCATCGCGGCAACAACGCCAGACATCAGTATTTTAACCACCGGGGTATTCCAACAATTTTAATTCAGAATAACTACGCTAAGTTTTTTTTAACCAACTTATATTTGTCGCTTTCTTCATCCAATCGCTTTCAAGCATGGGGCCCACATATGGGCTACATTTAATATTCCCCTGACAAGCATTTAATATTCCACGACCAAACGAATATTCCCCGACAAAATGAATATTTTATAACCACTTGCTTATTTTGAAATATTTATGATTTAACCCTTAACTATCCACATTAATCAAATCAACCCTTACTATTTCAAAATAATAAATAAAGGAAATTCCTTTTTATTTAAAAAATTTCGGGTCTTACAACCTCCTTCCTTATGAAATTTCATCCTCGAAATCGACGTACGCACTCGTGTTTCAAAAGGTGAGGATACCTCGCTTTCATTTCCGCTTCCAATTCCTGTGTCATTTCCTCTATAAAGATGATTCCTCCACAAAACTTTAACTTGTGGTATGACCTTTCATACAGTAGTAGGACATGCTCCTTCCTATCCAAAATCTTGACAGTACCTCCTCATACGTTAAGTCTTCTGACTATCTCGTCCTGCCTCTAACTCAATAACGTGGTTCGGTCTTTCACATATTTACGAAGTACGATATGTGAAACACATTATGAACACAAGACATACTTGGAGGTAACGCAAGTCTATAGGCTACATTTCCTACTCCTGGCCAAGAATTTGAAATGGACCAATAAATCGTGGATCGAGCTTTCCTCTCTTCCCAAATCTTGTAACTCCTTCCATGGAGCAACTCGCAATAATACATGATCCCCTACACTAAATTCCACGCCCTTTCGATGAAGATCCGCATAACTCTTTTGTCGATCTTGTGCCGCTTCAGATACGCTTGTCGAATCATTTGGATCTTTTCTAGTCATACGTATTAACTCTCGGGTCCCAACAATGTTGCTTCACCCACCTCATTCCAACATATTGAGAAACGACATTTTCGTCCATATAATGCTTCAATGGAGCTACACCTATACTTGCCTCGATAACTGTTGTTGTAGGAGAATTCCACCAATGGTAAATACTTATCCCAACTACCCTTGAAGTCTAGGACACGTAGTCTTAATATATCTTCAAGAGTTTGAATAGTCCTCTCTCGATTGTCCGTCCGCTTGGGGATGGTATGTCAAACTAAATCGCAAATCCGCGCCCATAGCTTTTTGCAAGCTAACCCAAAATCTTGAAGTGAATCTTGGGTCACGATCCAAAACTATGGATACAGCATGCCATACAACCTCACGATCTCATTTACGTATATACTAGCAAGACGCTCAAGGAATAAGTCTCCAGACGGCAAGAAAATGAGCAGACTTGGTTAATCTATCAATAATAACCCAAATAGCATTGATGCCTTGAGAAACCGTAGGAAGACCCGTAACGAAATCCATGGTAATGTGTTCCCACTTCCATTTCTAATCTCAAGTGGTTGCAACGGACCCTTAGGTACTAGATGCTCCGCCTTTACACGCTGACAAGTTAAACACATCGAGATAAACTTTGCAATCTCTCTCTCTTCATATTGTTCCACCAAAATGTATGTCAAAGATCACGATACATTTTAGTACTTCCGTGATGGATTGCAAATGGTGTATCAGGTGCCTCCATCATAATCTTGTTCTTCAAATCGAGTCGTTAGGAACACAAAGTCTAGAGTGGACTCAAGTATTCCTTCTTCATCAATTCTCGCCCTAATAGCTCCTTCAGACTTTCTTCTTCATACGCATCACTCGGCTCTGCCTGGCTCGAGCAACCTTTAACTTTATCGATTAAAGTCGATTATACTCAGATATCATCACGCAAGTACCTAGAGTTTTCATCTCCATCTCTATTATTTGTAAATTATACGAAATTAGTCTTTGACAATATCGCATCAGATTGTATACGATCTTCTACTCAACACGCCACCACCACGCTCGCTTTTTCCAGATGGCATGGTCGTAATACGTCTTTGAAATGAGTCTCCTCTCGAGTTCTTCAAGCTCTTCCCACATTCCTTGCTCCATTCAATTTTGTATCTCTACGAGTCACCATGCGATAATGGAATAGCGATTCGAGAATATCCTTCAACGAATCTCCGATAATAACCAACTAAGCCTTCAAAAGCTACGATTTCGATTCATCGACTTAGGTTGCTTCTCAACTCGTGACTCATATCCCAATCTTGATAAAGACGTCATAATAACACCTATCGCTTTACTATCGCATCTAATATGACGCCCCCTATAGAGTCTCGCTTAGGTGAATTCCACAAAGGAAGTCACAAGATAAAGGCTCAGTACCAAATTTATAGTTGAATTTTTAACTCAAGTTCAATAGAGCCATTCGATATGAGATTTTAGAAATGAGTTTTGTACCGGGTTCAAAGTCGATACAAAATTTAATATCGTGCTTTGGGAGTAAGCCAAGAAATTCTTCAGAAATACGTCAGAAAATCAATAACAACAGAAATATTATTCAAATCGACGTGTCTTTATTCAAATCCATAACATGGACTAAGAAAATTTGACATCCGTAATAAACGAATGACTTCATGGCTTGATATGAAAATGTTTGACTACAATGGTTTGATTGCTTGAATTCAATAACAAAAGTTGCTTAGGAATATGAAAACTAACAACCTTACAAAAAGCAATCAATTTGGCATGATGAGTAGTTAACCTTAAAATCACATCAAAAGCAAATATCTCTATAGAAATAAGGTTAACAGTAATGTGATAAAGCCAACCCAAATCAAGCAAGATTTCTAAACAACGGATGTAATGAAAGTTTCTCCTAACGGAGTTTCCATAAATAGGTCAAAGTCTAATTTCTCCGTAGTCAAGTTCAAACGCTGAGCGCAAGCAAGAGAGATAAAAGAATGGGTAGAACCCCAGATCTAGTAAGGTATAAACTTCGCAAGAATTAGTAATTAACTAACCCGTGATCACCTCGCTTGGGTTCCTCGATTATGACCACACACACACAAACGCCTTCTTCCGGAATCGCTGACTTTGACTTTTCTCGACATCCTTTTGAGTCACCATTCTCGCCGGATCGGTTTCGATATCGCATAATCTCGAGCGATATGTCCTTCTTTTCCACAATTATAGCATACCTTGGAAGGCTTTGAACAGCTTGACCTTATATGTCCCTCCTCTCCACATCTCAGTAGATCTAACCGGCGATCGTTTTCTTCCCTAGAATTTGTTGATGGTGCCGATGTCACGACGCCTTCTTCCGTCCATCGTTAAATCTTCTTTAGATTGACATCTCTTTCCATAATATCAACGCGTCAGTCGCTGCTTTTACCCATGCATCACTCATTCTCACTCGTTCAGCTTATTTCTTCTTTCAAATTTCGATTCTAGCTTTATCATCTTATACTCGCCAAAGAGTGCTTCGCTCAAGCATCACATATCGGAACAACACAAGCTTGAATCGTTGCATCCTTTTGCTCCACGATCGCCTCGCAATTCTTTCAAATTTCGCTTTCTAACTCATGAATACGATTTTGCAATTCTACATTTTGATCATAAAATACCTCTAATAAACTCTCTTCGTGTACCTCTTCTTCCTCTTCTTCCTCACTCAACCGTTACTCTCTCATGACTATCTCTAAAAGTAACTATCAATTCTTCACTCACCACATGGATATCTCTAATTCCTTCTTCACCGACATCACATTATCTTTGGTCATGATTAAAAGTGTGTCTCCACGATCTCATTCACTCCATCATTAACGCTCTCAAAGCAGCCCATTCTTAAAAACTATCATAAAACAAGGGTTAATTAAATAAATTAACAAATCACATAATACCCCTATATTACGACCAACCAACAAATAAGCTTAGTAGGACACACTAAATAAGGTTTTACTCTCTCCTCCTCCTAGTTCTATTCCCCGATCTCCGCCAGATCATATCCCTAAGCTCGATACTTAACCGCGACGCCCCCAAAATAGGTATACACAACACCCATTCTCGAGTCGCCAAATACATGGTACAAGAAGCAAACTACAACTTCAATAATACAAATGTCGTGTGAAATACGACAATATATATCATGAGTTTAAATATAATATTGTCTTCTAGACAATATCCACACGCAAATAAATCCCCATCATAATTATTGATACATTATTTTACAAAAATGGTGAGGACTACTAAACAACTCTCTCTAGAACCTTCATTCCATACCCCGACTAAGACTCGCTACATTCTCGCCTCCCGAGAAGAAAAATGGAACAACAAGGAAAAGGGTGAGCTCAACTAGCCCAAAAAGAATACTATGACTAAGATAATATACAACAAATTATCGTTAGTCTCCAACAGGAAAAACTGATAGAATACAATAGACAACAAGTTTCGTATCAATATACGCAAATGAAATAATAATTCATGTAAGAGTTACGTAGAGAATGAAATCTACTATAATCTATGAATTTAATAAATTCATCATCAATATTTTATCCTCGTAACATCAATCAATATTCATCTCAAATCAAATATTCATCTTTGCACTACACAGCCAAAGATATTCATCAATCGGTCATGTTCATCTCAACACTGCTCATCTTTGCACTAAAGGCCAAAGATATTCATCGCCATGGCCATGTTCATTTAAACACTGCTCATCTTTGCACTACAAAAGCCAAAGATATTCTTCGAAATCATTCATCTTTGCACTACAAAAGCCAAAGATATTCAATAATATCATCATTTAAGACCGAGGATGATGAAAAATATTTTTAAAGAACGAATCCAAAGGAAACAAAATGACAAGGATTAAGGATTAAGGATTCGTATTTTGTTTTATCCATGTCCAACAATACCTCAAAAATAATCATAGTGGTGTAAAATTCAAGAATGATCAAAACATGGATACAATCAAAGCTAGTATCCGTAATAGATGTTTTGGACGAAAAGAAGAAATTTTATTTTTCAATGAATAGTGTCAGATACGTGAATAGTGCCAGTATACGTGAAATAAGAACTCGACACCAAAAGATAGAAATTCCACAAAAACATCTTCACGCTTACTGAATAGTACTCGTGAATAAGAACTCGTGAATAAGAACTCATGAATAGTAACTCGTGAATAGTAACTCATGAATAGTAACCCCGACATGAAAAAGTTCCAAATTTGATAAAACTTCAGATCAACATTTCAAAGATAATGATATCAAGAAATAATATCATTACGAAAAAAAATAATATCCCTTACCTCAAAGAATCAAGATTTCTTAAGGAAAGGCTCAAGTGATGTCAATGAAACTTGTACTCAATAAAGAACTCTCAAAGTATCTAAATACTCACAAAATACGCCAATAATATAGAGAGAGAAAGAGAGAAAACTTTGTTTCTACGTGTGATTTTCAATTCTAACTTAGCCTCTATTTATAGGAAAATGTTAAGACGCCAAGGCACTTAACTCGCAACTTGATGGCTTTACTCGCTACTATTCCCACCCACCACATTTGAAAATTCAATTGAGCACATTTCACCAACCAAAAGTGGGGCCCACCAATTCTAGAATTTTCCACCAAAATCATTTATAACCTAATTTCGAATCAACACCTCTTAAAATTCATAATAAATTATACGCTCATCTTTAATTCGGTTCAAAATTTGTGGACATATACTCAACTTATATATGTATAACATATCCAAAATTACAACGATCCAACTATTTGATTAAATATTATAACTCACACAATAAAGTCAGTAATAACACCGATTTGATCTTTTAATACCTCCAATCCGACAAAATACAAATAAAACATCTCAAAGATTAATTCCTTCATTAATAACCACATAAATAAATCCATCATTTATATTCATATAAAATAAATATTTTCTTATCATATGAATCAATAATTAATTATTCACAAATAATATTACGTAATCACATTTATGACAACCAGTCGCTCCTCAGAAAGAGGGGCTTTCTAATAAGGATCTCTCCTTATCGGCGCGCAATTAGGTGACCAAACCTCTCCTTAGATGTAACTTTCTAGACATTGCCAATAATGTTATCTAATAATATTATTCAAATAATATGAATTATTGATCCGATAATGGGAAATATCATTGTAAAGGACAATTATCAAACAAAGAATAATATAAAATACCAACGCAAAGAATTATCAATCAATAAAATAAAATATTGAATAAGAATTACTCGTGAAAATTATCGAGTAGTGCCTTCTTACGTAAGGATCAATAATTCAACAATACTATGCAATACCGCAGCTATCGCGCAACCACGCCAGACATCAGATTTTAACCACCGGTATTCCAACAAATTTTAATTGTAATAACTACGCCGTTATTTTTAACCAACTTATATTTATCGCTTTTCATCCAATCGCTTTCACATGGGGGCCATATTATGGTCGCTACTGTCAGCATTTTTAATATTCCCCGACAAGACGAATATTCCACGACCAAACGAATATTCCCCACAAAAATGAATATTTTATAACCACTTGCTTATTTTGAAATATTTATGATTTAACCCTTAACTATCCACATTAATCAAATCAACCCTTACTATTTCAAAATAATAAATAAAGGAAATTCCTTTTATTTAAAAAAAAAAAATTCGGTCTTACAGAGGATACCTCGCTTTCATTTTCGCTTTCCAATTCCTGTGTCATTTCTCTATAGTATGATTCCTCCACAAAACTTTAACTTGTGGTATGACCTTTTCAGATATAGACATGCTCCTTCCTATCCAAGATCTTGACAGTACCTCCTCATACGTTAAGTCTTCTACTATTTCATCCTGTTCTAACTCTATAACGTGGTTCGGGTCTTTCACATATTTACGAAGCAATCGATATGTGAAACACATTATGAACACGAGACATACTTTTGAGGTAACGCGAGTCTATAGGCTACATTTCCTACTCGGTCAAGAATTTGAAATGGACCAATAAATCGTGGATTGAGCTTTCCTCTCTTCCCAAATCTTGTAACTCCCTTCCATAGAGCAACTCGCAACAATACATGATCCCCTATACTAAATTCCACGTCCTTTCGATGAAGATCTCGCATAACTCTTTTTTGATCTTGTGCCGCTTGTATACGTTGTCGAATCATTTGGATCTTTTCCGTAGTCATACGCATCAAACTCGGGTCCCAACAATGTTGCTTCACCCACCTCGTCCCCAACATACCGGAGCGCGACATTTTCGGCCCATATAATGCTTCAAATGGAGCCACACCTATACTTGCTCGATCATCATTGTTGTAGGAGAATTCCACCAATGGTAAATACTTATCCCAACCGCCTTTGAAGTCTAGGACACGAGTCTTAATAGATCTTCAAGAGTTTGAATAGTCCTCTCTGATTGTCCGTCCGTTTGAGGATGGTATGCCGAACTTAATCGTAAATCCATGCCCATAGCTTTTTGCAAGCTAACCCAAAATCTTGAAGTGAATCTTGGGTCACGATCCAAAAATATGGATACTGGCATGCCATGCAACCTCACAATCTCATTTACATATATACTAGCAAGACGCTTAAGGGAATAAGTCTCCGTGATTTCGGCAAGAAATGAGCGCGAACTTGATTAATCTATCAACAATAACCCAAATAAAGATTGATGCCTTGAGAAACCGTAGGAAGACCCGTAACGAAATCCATGGTAATGTGTTCCCACTTCCATTTCGAAATCTCAAGTGGTTGCAACGGACCCTTAGGAACTAGATACTCCACCTTTACACGCCGACAAGTTAAACACATCGAGATAAACTTTGCAATCTCTCTCTCTTCAGATTGTTCCACCAAAATGTATGTCAAGATCACGATACATTTTGGTACTTCCAGAGATGGATTGTAAATGGTGTATTGTGTGCCTCCATCATAATCTTGTACTTCAAATCGTAGTCGTTAGGGACACAAAGTCCGGAGGGACTCAAGTATTCCTTCTTCATCAATTCTCGCTTCGAATAGCACCTTCTTGTACTTTCTTCTTCATACGCATTAGCTCCGGCCTGGGTGGCTTGAGCAACCTTAACTTTTTCTATTAAAGTTGGCTCTATCGTATATACTGACATCATCGCACTCATTCCTCGCATATGATCTTCTACTCAACGCGCCTACCACGTTCGCTTTTCCAAGATGGTATTGAATAGTGTGGTCGTAGTCTTTCAATAGCTCGAGCCAACGTCGCTGCCGCATGTTGAGTTCTTTTTGAGTGAAGAAATATTTAAGGCTTTTATGGTCTGAATATATCTCCACTTTCTCCCCATATAGATAGTGCCTCCATATCTTTAGCGCGAAAACGACTGCTGCCAACTCTAGATCATTAGTAGGATAATTCCTCTCATATTCTTTAAGTTGTCGCGAGGCATAGGCTATGACTTTCTCACATTGCATGAGAACACATCCTAACCCTTTTCCCGAAGCATCGTTGTAGATAACAAATCCATCCGAACCAGATGGTATTGTTAGAACAGGTGCCAAAATGAGTCTCCTCTTGAGCTCTTGGAAACTCTTCTCGCATTCCTCGTTCCATACGAATTTTATATCTTTCCAAGTCAGCTGAGTTAATGGAGTAGCGATTTGAGAAAATCCTTCCACGAATCTCCAATAATAACCAGCTAAGCCCAGAAAGCTACGTACTTCGGTCACCGACTTCGGTTGCTCCCAACTTTGTATTGCTTCAATCTTCGCCGGGTCCACGGATACTCCATGTTTTGACACCACGTGCCCAAGAAATGCTACTTCCTCAAGCCAGAACTCGCATTTCTTTAATTTGGCATATAGTTTGTTTTCACAAAGCCTTTGGAGTACCAGCTTCAAATGGTGCTCATGATCTTCACGGCTTTTGGAATATATGAGGATGTCATCAATAAAGACAATAACGAATTGATCCAAATATTCCTTGAATACTAGATTCATCATATCCATGAAAGCCAGCAGAGCATTAGTCAATCCGAAAGACATGACTAAGAATTCATAATGCCCGTCTCCGAGTTCTAAAGGCGCCTTTGAATATCCTCGCTTATAATCTTCAAATGATGATATCCGAACGAAGATCGATCTTTGAAAAAATTGTGCCCCTTGCAATCGGGTCAAACAAGTCATCAATACGAGGTAGAGGATACCTATTCTTGATGGTGACATGGTTCAATTCCCGATAGTCAATACAAAAGTCGCATACTCCCGCCTCTTTCTTCTTTACAAATAAAAAACAGAGCACCCCAAGGAGATGTACTAGGGGCCGAATGAAACCGATGTCCAACAATTCACGTAGTTGGACCTTTAACTCCTGAAGTTCAATAGGAGCCATTCGATATGGGGTTTTAGAAATGGGCTTTGTACGGGTTCAAGATCAATAAAAATTCAACTTCACGCTACGGGGTAGGCCGGAAGTTCTTCATGAAATACGTCGGAAAGTCAATAACAATGAAATATTATTCAAATTTGACGTGTCTTTATTCAAATCCATAACATGGGCTAAGAAAGCTTGACATCCGCTTTTTCGATAAACGAATAGCTTTATGATTAGATATGATAGTGATTGATTTTAATGGTTTAGTTGCTTGAATTCGAACAACAGGTTGGTTAGGAATATGAAAACTAACAACCTTACGAAAATAATCAATTTTAGCATGATGAGTAGTTAACCAATCAATCCCTAAAATTACATCAAAAGCAAGTATCTTTAAATGATAAGGTCAATGTGTAAGGTGATGGTGCCAACTTGAATCAAACAAGATTTATAAACAGTGGATGTGATGAAAGTTTCTCCTAACGGAGTTTCCACAGATAGGTCAAAGTCTAATTTTTCCGGAGTCAAATTTAAACGTTGAGCACAAGTAGGAGAGATAAATGAATGGGTAGCACCGGTATCTAGTAAAGTATAAACTTCACAAGAATTTATGATTAGCTTACCCGTGATCACCTCGTTTGGGTTCCTCGCATTTTGACCAGTCACAACAAACGCTCTTCCAGGAACCGTTGACTTTGACTTTTCTGGGACAATCTTTTGAGTCACCGTCCCCGCTGAACTAGGTTTCGCTACCGTACAATCCCGAGCGATATGTCCTTCCTTTCCACAATTATAGCATACCTTGAACTGTTGTGGGCAGTTTGGACTGATATGTCCTTCTTTTTCGCATTTGTAGATATCTGACCGGTGGTCGCTCCCTCCTTGGAACCATTCTTTCATTGGTGTTGTCGTCTTCACATGGTCGTTGTTAAATCTCCTCTTTTTAAAATCTCCTCCAGACTCGCTTCTTCTATTTTCATGGCCATGATTACCACCAGAGTGGTTACCATTTTTGTCCGTCTTTTTCTTTCTCCACCGGTTATTGTTGTTGTTTTGTTCGCTATCTCCGGTATGATCCTGGTTGTGGTCCCTCGGTTGACCGTACTCGTTATCTCGCTCTAATAATTGAGCCCTGTTTACAACATCTGAATAGAGAGAAAATTTATGAGAAATGAGATACTGACGTATGCCGGGTTTCAAACCTCTAAGAAACATCCGCGTCATACGTTCCTCATTCTCCACCAAATGAGGTGCAAACTTGGATAACTCTGCAAACTTTGCCTCGTACTAAGACACCGTCATGTTGTTTTGCTCTAATCTGATGAACTCCACTTCCTTCATATGACGAACACTTTCAGGAAAGTATTTGTCATTAAATAATTTCTGAAATGTCTCCAAGACACATCTTTGAGTGCTGTTGGATAGGTACACTTCACGCATCTCCCACCAGATGATGCGCCTTCGCCACCACGGAACATAAAGGTGGCGAATGGAACCTTCTGTTCTCCGTGCATCCCAAGACATCGAATATCTTGGTAATTTTCTTGACACATGTTTCGCCATGATCGGATCTCGGCTTTCCCTTAAATTCGTGGTCCCAACTCTTTGAATCGCTTGGTTTGTGACAACCCATGAATTGCTATCATTTCCTCCTCAGATTTTGAACACGAGTCTCCTCGTCGATTTTGCATGAACTCGCAAAAAGCTTCTAAACATCCCTCGTTCATCATCATCGCGCTCAAAGGTGTTGTTCACGGGAGGAACATTGCCGACTTGTTGCACGCTTCTCCTCGTTGGTGAGTCTGAAGGCTCTCCACGGCTCATTTCCATTGTTAATATTCTCAATCGACATTCTCAAATCACCGCCATAAAACAAGGGTTAATTAAGGAAATCAATATATCATATAATATCCCTATATATCGACTAACTAACAAATAAGCTTAGGTAGGACACACTAGCGAAGGATTTACTCGCCTCTCCCTCCTAGTTCTATTCCCCGATCTCCGCCAGAGATCATATCCCTAAGCTCGATACCAACCGTGACGCCCCCAAAATAGGTATACATCACCCATTCTCGAGTTGTCAATACATGGCATGTAAACAACTACAACTTTATTATTACAACAAGAAAAGCGTGAGTTTGAATACAAATATTATCTTCTAGACAATATCTATACTCAAATAAATCCTCATCACATTTATTGATACATTATTTTACAAAAATGGTGAGGACTACTAAACAACTCTCTCTAGAACCTTCATTCTATACCCCGACTCGTACTCGCTATATTCTCGCATCCTGAGAAGAAAAATGGAACAAAAAGGAAAAGGGTGAGCTCAACTAGCCCAGTAAAAAATATTATGACTAAGATAATATACAACAAACTATCGTTAGTCTTCAACAGGGAAAAATCTAATAGAATACAATAGACAACAAGTTTTAAATCAATATTCATGAATGAAATAATAATTCATTAGAAGAGTTAAGTAGAGAATGCAAACTACTATCTTCTATGAATGAATTTAAAAGTTCATCGCTCATCTTTTATCCTCAGAACATCAATCAATTTATATCTGGAATCAAATATTCATCTTCGCACTCTGTGCCAAATATATTCATCACCGTCATGTTCATCTAAACACATGTTCATCTTTTGCTCACTACGGCCAAAGATATTCATCGAAATCATTCATCTTTACTACTACGTGCCAAAGATATTCAATAATATCATCATTTAAGATTGAGGATGATGAAAAATATTTTTAAAGAAACGAATCCAGTGAAACAAAATTACAAGGATTAAGGATTAAGAATTCGTACTTTATTTTATCCATGTCCAAAAATACCCCAAAAATAATCATAGTGGTGTAAAATTCAAGAATGATCAAAACATGGATACAATCAAAGCTAGTATCCACAATAGATATTTTAGACGAAAAGGGAAAATTTTTATTTTTCGATGAATAGTGCCGTATTCGTGAATAGTGTCGATATCATGAATAGTGCAGATCGTGAATAAAATCTCGACACCAAAAGTTCCAAATTTGATAAAACTTCAGATCAATATTTCAACATAGAATGATATTGAAGAAATAATATCATTACGAAAAAATAATATCCCTTACCTCGGAAAAACAGTACTTCTAACTGGAATACTGGATATAAGCTATAACTTGAACTTGCACCGTATAGCAATACTCAAAGTATACTCAAAATACTCACAAGAATACGCTCGATAATATAGAGAGAGAAAACTTCAATTTCTGGTGTGATTTTCAATTCTAACCTAAACACCCTATTTATAGGAAAATGCTTAGAACACCAAAGCAGAAAATTTAATAAAATATTAATATATATAATTTTTATTCCAACGCACACTTATTTTGCTTCAAAACCTCAGCCACCAAACAGCCCACCTCACAAGACTTGCACAAAAAACATTTTTGTTATTTAAATTATTTTAAACTTCCAAAAATCAATTATTTTGGAGCTTCAGAACTTCAATAATTCACAATAAATATCCCTTTTGTCAGAAAATTCGAAACTCCCGACTTTTTATAGGAAATTCAATTCTCTACAACTTTACAGAAGAAAGTTTTTCCAAATTCCAAACAAAATTGACCAAAATTCACAAACGGACGATTTTACGGTGCTATAATCAAATTTCTATTCATATAATTGTCCACACTGACACACAAAATATGTGTTAAACATTTAATACCACAAAATACTCTTCCTCCTCATATACTCATATATCCCACATTCATTAGAAAAATATCACCGTTAATATATTATTAAAATAATATATTTAAATGAATTATTTTATCGTAAAAAGATAAAATATTAATTTTCATCAATTGTCACATTAAAAATTTTCTCCATCTATATCCACATAAAATCAATATTTTCCTCATTATATAAATCAATAATTAATTATTCACAAATAATATTACAGAATCACAAGATCTTGTGAACCAGCAGCTCCCCAAGAAAGAGGGGCTTTCAATAAGAATTTCTCTCTTCTTGGCCAGCAATTAGGTGACCAAACCTCTCCTTAGATGTAACTTTCTTGACATTGCCAATAATGTTATCTAATAATATTATTCAGATAATATGAATTATTGCTTCGATAATGAAAAATCTTTGTGTAATGACAATTATTGAAACAACAAAGAATATAAAATATCAACGCAAAGAATTATTAAATCAATAAAATAATTGAGCGATAATTAATTATCGTAAACCATTATTGAGTAGTGTCTTCTTACGTAAGAATTAATAATTGGTGCAATACTGGTGCTTCATTGTGTTTTAACCAATTAGTATTTTAACAAAGATTAATCTGTAATAACTACTGCTAGTTATATTTTTAAACAACTTATATTTGTCGCTTTCTTCATCCAATCGCTTTTTCGTTATGGGGCCCATAAAAGATCACATCAATTACACGAATATTCCCCGACAAAGAAGAATATTCCACGACCAAACGAATATTCCCCGACAACAATGAATATTTTATAACCACTTGCTTATTTTGAAATATTTATGTATTTTACCCATAACTATCTCATTAGGTTTGTAATATTCATAACGCAATGATCAAATTGCATAAAAAAAATGCGAAGCGTGTAAAATCGAGTTTAAAAAATTTACAAACCATATACCCGGATCATCCTTTATGCATAATTATTAATTAAACGAAAAGATAAAGAATAAAATCATACCTTGAAGATCGAGCTTCCTCAGGTACAAGTTCACCTCCAAATCCTTTCGCGTTCAATCTTGAATCCACCGGGTTTGGTTCCTTCCTTTGATCAACGTTAGCCACCCAAATGTTTGGCCTCTAGAGGTGATCCACCAAGGAAGAAGAAAATTCAAGAAGAAGGGTATTTGCTCAAACCCTAGTTTTCTATCTCTATAGAAAATGGTACTCTCCAACAAATTGGAATTATTATGCATTGAAAAAGTCAACAACCCATACCCACCCATAATAAGACTCCTCTTATTTATAGATGTGGGCAACCCACCTTAACAATTAAGGAATTGGGTTTTAATTAATTAATTCTTTTAATTAATTAAGCTCCCTAATCTTATTAGGGATAATTAATTAAACTCCTTTAACTAATTTTCCTTCCTAATCCAATTAGGAATAAATGAGAGTATTTATATTAAATTAATTCCTAAACTCTTTTAGAAATTAAAATAATAATAATTGTAATAATATTAATAAGACTCTCTTATTAATTTATATTTAATATTTCTAAAATATTAAATAATAAATATTAAGCTATTTAATTTATTCTATCACCATAGATTAAATTAAATATACATAACATATTATTACGATTATGTCATTTACTTCTTAAATAATTATTCTTCCTTTTATGGTGTGACCCTTTAGGTTCTCCATATTAAACCCCAATTGTGAATAAATCAATTAGAACAATTCTAATCTTATTTAAATAAATAAATTAAACAATTAATTTATTTAAATAAATAATATTTATTCTACAATAGGGATAAGCCTCCCTAGCGATCAACGACTTTCCAGATAATATAGATTTCAACATTAATCATAAAAGAACCTTTGAGTAAATAGTTACCGCACAATTCAATCCTTCCACCATACAATGTCCCAATTAAATATAAGACATGGAATTCTTCACAAGTCTTATTTTATTTAATTATATGTATTTCGACTCTTAAATGCACAACTCAAATAATGCAAATTAGAAACTCCTTTCTAATTTCATTACGCCGCCAAGGACTACTTTGGGTTGTCATTTATCAAATCACATAGGACATTTCTCTTCTTTTATTAGAAGTGGTAGATTCTTTATTGATCATACATTATCTCCATGTACAACTTATTATACCCAAGCATACCTTTGATATACCCTAAGGGTCTTAAGGAATAAGTCAAAGTATAACTCATCATACACAAGATACTATGATGATCTCAAGTCCAAGGATCACTTGTACTTACTATCACTACAGAAATTCCTATTGACAGTGAAATAAAACTCCATTAGGTATTCCTTAGCGAGCCACGTTCAATGAACTTATTCTCTAATAAGCACCTACATACTTGCTTTAGTGTCTCACACAAATGATCATGAGATCAATCATCCTCATCCAATGAAAGCAAGCAACGTATGTACCAATCTATCCGGATTCACTAATCCCCAATTTAGTAATCCATCGATTGGGAACTATTTTAGTTTTAAGCTTTCTAAGAATTTAGATCTCATTAAAATGATCATCATCATTATTCTAAAAGCATTGCTTAAAACTATGGGTTTATCACATATTATAAAACAGCATCATGTAGATAATTAAAAGCCTTTAATAAATTAATACTTTTTATTAATAAATGAATAAGATTGTTACAAAGTATATGCTTTATCATCAAACATGATTGGCTTGTGTGCATACTACTTTCAATCTCCCACTTGCACTAAAGCCAATCGTCATGGTATCTTATACTCTTCTTCTCTAAGTGACGATTATCCTGCTGTTGGATAAGCTTTAGTTAATGGATATGTAATGTTGTTCATGAGAGTCCACTATCTCTATAGTGATTTCCCATCTTTCAATGATTCTTATAATCAAATGAAAGTGCCACAACACATGTTTAGATCCAAGATGAGACTTAGAACTATTCTTAGTTACAGTAATGAACTTTTAATCCAAACAATCAACTTGCGACTTCATTTATAGCTATATACTTTGTCTTTATTCTTGAACCAACAACTCTTTCTTTGTTTGGAACCTTTCCAATTCACTGCATCACTGTTCAAGATAACGCTTTACCTTAAAGTGGATTTTTCTGTCATCTTGGTTTGTCTGAAAAACTTGAGGCTATTAAGCCCTCTAGTTTTAATTAAGACCCACCATGTATGCTCACATCCTTAGTGCCGGTTAAGAACTTTAAGATGTTTTTCACTGTCTTACAGTGATCTTCTCGAATTATGACCGATCAACATCGGTCTCGTATATTTCATTGCATACATGATTGTCACTCATGCGATCTCTCTTCTTTGGAGTCTATGGGGACTATTAAGAGAGATTCACTCCATAGCTCATCTACATGAGACATCTCTTGGAGTTTGCCATGCTAAACGACTTTAGCATCAAATGAATATACATTCTTTGGGTTAAGTTGAGCATCCTTTTAAATCTATCTATATAGATTTTCATCCCCAATTAAGATACTCTTCCAAATCATTCATGGAGGAATGTTTAGACAACTTTATCTTTACTGATTGTAGCATTGATATGTCATTCTCCTCATCCGTAGTATATCAACATGTAGTACTAGGAATGTCACGATGCTCCCAATCGACCCTTTTGTACACACTAGGTTCATTCTTATTTTTGATAAAATCAAACTCTTTTGATTTGTTTCATCAAAACAATGTTCCATTATTTGAGAAACTTGCTTCAATCCATTTCTCCTCAGTGTCTACAACACTTACCTCATCGATGTAACTCTAGATCATCATCTTCTATGATCGTACCTCATCATCATCATCATCTATGATGAATCCATACCTCCTAGGTATCTTCTAAGACTATTCCGATTTATTTATTTGCTATGGTACAATAGGTCTATCTACGTGTTCTCTTATTTGACTTATAGTATTTTGTGGTTCTTGAACTTTTCAAGATCTATTATCCTCCCACTAGCCCTTTCAATGATAAATGCCTTTATCTTAGAAGCGGCGTGTTTAAATAACAAACACTTTTTGCTAAGTAGAATTATAGAACATATACCCTAAACTTACTTTAGGATATCCCACAAATCGACACTTGTCAAATCTTGTCCCAAGCTTATCCTTTTGAAACCTTTTCACATAAGTTGGAACCCTTATCTTAACATACTTAAGATTAGAATCCTCCTGTCCATAACTTTTATGGAGTCTTGGGGTGGATTTTGAGGTTACCATTTTCAGAGATATGCACCCATTTCTAGGACATAACCCTGAAGAAGAATCTTTGGAATGTCGGTAAAATCATTATGGACCGCACCATGTCCAATAAGGTACGATTTTTCCTTTCAGATACATCAATCAATTATTGCGTATCAGGAGGCGTCCATTATGAAAAAACCATTTAAGATGATCTAGAAACTTATTTCACAAGTATTTATTCCTTGATCTAATCAAAGAATCTTAATACTTTGCCAATTTGTTTCACTTCTGAATTCTTTGAACCTTTCAAATAATTCACACTTGTATTTCAACAAATACATACATTCAACTCTTTGAATGATCATCTCCTTTTCTTATACTAATTTGTTCAATATGCAAAATTATTTTCATGTAAGTCAAGTATATAAAATTTATTAAGTAATATTCCGGTTCTATACGAAAACATTATTATTATAAATAGAACAACAATTTGTTCTTAATTATAATACCAAAGATTTCATTGTCCAACAATAAAATGGAAATAATATTTTTAACAAGAACTGGAATACAATAACAACTTATCGACTTAATAGATTTGCCGGTAAGCGATCTTAAACTATAAGTTTCTATAGCTAATGCAAGAACCTTTGCTTCATTTTCCATACATAGATTACTTATCTTTGTTTAACTTTCTACTTACGCTTGGTCCCTTCATAAATCTATATTTATGATAACCAAAGTCGGTATCCAATACCCAAGTAGAACCTCGACTTAAAGAAAATTTATTTCAATCATGAACAAAATCGTATGTGTAGAACTTCACTAAGCTTCTTTGGTTAGCCTCTCGCAAGATGCTTCTTCTCAGCTTTCTTTCGGTGTCCGTGCTTATTGCGGTGGAAGCAAACTCCTTTGCTATCCGTATCGCTTTTGTTCTTATTATCCTTTGTTTTTCCTTTTCTATTTACCTTCTTTGAATCGTTCTTCTTTTCAGGAAGATCCTTTGGCCCCTACCAATAAAGACTTTATCTTTCTTGGTTGGAAAGTGACTCTCAATATTTTTCAACATGTTAAGCAAATCAAATGAGGTCGATATCTAGCTTGTTCATATGAAAAATTCACAACAATTGTGAAAGGAGTCCGGTGAGTGAGTGCAAGATCAAATCTTGGCTCAACTCTCCATCCATGACAAAACTCGTTGTCCTAATTGATCAATCAAATTGATAATGTTAAGGACTTTTATCTCATCTTTAATGGTGTCATCTGGTCATTCTAGATCGGAAGAGCTCCTTAGATATCCGATATCTATCGGTCCTACTTTCTTCACCATCAACTACTTGATGTGCGGGAATATAGTAGAAGCATCCATAGTTTCATCTTGTGGCAAGCTCGTTACTCATAGATGCGCGAGCATGATGCATTGAGCCAATCATGCATCATCTTGCCACTTTCTAAAAGTAGCAATGTCTTCCTCGAGGCATTATCTGCAACCATTCATGAGGATAAAGGACATTAAGGACATAAGATAGCTTTTCACCATGAGAACTTTTCTCAAATTCCTTAACCAATCCGCTTAATTGATTACGGTTAAATAAATAACATCTAATATGTCTCGCAGTTGATAGTAATTTAGACATTGCAAAATTACAGTAAATGAATTTGTAATTAACAACATTTTAACATACATTCTTTTATTAATTACCAAAATAAATTAGGTCTTGTTTTAAATTGGTATCTCCCATTATTTTCTTCAAACTATATTACCCTCACTTATATAGTTCGCAAAAATCTAATTAAAGATTTGCTAGTGAGAATAAGGATCCCATTTCAAATGTATATAGCCTTGTGGTGACACAACAAACTATATATAAATAAATAGGTAGACAATTTTTTGTCAATTACATCAACTATGCAACTCCTTGTATTTTGCCTCTTAGATTATTTTGATCAAGTGGTGGCACATCCGAATCAAAATTATCCAAGTTAAGTCCAACCTAGCACTCCATATATTCAAAAAAAAAAATATCATCCTTGTGGTGACACAACAAAACAATATTGTTCAATTTTCTTTATAAGCATCAAATGTGATAAATTAACATCTTAAATACTTAATACTTGTCTTGTGGTGACACAACAAACTCATATTAAATATTTAATACTCTATTAATTTTATCATGCTAGAAAGCTGACGTTCGATATTCCAAATATCTTTGAACGCTTAGGACTTAATATAAAAATTGAGGGGTTTGTTATTAATTTATCTCATCTTGTTTAATGCGCATTGCATATATATATAAAATACGCGTCGTATTAATGAACATGCGAAGCATGTTTGCATAATATATAATATATATATAGTATAAGCATGCACATATAGAATACTATATTCTACCCGGATTGATTATGGACTTTTATTCTAGTTTGGTTCACTTTAGAGCCACCAAGTGAACCAAAGGGTCAAACCTAGGGGTGCAAGAATTAATATTTAAATATAATTATTACATTTAAACCCTGCTCTATTACAAACGGTCTTCAAACGCTCCTTGCTCCTTGATCTCCAATTTTTCAAAATAATTCTAATTATTCCTATTACAAAACTATTTTAAAATAAATAGAAACCTCGATCGTGATCGAGGGAAGTACATAGGAGGAGTTAGAATTTACATTAAGAAAAATTAGAGAAGGCGAGGTGTGAGACCCCATTTAATAAAACCCATACATTCATGCTTCCAACTAAAATAAAATCCAATCGCATTGTTAATCGATAGTCCATAATCAATCCCATTTATTATCATACACATCACCATATGCATCAATAAATAACATTCATCTCATGAATAATAAACATTTAATATATATATTGATATCATTTAATGGGCAAATATAGTTAGTATAAAATCTATTTTTGAATCAAAATAAACTCCTTTATTTTAATCCAAATTTAAATCAAAATAAAACTATTTTATTTTAATTTATCCTATTTTGAATAAAATAAACTATTTTATTTTAATCAAAATCTTTAATCAAAATAAACTCCTTTATTTTAATTAATTATGGAATCTAATTCCATGTAAAAAAAAATCTTTAATTAAAATAAACTCTTTTATTTTAATTAATTATGGAATCCAATTCCATGTAAAAAAATTTTAATTAAAATAAACTCTTTTATTTTAATTAATTATGAAATCCAATTCCATGTAAAAAAAAATCTTTTATTAAAGGAAACACGGATATTCTTTCCTATTCACAAATAAACTCCTTTATTTTGAATAATATGAAATCTTATTTCATATTTAAATAAACTCTTTTATTTAAGGAAACATGGATTCACTTTCCTATTCACAAATAAACTCTTTTATTTTGAATAATATGAAATTCTATTTCATATCTAAATAAACTCCTTTATTTAAGGAAAAATAAAATCCAATTTCAACTCCAATTAGTTATCATGGAATCCAATTCCAACTCTAATTAGTTAGCATGAAATTCTAATTCTAAAATTAAAATAAACCTTTTATTTTAAGATTAAAATAAACTTTTATTTTAATATTAAAATAAACTTTATTTTAATTATAAAATAATTAAGGATAATATATATATATATATATATATATATATATATAAACCGATTAGTAAGCAAAATTTTTTTTAACTTTAAATCATAAAAGCACGTGAAATTTCTACCACCAAAAAATTTTTTTGTAACCGTGAATCCATGCACAACTCCAAAACACGTCTTATTTTGGGTGGTTTGCTAATTTCTTTATATTCTTGAATGCTTCCATGCATATCCTTGTTAACAAAAAAATGATTGAGGCATTTAATGTATTTTATTTAAATGCTTATTAACCGGTGGATTACATGAATAAAAAAAAACTTTGAAACCTGGTAACATGCAAGTTCCTTGATTTACGTGACTTTAAAAAAAAACTAAGATGTTATGTTAACATTTACCTTTTTTTTTTTTTTTTATTATTATTAAATTTTATACAATAAAATTATACCCAATTAAATTATTCAAAATACATATCAATATACATACCAAATTAAATAATTAATAATTCGCATAAAGGTTTGGCTCTGATGCCACTGTTAGGTTTGTAATATTCATAACGCAATCAAATTGCATAAAAAATGCGGAAGCGTGTAAAATCAGAGTTTAAAAAATTTACAAACCATATACCCGGATCATCCTTTATGCATAATTATTAATTAAACGAAAAGATAAAGAATAAAATCATACCCTTGAAGATCGAGCTTCCTCAGGTACAAGTTCACCTCCAAATCCTTTCGCGTTCAATCTTGAATCCACCGGGTTTGGTTCCTTCCTTTGATCAACGTTAGCCACCCAAATGTTTGGCCTCTAGAGGTGATCCACCAAGGAAGAAGAAAATTCAAGAAGAAGGGTATTTGGCTCAAACCCTAGTTTTCTATCTCTATAGAAAAGGGTACTCTCCAACAAATTGGAATTATGTCTGTTGAAAAAGTCAACAACCCATACCCACCCATAATAAGACTCCTCTTATTTATAGATGTGGGCAACCCACCTTAACAATTAAGGAATTGGGTTTTAATTAATTAATTCTTTTAATTAATTAAGCTCCCTAATCTTATTAGGGATAATTAATTAAACTCCTTTAACTAATTTTCCTTCCTAATCCAATTAGGAATAAATGAGAGTATTTATATTAAATTAATTCCTAAACTCTTTTAGAAATTAAAATAATAATAATTGTAATAATATTAATAAGACTCCTCTTATTAATTTATATTTAATATTTCTAAAATATTAAATAATAAATATTAAGCTATTTAATTTATTCTATCACCATAGATTAAATTAAATATACATAACATATTATTACGATTATGCCATTTACTTCTTAAATAATTATTCTTCCTTTTATGGTGTGACCCTTTAGGTTCTCCATATTAAACCCAAGTTGTGAATAAATCAATTAGAACAATTCTAATCTTATTTAAATAAATAAATTAAACAATTAATTTATTTAAATAAATAATATTTATTCTACAATAGGGATAAGCCTCCCTAGCGATCAACGACTTTCCGGATAATATAGATTTCAACATTAATCATAAAAGAACCTTTGAGTAAATAGTTACTGTGACAATTCAATCCTTCCACCATACATGTCCCAATTAAATATAAGACATGGAATTCTTGTCAAAGTCTTATTTTATTTAATTATATGTATTTCGACTCTTAAATGCACAACTCAAATAATGCAAATTAGAAACTCCTTTCTAATTTCATTACGCCTTGCCAAGGACTCTTGGGTTGTCATTTATCGAATCACATAGGACATTTCTCTTCTTTTATTAGAAGTGGTAGATTCTTTATTGATCATACATTATCTCCATGTACAACTTATTATACCCAAGCATACCCTTTGATATACCCTAAGGGTCTTAAGGAATAAGTCAAAGTATAACTCATCATACACAAGATACTATGATGATCTCAAGTCCAAGGATCACTTGTCTACTATCACTACTGAGAATTCCTATTGACAGTGCAAATAAAACTCCATTAGGTATTCCTTAGCGAGCCACGTTCAGTGAACTTATTCTCTAATAAGCACCTACATACTTGCTTTAGTGTCTCCACACAAATGATCATGAGATCAATCATCCTCATCCAATGAGCAAGCAACGTATGTACCAATCTATCCGGATTCACTAATCCCCAATTTAGTAATCCATCGATTGGGAACTATTTTAGTTTTAAGCTTTCTAAGAATTTAGATCTCATTAAAATGATCATCATCATTATTCTAAAAGCATTGCTTAAAACTATGGGTTTATCACATATTATAAAACAGCATCATGTAGATAATTAAAAGCCTTTAATAAATTAATACTTTTTATTAATAAATGAATAAGATTGTTACAAAGTATATGCTTTATCATCAAACATGATTGGCTTGTGTGCATACTACTTTCACTATCCACATTAATCAAATCAACCCTTACTATTTCAAAATAATAAATAGAGAAAATTAAATTTCATTAATAATAATTTGGGGTCTTACAATTATCACATTATTTTATAAAATAGTGAGGACTACTATAGCAACCATCTTGGACCATCACTCCATTCTCTGACTAGTTCCAGCTATATTCTCATTTCCTGAAGAGAACAATGAAAGAAAAGGGTGAGCTCAACTAGCCCAGTAAAGAATATTATGACTAAGATAATGTAGAATAAATTATCATTAGTCCTCAACAGGGAAAAATCTGATAGAATACAATAGACAACAAGTTTTAGATCAACAACTGCAGCGGAATAAGCAATCCATTAGAAGAGTCAAGTAGGACGTAAAGTCTATTATCTTCTATGATTTAAAAGTCCATCATCAATATGTTATCCCTGTAACAACAATCAATAAATGTTTCAAATCAAAAAATTATCCATGCACTACGGGCCAAAGATATTCGTTTGTATCACCAGTGGTCATGATCATGCCAAACAACTGTCCATCTATGCACTACGGGTCAAAGAGAACTTTCACCACAACATTTGTCTGTAACATGATTACATGTCATGATTATACCAATACACAATTCTTGGTCATAATCATACCAATCAACAGTCCATCTATGCACTACGGGCCAAAGATGACTTTCACCACAATATAAGCATGATGATGATGACAATGATATAAGAATCAATCAATTGAGATCAAGGATAAATATTCGAGATTTATAATTCAATTTATCCAGAGTTCAAGAATGTCCAAATTATCAACATGATAACTAATTGTGGAGTAAAATTCAAGAATAATATTCATGTATCAAAAATAATTTGGACAAAAAAGAAACTAATTTTGTCGTGAATAGTACCCCGTGAATATTACCTCATGAATAGTACTCCGAATGAAAATATTGAAATTTAATAAGAAAGTTCAAACCAATATTCCAATGAAACGATACTAGATGAAGCGCAAAACTCAAGGATATTTTACTAATTTGAGGGATTATAGAAGCAATACTTATCAAAGTAAGTGTAGATTTAGGAATATGAAACGAAATAATATTACTTGCATACTATAGAGTATGTAAGAAAATAATATTCCTTACGAATATTGAATGAAAATAATATACATTACCTTAGTAGGAGACTAAATCTAACTGGTATAACGGAGATATTCTGGAGGAAAACGTGCACTATTTGCTACACTCAAAGTATCCTTATACTCAAAAGAAATACGCACAATATTATAGGAGAAATTTCTCTGATTCTGGTGTGATTTTCATTTCTTAACTAAGCATCCTATTTATAGGAGAATGGCATGACACTATTTAAATATTATCACGGACGCACAATAAAGGAAATTCACGGGCGAAGAACTTCCTAGTGAATTTCGATTTTCTTATTCATCATTTGTCTGCGATAAAATATTCTAATAAAAAACAAAACTTTATATAAAATACAATATATTCTAATTATAATCTAATAAAACAAATAACTTTATATATAATATAAAAAGTATTCATTTTTTATATAAAAAAAAATACATTTTATTACTATTATAATAATAATAAAACAAAATGAGACAACTTTCTACCGACGATTTTGAAAAATGAGTAAATGGGGGTCTATATAATAAGTCAAACTTACAAAAAATACTTCATGACAAACCCCTCTATTTATATCAAAAATTGAATATATATTTACCATAAATCACTTATCTTCAATAAACACATTTTAATCTTTCAACAATTATTCATCATTAATATTATAACTCACAATATTGACAACCCGATCATTCAAATGAAAGAGGGGACTTTCCGATAATGATTTCTTCTTATTATCGCGCAATTAAAAAACCTAACCCATTTTCTCGTCAGAACTTTCTAGACATTGTCAATAATGCAATTAATAATATGAATAACTGTGTAGTCTCAATTATTGATTTAATAATATAAAATATTATACAGATGATACTGTGACAATAATTGAATCAATAAAATGAGATACTATGCAGTAACTACTGTGGCAATTATTAAATAAACTTAGTTACTTCTTACGTAAGTATCAATAATTAGAGATACTGTATAATACCGTGTGCTACTGTGCAACCACGCGTATTACTGTTCTTTTAGCACCGATATTTCAATAGTTAACGGTAAAAGTTTTGCCGTTATTTTTATAAAAAAGTTATTTGTGTCGCTTTCTATATCCAACAGTCATTCCGTTGTGGGGGTCCACCAATGATTGTGCCGTCGTACGAATATTCCCCGACTAAACGAATATTTTATGACAACTTGCATGCTTTTGCATATATCACCCACAACTATAACATTATATCAAATCAACACCTTATTATTTAAAATAATACTTAGAGAAAATTAAATCTTTATTCATATAAAGTTGGGGTCTTACATTCGTGTTAGTCAATTTTCTGTGATTCATGTTATATCATGCATGAATTGTTTTACAAAGGAGTCGAGGCCAGTTTTAACTCGGCTAAACGAACCTTAAGAGTTTGATTGATTTGTTTACAAGTCTTTTAATATAGTATTGATAACGCTATCCTATGTCAATTGTTTGGTACGGATTCAAATGTAAGCATGAGTATGAATAAACAAAGGTATTTTATGTCATTTATTCGACGAGCACGCGAGGTTGCCAAAACTTAAAAGTAAATTCGTTTAACGGATGAGTGTTGATCAACATAGAGTACTATAGGCTGATCACCTAGAAGTGCTCGTAAGATATATCAAGACTTACGGTCTTAGTGTCGGGTTGTCCTTTTCATGAATGAAAACAAATGTGAATGTTGATGGTCTTTTGACCTACTCAGAATTCCTAAGTCACTGTATGTATTCTGTAATTGTTTTAAGAGAATGAAAAGTGCTATTTCGATTGTTTATAGTACTTTATAACTATTTGTTCAATTAGTGAAGATAAATCATATGATTCTTGATATGGTGATTATATTATATATTGTTAGACTTGTTGATCTAGTTATGCTCGTTTCTTACTTGAATTATATGATTGCAGCAAAAAACGAACGGACCGAAAGTTCCAGTAAGGATAAGAGCAAAGTCAAGATGGATAAATAGATTATCATGTAATAGACTAGTATATTTGTATGAACTTATACTATGACAATGAATAATGTAATGGTCAATAGAACCTGGAAAGGATTTATTATTATTATTATTGTAATAAGAATTTAGTAAATATACTCATCTTAATGTTGTTTTCATGGAAATGAATGTATAGTTATTAGTGTTGTGTAACACTATATGGTCCATATCTGTGGGTTAAAAGTAACCATATTTAGAGGCGTCACAATAGTGCTTCACCAACAAACACATTTATGATCGTCCATCTCAAAATCGAACTATCTAGATTTAAATTATAATAAGTGTGTCCGTTTTTTTTCTTTCTAGATAACTTCTACTTTAACACGCTAGATTCTTATTCATTGGGTCATTCAAAATGACTTAGTTTAGATTAATGAGTTATACGACCATAAATATGATGACATTTAACAAATACAAAATCAAATATGCATTTTTACATGTACTAATACTATATTTCTTGCCGGTGTTGAGATTAAATTTTAAAAATAAAATCTCTTTAAAATCATCGTATTATAAATATATCTCTAATTTTAAAAAAAAATCATAACATAATCTTTATGAATGGGAGACTAAATGAGCTTTAAACTTGCTGTGTTTTACTCACTTGTGTTTATCTTAGTTCCTTAAAGATTATATTTTTACACAGAAACCTGTGATTTTTATTAATATTAGACGAAAAAATCAAGTGCAATAGGATATGAAATTACTTTGATTCTGTAGAAGAGAGCAACATGGTACATCTTTATAATTACTCACAATTTCAAGACAGCTATCATTTCTTTGCAAATGAACACCATAGAGCTTCTTTAAGTCTTTAACACAAAGTCAAACTGAGGGTTGACAATACTAATACAAGTGTATATTTCTGGATTTTCTTTTTTTTAGAAACAAAGAATTAGAGAAGGAAGTGAAACACCTATGGAGGAGAAAAAAGTCTAACAATGTCAAACAAAAATACTTCATCCGCCCAAGATAAAAGTTATTATTATTATTTTGGGTAGTTCCATGTTAAATATCTACTTTCTTTTAATAATCAAATTTTACACAATTTTTCCTATTATACCCTTAGCATTAAATATCTCTTATTTTTCTTATTCTAATTCTCTCTCCATATTCAATAAATATAATTAGTTATGTGTTGAAAATATTTTGAATTGAAAAGCTAGAAAGTCACTCTCACCTACATTGGAAATGATTAATGACATTATTATGGGCAATTTTGTCATTTTATTCATCTTTTAATATACGTAAAAAATTCAATCTTGGGACTGAGGAAGTATTAAGCTTAACGAAAGACAACCCACCACCGAACATGGTAATATCAAAGCTCGTGGGATCAATCCCCCTCCCATTGTTGTAATGAAATCTTAATAGTATCGAAGATCCCACCTCCCATTGTTGTAATGGAATCCTAGTAGTATCGAAAAATAGAAGAACCACCCCAATATTGACCTATTAAGATCAAAAGTAGCTAAACGCCCCCAAAGAGATGCTAGAAAAGACACCCTCTCAACTCGATTATAGAGGCAGATAAAAATAGGAAACTGATATTTTCATATGGAAAAGTCTCTCACGTAGACGTGGATTAAAAAGAAACCATGTGAAAATATCAACTCTCTAAGAATAATAAGAAAGCCATGAATTCCTTCATACTTGGTTACAATTATACATATATATGAAGCCCAAAGTTCAAAATATAGTCGCATGATCATTAAACATATTGTATACATAACCTCTCACTGGTAAAGATATTTTCATGATTTTCAGAAACAAATGATTAAACTTTTTCGTAGACTATGATTCATGGCTCAAATGATGGCACATTATCTACAGGAGCTGAAACTGCACGATAAACTGTTCGTTCTAGAATACCTCTATAAGGATCCTCCTCTCGCTTCTTAGTTAAATATGCCATAGCATTTTCAACCTCAGATTTTATCTGCAAGTAAAAGTTTTTCCTGTAATCCTCGTCTTTCAGCATATCCTCCTTTCCCTTTGTTTCGATAGGCTTTCCAAAGAGAAAGTAAAAGCGGCCAGGTATCTTGGGGTAAAAGCCTGGAACAAAGAAATCTTCATTGGAAACTTCCCCACCCTTTTCGGTCCTATGACAGATCAAATGCCACAAAAACAGAAAGCATAAGCAATGTATAAAGAACAAGTTGCAATTATTTATAGGCGTGTATATGCGAGTTCATTGAAATATATCAGAATTAAACACCAAAAAGCCTATTGAACTATTGTCAAGCTATCAAACATTTTTTTTTTTGCACCCAAACAATTTAACTTCTAAACAATTGTCAAAAATGCCCAAAATTTACCATATCACTTCATCAAACACATCATCTCATAGGATTGAATTTTGGGCATTTTTGATAGTTGTTTGAAATTAAATCTTGGTGCCCAAAAAAATTGTATGCTTTCTAATAGTTTAAAAAGATTTCATTGGTTTTTTCAGTCATTTAGTCAATATATTAGGAAACAAGTAATTATTCAAACCAACAGTGTTTACCTTAATTTTATAGCCTTGCCATTTTGTTGTCTTATATGGTCATTGAGAAATGGAATCCTCATCTGATCATTGTAATCCAAAAATAACTGCCAGATTTAAAGTGATATCAACACTATAAAAATTATATAAACATCGAGTACATATATAATGTTACATGCAAAAAGATCAATCAGTTTATTTTAAGAACTAATTAAATAAAAATGCAAACAATTACATAGATCCCACACAACATAAATGAAGAGGAAAAGGTGACGCTGAACAGAATACAAAAGGGAAAAAGGGGACAAGATCTGAATTTTCATAAAGCACATAAAATTCTAGGGCTCCTGAAAATAAAATATACACTGGGAGTCGAGTATGTTTTAGTAATTTAGCAGTTTGAGTGTTCTCATACTAGAATTAGGTTTAGATTAACTGACTCAAAACAATATATGTAGTCTACTAAATGTCATAGAGTTGGAATATAGACAAGTTGATGCATATTTTTCTGGATATTGAAAAAGTTGATGGAAGTACTAGTAAAACATCTTATTGTAAAATGATATAAAATTAGACCTAGCAATTTGGTTTACAAACTAGTGGGTCAACCCAAATTAACTAGAACCATTTAGATTAGTTAACTGTTTTAAGTTATTTGGGTTGGTTAAAGTTTTGATCCATATTTTTTAAAAAGAAAAGCATGTCTAAACCAGTGATGTCCCTATTCCGTTAGGATGGAAGACTTATTTTATCTGGTCTTTTTAGTTTAATTCCTGATTTCCCCATCAATACATAGATTCGTGCCACCGGTTCTAATTAGGGGAGTTGTGGATTTGATGAATTATAAATATGATATGAAGCAATGACTGTTGATTTATGATCACATTTGTTATTTTTTTTGTTTCATAAAGAACACAATATTGTAAAGTATATTATGGAGTAAATTTTTTATTTAAATCATTTTTTTATAAATTTAGAAATGATTATTAAAATTAAAATATGTACATAAATGAAGTTGGTAAAATTTTCAAATATATAACTTTCTTTATACAACAGATGGAATTTATTTATTCATTTATTCCCCTTATGGCATTTGTAAAATTGATTCATTTCATTTGACAATGAGTATAAAAGTTTTAGAGAAAGAGTATAAATGAAAAAATATAAACTATATTTTGTAACCCATAACTATATAAAAATTTATATAACCATAACTATATTTTGTAACCCATAATCAAACCAAAAAATATAAATTATAAAGCCAAAAAATAAGTATTGAAAAAGTAAGCAATTAATAAGTACTAAAACTAACTACCACCTCCGTCTCAAATTAAATGCACCGTTTTGATTTTTTTAGGCCAGATTGACCACAGTATTTTGATTAAATGATGTAAATATGTTAAACAACTTATTTTATTTAATTAGTTGTTTTGATTAGTTAACAAAATAATTTGAATTTTATTATTTTAATTAAATGATGTAAATATGTTATGCTTTTTTATTTTGAATTTTAGTATTTTTTGTTTTGATTAAATGATATATATTGTTTTATTTAGAATATATTTTATATTTAAGTTTGCCACGTCATCACATTTTAACTCCGTTTGTCTTTTGTTAACGGTAGGGGAACGGATGACCCAAAAATGTAACGTTAAGGGTACTTTTGGAAAAAAAATTAGTTTAGGGTGCAAGTGGGACATTGGGGTAAACATCAGGGGCTTTTTTGACCCTTTTCCCTAAAATAAAAAATCCCGCCTAAGCTCCGCCCATGCCCCGCCTAGGCCCCCCTCAGCCGCCCGCCTCCCGTCTAGCGCCTTTTAAAACATTGATTGACCATATTTTAAATTAATTTTTTGTACAATTTTTAATAAGATTATTAAAATATTTAATGTCATGTCACTTGAAACTCATTTTGGACTAAAAAAATTTGTAATTCCTAGCATTATCTTCATTTTCTCTATCTAATATTTCTCACTAGCTCTTTCTAAAATTAATTTTTTTACCGTTTACCAGTTGTTCATATATAGTGGTAACTGTTACTTAGTTCATTGCTCGTCTCCCAACCTCCTGTCCAACATTGAACAATTTCAATTGGACACAGTTTAAATTAATCTTAGTCTTACAACAGTTATTAATCAAAGAGAACGAAAAAAAATGCTTCAGTGGGCAATAATAATACTAATTTAAAAATTGAAAATATAGGTCGATCTGGATCGAATCCATAACCATTTGAACCCAAACCACGTAACCCATATTAAATATAGATAGGTTATGTAATTTTAGTTCTTAGTTGACCCATAACTATTTTATGTAACCAAAATCAACCCAAACTCATTCTTTGCCAGGCTTATAAAACCAAGAAATGTGATACTTGAAAATACTAACATATAAGTGAGGGTAGTCGAATCCGTTACCAACCTAGGTTAATTTGCTTTAATGTATGTGATGAGCTGTGTAATTTTCATTAAGGTTAGGCTAAGAACCCTATAAACATTAGAAAGTATTCAGCAAACTAATTAATTCTATTATATAGTTTTCTTCTGAAACATTTGGTGAAGGGGAACTTTTAATGAATAATTTGATAATGAGGACATGGAGGTGCACTACTGTTTTAAAGTCTTAATTCTTATTAATTATAATTAAAAAGCTATATCTTCCTTGTTTCCTTGTAAAATTTCTTTATTTTATTTTTTCTTTATACCGCTTAAAAATTAAAATGCATTCACATACCTGAATTATATATTCCCTTCAGTTCCTATTCTTATTATCATAAGCCACTTAATTAATGGTTCTTAGGTGGGTCCACCTATCTCAAATTTGTGGTTTGTCCAAAATGTATTGGATTGGTTTAAATTTTAAAATCTTGGCTCAAAATCAACGGAAATAATGTAACTTTGTAAATTACTGAAGACATCAATTATATGCAATAAAAAAAATGAGCATCATGCAAGTGACAATGAGTAACAGAGAGTACACAGAAACTAATGTCAAATAGAGTTAAGTTTCACTATAAGACAGGGATCAAAAATTCAAAGGAATTGTTCAATAAAAATTTCTTACTTCCACAATGTCATCTTCACCAACAGCTCCAAAAGGTACAATTGTGGCCCCAAACTTAGCTGCCATTCTCACAAATTCCGGTTGATCAGGCCAAAACAATTTATACTTTTCACCCTGTACAAATGGAAGCACCAACATATATGAAGAACAAGATTCTTGACATATTATAAGACGCAAGCATTTAAAAATAACAATTATAGAACTAACAGTTAAGGAAAAAGCTAATTTTACAATGACCGCATTCTAAGATCTCTCAGATTATTTTACTGTACAACAACTTCATTATTCAGCAAGAAACAAGTACTTGAAATATTTCTTCTTTATTCTAGGGAAACCGGGACTCGAGATTTCAAAAAATTGGGAGGCCTATTTTTTTTTTGTCTTTAAGTAAAACAAGAAATTTTATTATAAGGGAGAATCAAAAGGAGGGAATACAAGAAACCACATAGATATACAGTGGAAATAAATACCCTAAAGACTACTGAAGAACAGCCCGCCAATCTCTAAGAACATCTGACGCTGCAACTCCTCTAAAAGCACACAGGGACATAGCCTAAAGCAAACTAAGAAAAGAAACTCTATCCTAATGATATCTAGTTATCTACTATATAACATTCTAGCATTCCTCTTAATCCACTCATTCTCATGATGCCATGACACTTGTTCTCATCCTCCTCCGAAGTATCTTTAAGATCATCACAATCATTCTGGATGAGTTAAATTTTGTCATAGCATTGTGCCCAAAGCTTGATTGACAAATACTTCCACAATCAAAAGCAAAAATTTCATCTCTTCCTAACATGACTTGGAGATCTTAAATATCCGATTTCCATTGAAATCTCATGATGACTTGTTTTGAATAATATTTCGAGTGCCTTTTATTCTTTCGTTACATGGACTCTTTTGGACAAATCACAGTTGGCGCTTCACTAACCATCCCATAGCTCAATATATACCTTGAGGTATAAAGAGATGACATCTAGTTCTCTGATAATTAGAGAAAATCAACTTTACAAGAAAATTATTTTGAATTTTCTAGTCCTGACTCGAGAATCCAACCATTTCAGGATCGTTTTTCTAAGGCTCTTATATCACATTATCACTATGTTGAAAATTAATCCAATACAAATTTCTCACATATACCCCCATACCACCTTGTTAGAAATATAATGTTGAAGTGTCAATAGAAAGGAGGATGAGATTAAACCAAGAACGTTGTACTTTCACTTCATCTGGTCATTTGGTTACAAAACACACTCAAGAAACTCACCAGGCACTCCTCAACTCACAAACAATACCTAATACTCGTGTTACAGAAATAGCTATATACGTTAGATATATAAGCTCTATGATTATCTCTTAAGCACACTATTAAATCACCACCAACACAAACCACTAATTACTAGCGCACACATTTAACACGCCACTACTCCAATACATGAATGCACTCCATATAATGACTTAAATATAATAACTTAGAGAGCAAAAATAAGTTTTTGGTGAACAGTTGACATTGCTTGTATAGTCCTTTTCAATAAGAAATAACTGTGGTTGATAGTGAAAACATAAAACTATATAATGAGGCAGTTCCTTTATAAATTTGATCTCTATTTGCAAATCATTTCCAATATATATTTTAGACTAAGCACCAAGCTAATAATTTGAATGAATTAGGTAATTTATATCTTCTCTATGTGCTGATTAGGATATCATCAAATACAGGAATAAAGATATGATATAATATAAAGCCATCATAAGTCGCTCAAGAATTAACTCGAATTCGATAAATTTATCATAAAACATCAATACCGAGACAAACTTTAGGTGATTACTGGATATACATCAAGTGCTTGTAATTAAGGATAGAAAAATTAATATTCTCAAGAAATTATAATTATTTCTAAAAACTGAGAAAAGGAATGGAGTTAGTTACTTAGTTATGTCAAAGGGTTCCATTTAACATAGAATAACTTTCTTTTTATGCTGTTTAGAAAAATTTATTTTTCAGGTCAACTTTGTAATTTAAATTTAAATACAGAGACAAATTGCAATACAACAAAAGCGAAATTGTCATATTTAATTTGAATAAATTTGAAAGGAAAGAGAAATCACAAGATTTTAAGTTACAAAAGAAGGAACCAGGTAAACAGAACAGAAGAAAATAAAATTTACCAAACCTTACGGTGAAGTGCCTCTCGTATACCACCAGGATAAAGAACCGCATATGATTTGGTTGAAAACAATTTGAAAAGGTTTCTTGCTGTGACAGGTAACGCACCAAGGACTTTGAAGTAATCGAAATGAGAAAACTCTTTAGAAGGTTCTTCAAAATTCGAAGTAAACATCTCCAGATGAGCCATACCATGAACCATGACATTTTTCTCCCTCAAGAATTCTTGAATCAGTGAACTGATTTCAGAGCCAAACAGCATGTGATAACCAACTAATAAAACAGGACCTTCATTAGGAACTCCCCTGAGACCCCTCACTATCTTCCCATCTTCCATGGTTGAGAACATTACAGGACTAATACTGAGGCGAATAATTCTGCATTTCATGAGAAACTCCAAGTTAGTGCAAGCTAAAATCCAAATGTGCTACTGTTAGCCACATAAACCAGTGGACCTTCAAACTAAAAGTGATTATTTGTGGTCCCTAACTTATCTGGACTTATGAATATAGTATTAAATTTGGTTATACAGTCACTGATAAACTACTAATACTATACTGATAAACTACTAATGCTATAATTTAATTGAGCTCACTGCCATGTGAAAAGTAAATTAGAGAGTTGGGGGGGGAGAGAGAGGGATAAAGAAAGAGATGTCCCTCCTCTCAGCCATCGCTGGAGGTAGGATGATGCGGTAGTGGATGGTGAGATGTTTCAACGGTTGATGATGGTGCAATGTTTGAAGGGTTACTGCTGGAGGTGGTACAATTTTATTCACTCTTTGTAGCAGCTCTTCGCCAAAGATTCTTTGGGATATTTAATCCCACCATTTTAAACTAAAAACAAATAACTGAGAAAGAGAGAGAGGGCGGAAGAGAAAGGGTGGGTGGGTGTGTGGAGGGGAGTGGAGTGTGGGGGCGCAAAGACAGTCAACCAACATGCTCTCTCTCTATCTCCTCTCTCTCCATGTAATCGCTTTTCTTGTATATATGCTCCGTGCATTCACTCCACTTGTCTGTATGCACTTAAATTACACTTAAATACATGTGGACAAGGGAGCTTAAAAGTTCAGTTCTTGCATTTTTAGAACATTTCTTTTGGCTATTGTACAATTTCTGCATTTTCTAAGCTTATTTCCCGCCCGAGGCAGATCTGATCCAATTCATTAATTGTGAACCATTTCTTTCATACTTTTGTGTGTTAACACCCATAATGAGCAGAATCAAGGTTTATTTATCTTTAGGTCAATGAAAGCAACCAAGTCTCTGAAAATCCACCAAGTTTTAAGGGTAATATTTGGACTCAATTCGATAAGTTTTACCAGAGACATCATCCTAATAATGAATTAAGTTTAAAAGCTCAAAAATGAATTGATAAGGTTTCATAGAGTTGCAGTTGTGCACCAGTACTATTCGACATGCAAATGATAAAGTACTTCACATTATTATACTGAGATTACCCAAAGCTTCCATTGAATACATTATTGTATTCTGACATGCTAGGTGGTAAAAAATCTGAGACGCAATCTCGCCTCCTTGAGCGACGGTATGTGAAGGTACCTTTAATGATGGTCAGCAGATTAATTCCATCTTCCTGCAAAATATAGGTAAATCAAAATTAGTAGTGCTTCCAAGTTATTATATTACTCCCTCCGTACAACTTATGTGACCCTCTTCACTTGGAACATAGTTTAAGAAAGAGAATTGCTAGGCAAGTCTCTAATCGACTCCAATTTTACACTTTAAGTAATGAACTGATATATGGAATGGAATTTACAAAGTTTGAAACTCTTTTTAATGTTTCAAACATATGGGGATATATTCAACTTGAGCAGTTAATGCATGCCATTTGGACAAGGGTCGCCTATATTTTTAAATTCTAAATAGAAGGGAAGATCACTTAAACCGCAGGTCCAGGACATATCAAAAAGCATGAGGAGATGTTAAAGCTAGTAAAAGCTAACCTGGAAATTGCTCAGGCATAAGATGAAACAGTATGCTGATAAGCATAGAACACAGAGAATTTCTAGTCGGAGATTGAGTTTATCCAAGGTTAGTACAACCCTAAAGACAAACACAATCTCAATTAGAAGATCTATGAAATTCTCTTCCAGGTTCTATGGGCCTTTTAAGGTGGTTGAGAGGGTAGAAAAAGTATTATAAAGACTAGAATTACCTCCAAATGCTAAAGTCCGCCCTTTATTTTCATGTGGCATAGCTCAGTCTAGCTTACCATCAGTAGGGGAGGAAGGCAACTAATGATGGAACCCGAGAAGATTCTAGACTGAAGGATGATAAAAAGGGGAAACAGAGCTGTAAAACAATTACTAATTCAGTGGAGTTCTTCAGCACCAGAAGACTCAACTTGGGAAGATGCCTAATAAATAGAAAAACAATTTCCAAATTTTCAGTTTTGACTGATAAATTCCGAGTGTGTAATTCCAGTTGTGATTGTTAAAATTTGAGATTGAAGTAGTGTACTGTGATGGACCAGATGGTGCTGCAATGGATCAATTACAAAAGGAAGCCGTGTTAGTTAAAAGAAATGAACTGTATAATAGGCAGGTATTTAGGTGATAACAAAAACAAAATTTTCCTCTCTCTACGTTCTTCCTTCAATCTCTCTGTGAGTTCTTCTAAAGCTCAGATCCTTACAGTAATCTACAAGAAGCCATGTATATGGCCCCTTACGCGGAATCAAATTTTCAACCTTAAGATAACTCGGGCCAGGGTTTTCATAGTTGCATCTTTCACAGTTTGGTGCATAAGAAATAAATTATTGAGGACGGTTGTAGAAATTTTTTATAGGTTAATTTAGAAGTAAGAGTAATAGATATGTTCAACAGCTAATGCTACAGCTTGATGCAGGCAGAAAAGCCAATTTGGCTAAATTTATAGAGAAATAGAATTAAGAACATTCTACGAGAATAGAAACAATAAAGTTCCCAAAATAAATATGAAGAATTCAAAGGTAAGAGAGATTGAGATCGTACCATTAGAAGGTTGTGCTTGCTGTCCTTGAAATATCGAAAGTTGCAATTTGGTATTGTACTTGAAAGTCGTTGAGCTTCAGATCCACTTAGAAACATACTGTCCTCACCACTGAAATGCAAACCATGATCAAGGTACACCAATGTAATTGTAACTTGGAATCCAAATAACTACATAAATAAGCAATATAAGGGAGAAGAGATTATAAGGAACATATGGAAACACGTCAAAGAATAGAAAAACAAAATTTGAGTCATGGATTAACAAGTCGTTACCAAATAGAAAACTAAACTAAATATCAAAAATAAATAAACAAAACATATTTTCTTGTTACTCGACCATAACTACTTTTGTTAACACGAGAGTTCTACCCATGTTTCAATCTTGTGTTGTGTCAATCTTCTGTGACAACAAGGCTGTTATTCACATTGTTGAAAATCCTGACCAACATGGCCGCACTAAACATATTGATTTAGACAGCCATTTTATTCGAGAGAAAGTTACTTCTAGAATCATTACTTAACAAAAATATTCTAAATTAAATGACTTATAAATGGCTACAATTATACTGGCAAGTATGTTTATGTTATATAACAATATTTACTTTTCTGAGGTCATGTAAACCATCGTTACAAGAAAACAGTAACAATGTAACAAACTGCGTTTTGGTAAGAACTGTCCAAAACATAGTATACTTTCATTCCAAAACATCAATTGTGGTGATCCAAAATATTTTTCTTCTTTTTACATAAACTTCTATTGCACAAGTATATGATTATAAAAGAACCTCCTCTTACATAACCCTTGGGCCATACAACTAATGACTAAAATCAAATCTAATGGAAAGCTAGGATCCACTATCTAGAATTATCCTCTAAAATATCTAGGATATATACAAATTATATTAATTACATAAATACTCTAATAGATACCCTAATATGTAAAATAAGATTGTATGGAATGCCACCTAATGTGCTTGTTGTGACATGGAATAAACTACTCAACGAGTTTTAACTATATTTCAACTAGTTTTAATTATAACTTTTTAAAAATCTATTCCCGACATACCATGTTTTGGATAAACGTATATCATACCAACTAAGAAATTTAAACAAACCTATCCCTACCATATTTCATACCACAAAAAAAGTGACATTTTTCGTACCCGATTTCGTGCCACATACTGAATCGAACCACAATCTAAGGAACACTGTAAGCACTAGGACACAAGCATGGATGGAATCAAAAGTTTACCAATATCAACCCAATAAATCAAAATAGTCAAAAGGTGTGAAACGATGTACACCTCCTAAACAACGTAATAGAACTCCAAAACAATATTTTAAAGAAATAGCACCTGAATGCCCTGATGGGCAGATCCTATGATTTGATTTTAAGAGTCTTGGTATTCAAAGTTCTAAACCCAAAAGCAACCTTCCAAAAGGCAATCAAATGGATAGTTGGTTGCATAGATGCGACACCATATAAAAAATAAATAACTCAAACTAAATAATTGTTCTACATTATGTAACCAGAAGTACTAGAAAGGAAAAAATATTGCATACGTAAGAGGTTATAAATAGGCCTCACAATTAAAATACATACATGATACACAAGATTAGGGTACCCATCACCATCAGTTCACAAGTTTAACTATATGTAACAACGGATTTTAATTAAGCTGAGAAATGCAAAAGCCCCATGTGCTAAATATCAGAGAGACCATCATTTTTTTCTTGACAAATCGAAGATTGGATGTCAGAATTCCTATAGTCGAGTAAAAGTTGCACAAAAAACTATATAGTTCAGTTCAAATCCTCTTTCTTCGTCACCACCGTCTCCCTGAATAATAAATGGTATAAATTGTGAATTATTTTGTCCCTTTTCTAGTCATCTATTAGTTCATGTTATGTTTGTTGCATGTGAAGCCTGATTAACTTTGATTCAAAAGTGATTGTAAAAAAACCTAAACAGGTAATTGGGTCTGTTCTTGGAGATTGAAGGGCTGGTAGGTCTAGAGGGCAAGGAATGGGCCCCAACAAGCATAATCTACCGTTGTTTGCTGCTACAAAAATAACTAATTAGGGATCTGGGACAGCTCCCTTGGCCTAATCTTCTGGAGAGTAGTTTTGTACTTTCAAGATGAATTAGGGTTCTTACGTTGCATTATATAAGAAGGGGATCCTGCCTGTATTTTGAACAACTTTTCTGAGATAGTGAGACTGATTTGCCGCCAACCATAATCCAATTAATCCTTGGGTAAACCACGTAAAAATTTTGTGTCTTGTATGTGATTATTTTTCTTTCGATTTCTCTTTGCTACAGTTTTTGCTTCATTGTTATTTTCAAACAGTGTTCACCCCTCTCCCTCTGCAATATTGATGTCAAGAGTCTACTTACTAACACAAATAGCAGCTTGGGTATCCCTTCCTCAAATAGTTAAGCTTAAATAAATAAAAGCGACACGCTATTCCATTTTTGTTCTTCTTTAAACCTTTTACTGCTGAATCCTGAGGAATCTCCACCTCCTGTTTTCAAGTGTGTACTAAAATAAGTATATATCATTAGCATTAGAACCACAATGAACCTGGAGAGGTGGTAATAACCTTGCAAGCACAAGTACTTCAGCTTTGACAGCATGTATACGGGAATTAGCATAAGCAGCGCCATATTTTTGTAACTTTAACTTCCATAGAAAAGTGTCTTTGGGTGTATTATCACCCAATGCCTGTCATATAATGGAAGAAGATAAGGAGCCTAAATGCAACCCGCACCATGAATTAAATTTTTAAAAAATGTAAATTCGTATAAAATGTAGAATTCTTGCACTAAAAGATGAAATGAGAAGGAAAAATAGAAGATAATTAACAAATTGATCAAAACACTAAAAACATTAAAATCTGAGGACATATACTAAATTTCTAGAGTAAAAAAAACACCTGAACTACACTGTAAATATAAATATAATAACCATAAGACTTGTCGAGGTTCCTAGGTGAAGATAATTCAGTGATAGCTTGAAAGTTGAAATCCAATGGTGAAGTTGAAATCCAATGCATTTTTTTAATCTAAGGCTCAAATCCAGTATGATATGAAGGTCCCAAATATTTGAATAAATGAGTCCACTTTATTGGAGAAAGCCCAACCTTGATTTATGCAGTCCTTCATTATGCAGAAGTTTCACATCAGCTTTTCGTTACAAAACAAATCTAAACTTTCAAAATGCACCCCCATAATGATTTATATCATAATAGTAGACATTAGAGAATGCAATTAAAAAATAGAGTTGTTAGGGGGGAGGGGGGGAGGGGTGTGATACTCGTTGGTACCGGATTCAAAGGATTGGTGCAAATTATACATGTGAAATACAGTTCTTTTTTTTCTGCAAAAAAATAATCAGAAGAAGCCTGTCTTACATAAACGCTTGGCAGCAAATCAATGAGGTTTCCAAGAAATTGGCCAAATCTTTTTTCAGCAGGACAACCTTTTTTGATATTGACCATTGCCGCCTTCAATGGATTACCTGAACATATGATAATAAACAAAAGATGTATGCTTCAGCCTCGAAGAAATTATGTAAAGAAATAAAACTGTTTTCACAAGAGCAAAAAGACAAAAAATATAGATGAATATAACGAGTCAAAAAACTTTTTCTTCCTTAGGATACTAACAAAGGTTCTGTAACAATTCAACCACAGGTTTTAGTAAATATTTTTTGTCCATAAGAATCCATAAACAAATTAAAAACAATGTTATAGTTATCATTAGTGTGAATGAAGCATGATTTTCTTTTTATTTGGATGTTCTATATGTTTTGGATATTCCTTGGATAGAATAGTCCTGTATCTAAATTACACATCTGTTATTGTAGTGTGTTTAACATTAAAGCTTAACAAATCGAATAATCAACTAAGCTAGAAAACATTCGTGTTAGGTATAAAAAGGGAAAATACCATTAATATAAAAGAAATGGATTTCAGGATGCTGCTTCTATCTTTTTGTCATTGTTAACAGGGAGCCTAAGTACCTGTCTTGTAATCCTCCTTGATCTTGTAAAGCTTTATCCTGGTGGAGTAAGCTACTTGCTAATGCTACTCTATAGAACTAGCTAATGCTGTCTATCACTTTTTATGTTTGTTGCCATCTCTTATGCAGCCATTCATATGCTATTTGCTTTATTCGAGGTACTCATCACGCCAACTGATTTTTCCCAACCATTTTTGTTCTGATGTTGATTGAGATTGCAATGTCATAAAGATTATTTGACTTTGACGCCTTCTTTCTTATTCAAAGAACTAGTATATCAACACCTAACCCTCTTGAATTAATAATCAAACTGAAATATGAGTTTGGGGAATATCTTGGACTTGGTGCGTTAGATGGCTGGTGCAAGCTTAGAATAATCTTATAGAGATTGTGTATTCCCAATATTTTTATTAATTAGTAAAATAAACACCTTTCCACGTCGTCAAATATCTAACATGTGGAAGCAGGACATGGAGATATCATATGTTTTCTCCATCCCAAATTATAAGATCATTATTGACTTTTGAAAGTCAATTTGAAACAATTTTAAACTCAAAATTTATAAGTCTCATTAAAAATTACAAAACATTAAGTATTATAACTAGTAGTACTTTTTAGATAGTTTATAATATTCATCATTATATTGACTAATAAATGAATTTATTGAGTTTGAAAATGTCTCAAGTTGACTTACAAAAACTCAATAATTATATTATATTTTGGAATGGAGGGTGTATGTGCTAGCAATCAGATCACTAAGAATATAACGAAAACATTGTCAAAGAATGCAACTAGCAGGTGATGTCGTCGAGCATTCAAGTTCACTGCAACAGCAGAGAGTATCATACAAGAGAAGGGCTATAACAATGATTTCCAACAATTTTATCACTATGCCGGAACAGAAAGAATGCATAATAATTTTTCAGTAAACTTAGTATATTACATGTACAAAATTCAGAAATCCTAACCTGAAATTCAAAGAAACATTTCAAGTACCTATTATAAGACTGAGAAGATAAGGGACAGCACTTTTGAGTCCATCTGGTAAAGACTCTGCAATAGGGAGTAAACACTGCAGCGGTGACTTGCCAAATGATGATGCTGAATCGGATAGACAGAGTGTGTTACTAAATCAGAAAGTGTACCACAAGTAGAAATTAATTAAAGGGAGATTGTACATAGAAGAAAACACTTTGAAATTGCAATCTGGAAACTGACACGGATTGACTAATATGAGAACCAGGTCAATGGTAGGATTACGAGCAGCAACAGCTAATGCTATGCATCCTCCAAAAGAATCCCCCACCATATAAATTGGCTTATCTGAAGCGGAAGCATGCTGAAGCCTCACAGTGCTTTCAACAAAGTTCACCAGCCCTTCATAATTGAATAACTTAATTAATACTAGCATATGTGGCACACATTTACATATGTGCATAATTTTCTGAAATTGAAAATTAAGTAGTTGGAAAGAGAATTGTGAGTTGTGGGAAGTTGCATTTAGTTATAATTATCCTTACATGAAAAACTACATCAAATAACGTAAGATGTAAAAAAACTACACCAAAAGTAACATCTCCCACCCCCTCCCACTTTATATAATAGATAGATAGATAGATATGAAGAACATAATCAAGGACACTCATTCGCAATTAGATCAGGACATTTGCTCTGTGCACAACTGCACATACATGAATATTCACCACATTGCTTAGGAGGCATGCAAATTTCAAATGTAATGAAACCAGTCTAGTAAATTTCTTTAAAACCATTCACCTCATACAGATTATTTTGAAAAATTAAGTATGTTAAATCTCTTTCCATAAAACCATTATTTTCATGCATCAAATGCACGCATTTAGCATACATGAAATTTATTACATATTTAAAAGCTTTAGAAAGATTAAGACCTTCAAATGGTGTCCTATCATTAACAGGAACATGCAGGCACTGAACTTCAAAAACCCTGCATTAAAGTGAAAATGTATGATGTATGTCAGAATTTTCCAATATAAAGTGACCGAAACTTTAGGCAGAAATTTAAATGAGGTCACATTGTTTCAGTATACTTAAATTGTAAATTATTCATTAGGCTGACAATCACTGAGTCAATCATAGACATAATAAACCCAGCAGGGAAACCAATAAAAGAAAAGGACATGAAATCACAATTCATAAACACGGCCAATATGTAGTAATAAATTCTAATTGAATTAAATTTTATATGAAACATTTTAATTTGAATGGTTCATCTCAAAACAAAATAAACCAACTCCATTTTACATTCTTACCATCCTTCCATTTTCAAATTTCGAGTTATATGGTCAATTTATGGAATATGCTCTTCAGTAACTTATAAAATATTTGATACAATTATTGTTGGGATGTCAAGTTGAACTTATAATGCATTCCTAGCTGTGTAGTGTGTACAGTTAGAAAATTTAAAATATATTAGAACTTACTTTCCAAGAGCTTTGTGGTGCAAAATTAGTCCCAATCCAAAACCATCCATCCCTGCATGCATTAAAAGAAAAATGTTAGCAAAGGTGAAATCAACAGAATTAATTACCTTCTGTTTGAAAATTTCTACCGACATCAATGATCAATCTAAATCATTGTGGAATGGACTCACTCACAAGAAACAAAAGCAAATTTACAAAATTCTACAAGCGAAAGTTTATTTTCATCTATATATACACATTTATATATATATATATATATATATATATATGGAAAATTGAAAATGATCCATAGCCAAAGACCAAAGTTACAAATGAACCATTAGCCTTATACCCAACTGTAGCTGTTCAAGGTGAGATTGTATGGCTTAAATTACACCCTGTCTGCAGTATTGTTTGGAGGATGGTAAAAACAATACTGCTGACGAAGGACCACATTATAAAAAGATATGTTTACCCCTACTTCAAAAAAAATCATAAAGATTTTTGTTTTTTCAAGATTTATACTAAAGAGAGTTGATTACCAGGTAAATACAGAAGAACCGGAGAATCTTTCAGAGGACACCCACATTCAACAGGGCAAAACCACCGAAGTGGACCACCATCTGGGATAATCATATCCTTGGCTATGTCTAGGAAATCCTTAGCACTTTGAGTCCCATACCCATCATCCCACAATGGCTCTAATTTATCCGGAGAAATACAATTCTCCTTCTTATCGACCCTAATGCTTGAACCTACCGACATCTTCTTAACATCACTCAAACACCTAATTCTCCCAGTCTTCCAAACCAAATCAATTCTATGAACACCACCCAATTTTGAAGGCAACAAAGTTAAATTCCCACTGCCTATACCTCTAGCCCAAATTGAAGGCTTGCATTTTGAATTAAACCCAACAATAGGAAACACAAAAAGAGCTTTAACAATTGATGTCATGGCTTTAACAATCAGTTGTTTCAAACCCGAGATTATTTCTCAAAAATCAACACATAATATTAACCAATGCATGAGGAAACACTTATTTCAAAGAACAACAAATTAAATAAACTAAATAAAAAATTGGAAACCCCCCTAAAACCCCCGTACTGAAATCAACCACAGGTTTCATGCTTGTAATAAATATAAAACTCAAAATTATAACAAACCCAGAAAGGAATTTGCAATTGTAGGGTCCACATATCATGGAGTTCTGATTTTATGCATGATTTTAGATGCTACAGAATACATGAAACTAAAAATGAGAAAATTGCTTCCACGTAACAAAGAATCTCCCAAAAGATTAAACAAAGATTACCTCACATATAAAGCGTGAGTGTCTTGGGGAGAAAGAATTAATTAAGTTCGGTTGCCCATACTTGAGTTAGTTGCCCATTTCAAGCGCACAAATCATGCTTTTTGCACTTCCAAATTTGCCGCCAAAAGTTGGTACTACAATGCCGGGATTGGTTAGCATGAAGTTAAATTCATGCTAACCGGATCCTACAATGCCAACGAATTTGGATCCTCTCGGGAAGGGAATGTTTTTTTGTGAAAAAACTGAAATGGGATTATTTTTCAACTATTCTAGTGGGACATTCTTATACCGACCGGTTTAGTGAGGGTTCAAAATTTTATTTTATTTTTTACTCCAAAAAAAATATATATAGTATTTATTTTGACCGTACAATATAATTTTTAATATATATCTAAATTACATTTAAATTATTTAATTCTATAAAATTTCAGTCGGAATATATACTATATATTTTTTGAAAGTTAAAGCAAAATAAAATAAAATTAGACCGGTTATTAGATCAATCGGTATAAAATGTTCCCCCAGAAGGATTCATTAGTTTTCTTATAAGAACAACAATAAGTCTTCGGCAACCGAATTTTAGGGACCGGTCTAGCTGTCCTCCCAAAAATGTATAGTATTTATTTTAATTAAATTTTTTACAGAATATAGTGATTTAAGTGTGCATTCAAATTACACTTAAATCATTGTATTTATAAAAATTTCAATTAAAATAAATATTATATATTTTTTGGGAGGCAAAAACAAAATCGTCTGTCCCAATATCAATCGTTAGACCCCCGGTCAGTGTAAGAAGAACTGTAATAACAATTTATACCTAAATGACAATGGCTAATTTCTAGTTGAAGCAAAATGATGGCGATGTATATTTTCATGGTAAGAAGTGTAAATTAAAAGGGTTAAAAGACAAAAGTTTCTCTTACGCGTATGCGAATTTAAAAAGAGAATATTTTCACAAGAAAAAATTATGAGAAAGAGTTTTGGAATAAAAAATTTATTTTATAAAATATATTACTATTTTTTATGATATTATAATTGAGAACTGTTGTGATAAAAATATGTAACTGCAAGTGTACAATGGTCAAATTAAAGAACGGACAAGTACAGGTCGAACTCACAGAGACTAGATTAATTTTAATGTTTTCTTAATATCTATTTTAGGCGAATTAGAAATAAATATTGAGAATTGATTAACTAGAATATGAAAACTAATAATGAGGAAACAATCTAGAAATTTGAATCCATTAAATAATAAACCTAATAAGTAATTCAATCTCTTCTATTTTTATAACTTAATTATGATTTTGATTTTTCTTCCCTTTAATTTAAGAATTTTACAACTAACGTGAGCAAGCATAAACTATGAAAATTTAAAGATTAACTATAACCCATCAAAACTTTTTCGAGTAATCATGTATTATGAAAAACTCATATCTTAATAATAATCTATCAAAACCTCTTAATTAAATTAAAATCACATAAAAATTATAAAACGAAGGTATTTCAATAACGAAAACATAAATGCGAAATTAATTAAACATAAAAGCATAAATAATAGAACAAATAAAAAATATTTTCATGAATAATAATTTAATTTCATCGTCATCCTAGATTAAAAAAAATTAACTAGACATTAAAATAAATAAACTAAATAAAGACGAAAAAGATAAAAAATAAATAAATAAGAAAACTCCCTTTATTGATGATCCTCCAACGAACGTACAATGTAGTAATTTAATATACTTATACTCCTAACCTAAAATAATACCAAGCATCTGTACAATCGTCAAATCCTCCAATGCAAAAAGTTGGAGGGGTTAGACGTCAAAGAGTTTTCACACCCTTAGGGGACTTATTAGAAAACATACTGATGCTTCTGAAGGCACAAAAGAAAATTGTTCAACTCCTTTCTTCAGCCAATCCAAGTGGAAGGAATTTTGATACAATCAAGAAATGTGTGCTTATCATTCTAGAGCTCCGGGTCATGATACCCAAGATTGCTGGTCTTTTAAACACAAAATCCAGGATCTGATAGATAATGGGGAAATTGTGGTGATTACACAAGAGCAACTACATGTTCAAGATAATTCCCTGCATCAACACAAGGAAGAGAATGTCAATATGATCAGCAAGGGGAGTGGAGAAAGCTCCAATTACCTCAATATATGTAGGTGATTCTCCCCAAACAAGTAGAGATAATTCTAATAAATGAGATTATTCAAAATTCCGATTTATGATAGAGCGAGAAATGAAGTATATCAAAGAATGGGTTGATCAACTGGTAGAACTGGTGATACATCAGCATCGAGTAACTCGACAGTTGATCAGTCAGGGGCACACAAGTCTCCTCTCCCTTATCACAAGGAATCAACAACAATTCCAAGAGAATGAAACTTTGAAAGAAAAACTTGCAAGAAAAATTAGAGCCTAGTCTCGTCGGGACTATGCAGACCAAAGGAAGTTCACTCCTTTGGGTTAACCAATGGAGGAGATTTTGCAGATATTGATTAATGAAGGGAAGATCACAGAACTGTTACTCCCAATCAATCCACGTTCCAAAAGGTTTGATGCTACCGGTCCATCCAATACCATTCTAATACTCGGGGTCATAACACTGAAAGCTGATGGGCACTTCGTCATCTAATCCAGAATATAATTGACAGCGGTGACCTGTAAATGGAAAATAATGGTACTATCTTGTCTGAAGAAAAGGAGATATGTGACGCCCTCAAAATAGGTATACATCACCCATCTTGAGTCGCCAAATACATGGTACATATTTCAAATACAAACTTAATTTTACAACTGTCGTGTCAAATACGACAAAACATAGTTGAGAGTTTTAACAGGATTATTGTCTCATAGAAAATATCTAAACTCAAATTCAATTCTCATTACATTTATTATCACACTAAATAGTGAAGACTACTAAAACAACCATCTCGGACCGTCATTCCATTCCCCGACTAGTCCCGGCTACATTTTAATTTCCTGAAGAGAACAATGAAAGCAAAATGGTGAGCTCAACTAGCCTAGTAAGAAATATTATGACTAAGATAATGCAGAATAAATTATCGTTAGCCTTCAACAGTGTTAAACTGACAAAATATAATAAACATCAAGTTTAACTGCAGCAGAACAAGCAATTCACTAGAAGAGTCAAGTAGAGCATGATATCTACTATCTTCTATGATTTAAAAAGTTTATCATCACTTTTATCGATGAGACTCAGCTTAATAAATAATCCACATCATCGAATCATCCCTGCACTACGGGCCAAGGATATTCATTAGTATCACGTCCACGAATTATCCATGCACTACGGGCCAAGGATATTCGTGTATTCATCAATGGTCATGATCATACCAAAAACTGTCCATCAATGCACTACGGGCCAATGAGGACTTTTTCCACATCATTTGTAACATTACGGTCATGATTATACCGAATAATTCCTGGTCATAATCATACCAAGTCCATCTATGCACTACGGCCAAAGATGACTTTCAACACAATATAAGCATGAGGATGATGATAATGATATAAAAATCAATCAAATGAGATAAATGATAAATATTAAACATTTATAATATAATTTATCCAGCGTTCAATAATAACCAAATGTTATCAATCACTTAATAATCTCATAATCTAATATCATTAATATTATAACAATATTTTAATCATTTCTTAAACTTATAAATAATTTATTTCAATTATTTACACTTTATCAAATAATGCATTTAATCATTCAAAATGTCATACTCATAAGATTTCATCATCAATGATCAAATCCTCATCAAAAATCAGCATATACCCTATATAGGATTCTCAAGCCATAAAATCCTATTTTTCAATTTTATTACTTCACATAACATATTTAATTCATTTACTCATAACTAGTTCATTTTTATGAAAAATACCAAATCAGTCCCAAAAATATTTCTTTTCTGGAATTTTGCAGAATATAGTCCCATCTTGAACATATATTTTTCTCAGAATTTTTAAAATTTATTTATTATTTTTCATATGGATAAAACTGCCGAATATTTAGACATTTATCATAAATTATACTTTTGTCCAAAAATTCCAAAATTTACAGGGTATACTCCTGTTATATACATGTACTCCCAATAAAAATTTCACCAATTTTGGAGTTAACCACAAGGAGTTATAAGAGTTTACTTTTAAAATAGTCTTTTCCCATAAAATCCATAACTCTTAATCTATACATCCAAAAATCGCCATTTTTGGACACAATTTAGAAAACTCATTAAATTATCATTTCAAATTTTTTCAGAATTTTGAGGGTCGAAAATTATGAATCGCCCTGGCGAAACCCCTTTTTAATGAAAATACTATTCGTATAAATATGAAGGATCATTCACCATGCATGTGGTAATCCATATAGACAGGTTATTCCAACAGAATAATAAAGAATGGAATAACATAAGGATTCACCATGCGTGCGATAGATCGCTGCCACCGGAGTTATTCCCAATAGAATAATAAATAATGGAACTGTGTCCAAAGCGTAACGCACGCAGAAAGGATATTCTCGACGTAATAATAAATAATGGAACCGTGTCCGCATGTAACGCACAAACAAGATATTCGACAAAATAATAAATAATGGAACCAGTCCCAAGATAAACGCATGATGTGGATATTCCGACAAGATAATAAAGAACGGAATATTAGAAGAATTTCACCACGTATGCACGATGCAGATAAACAAAGTTATTCCAACATAATAATAAAGAATGGAATAACAGAAGAATTTCACCAAGTATAGGGTAGTCCGCATATACAGGTTATTCCAACAGAATAATAAATAATAATAATATCCTTTACGAGTACGACAATTATATCCCTACCTTAAAAAGAAAAGTATTCCGACCGGTAGGGCGAGAATATACTTGAAGAAAACTTGCACTACGCTCAAAGCTTTCTTAAACTCTAAAGAAATACGCTCAAGATTATAGAAGAAGAACTCTCTATAGTTTCTCTCTATAGAGTTTCAGTGAATTCATAAGAAATAATGAAGGAATGAGCTTCTATTTATAGAAAAATGGATCGCATAAGTAACTAACTCATGAAACTATTCCAGTTGAATTACTTTAATCTGACGGTCCATATTTAAAAGCAAAAATCTTTTAAATAAAATATAATATATTCTATTTATAATCTAATAAAATGAATAACTTTATAAAAGATTTTACTATCTGAAACACTATCGCAGCACTATGCAAAACACTATGCATAATAAAATATAATATATTCTAATTATTGTCTAATAAAATAGATAACTTTATAAAAATATTCATTTTATATAAAAAGATTTTACTATGCAAAACACTATGCACAATAGAATATAATATATTCTATTTATAGAATAACTTTATAAAAGTATTCATTTTATATAAAAAGCTTTTCTGCTTTTATTACATTAATAATACCAATAAAACAAAAGCGGTGACTTATCACATAAACATCAATAATCAATACCGTCTTTATTTACCAAAATAGAAAAAAAAAATTGAATACTTTTATTTCATAAAATTCGGGGTCTCACATATAAGGTTTCCAGAACCTGGGATTTGAGAGTGTATGTTGTTATATTTCAGTATATAATGATGTATGTTGGATGAAGGATGTACTCGTGACGTACGGAATCCGGGTGTGAAGATAGACCGAATTTCGGGGCGTTACAAGTTGGTATCAGAGCTGATAGGTTATAAACCTTAGGTAGGAGTACCTAAGACTATAAACGTAGAGAAAATGATAAGAAGATCACCACGTGATCATAGTGACTAGTAGTAACAGATGAGTTGTTAAACGATGAATGATTTATAGCTAGTGTTATGAATGGAAGGTACTATAAAGTAGTATGGGGAGAAGAACTCAGATTGAGTTGAGCAGGATAGCATACGAATTAAAGAAAATTCGTATTAAGTAAAGAGAGATTTAGAAGTTGTAAAATTTCAATTGAGGACTCATTTGATAGCTGAGTTGTATAAACCTTTGTTATGGGCAGAGGTTTGTGCTTGGTGTAACAACTGCTTAGCTTATTACAGTGATAATCATTGGGATTGGTTGCGCTATCAAGATGTATATGATAAGAAGGTGAATATTTTCTCATGTATATACTTGATAGGTAGAGAACGATAAGGTAGGTGCGAGTTCTTGAAACTCATACTTATGGTAAGTTCGTGACTCATAATAATATGGTATGTTTTCAACGTCTCAAATAATGGACGCCTTATGGTCCATCTGGATGTTCTTAAACTCATATTATTGTGGAAAGTTCTGAACTCATAATGTGTGGTAAGTTGATGGACTGTACTAAGATATAGGAATGTTTAGACTGAAAACATGTTGTTTTCAGTAGGCTTAGTATTGAAGGTGCTAGAGAAGATTAAGTATTGTCGCAGTAAGACAATGAAGGAAGATGGAGAAATAGGATATTCCAAGTCATCTAGCTATGCTAGATTTTGAACTTTATTGAAATCGTTCTGATATGTACATTTTTAAAAAGAAAGATTTGGTTTAACTTCTGGAACCAACAAATTTTAAAAGAGCTATTCTTGATATGTCTATGCTACTTGCTTCGGCTAGACAGAAATTGATTTAAAAATATCAAAATGAATTTTATATCATCCGTGCATTTGATGCAAGGATGGTAAAAGGATGGAGTTATTAATGCAATTGAACCTGGTGTTGGATGTGATCTTAGGATCAACAACCCGCTATGGTATGATGTATAGTGACGAAGTCACAAACTGACGAAGTCCTCAACGTACCGTGAAAAGTACGGTATCATGACGTCATAAACCGTTTTGATGTATTGTGAAAATAATTTAAAGAAGTAGTCGATGTCAATTGAGTTGACTAGACGAATGTTTCACGTTGATATCCAATTTATTGGTATGGTCTAAGCTACTTGATTCAGCTAGACAAATAGTATGTAAACTAATGATTAAGTTTGAGGAGAACATGGAAGAGGTAGTTTACTTTCTTTGTGATTGTAAACTGACCGTTAAAGAAGGGCTTACGACGAAACGCTGAATAACCTAGTAAGAGTTCATGGTTGTTTTGACCCCTCAGCAAAAGTATGAAACGTTTTAAAAAGAAATTTTATATTCCTCGTTATTCCTTCTACTTCATGATTCTTGATAAGTTATGGGGGTTAGGAATGAGGGAAAGATAAGAACTCCATTGAAGTGAAGTTGAGAAGAAAGGTAGGTTAAAATTTCGAGGACGAAATTCTGTGAAGAAGGGGTGAATGTGATGACCTGGGTAAGGGTGTGGTTTAAGGAATTCCGAGGACGAAATTTTTATAAGGGGGGAAGAATATAACAACCCAGAATTTTGGATTATCTAGAATTTAGGTTTAAAGAATTAGTTATTAATAAAATGAATTCTTATTAATACTATTATGTGCTATGTGTTTATTAATCGTTCTATAACCTAGGATGATTATAAGTCGGGAGTATTCTGGCTATGAGCTAGACCGAACGAATAAGAATTTTCAAGACGAAAATAAAAGTTTTCCGGGAACAAAATATTTTTCGGGGAAAAAGACGAAATAAGCATTATTCATCCATTTCTGCTCGGAGATTTATCTTGAAATTCCGAGACTTTAATGATTACGTATAATAATTAGGGTTATTATGCGTGAGAAATACGAGTATGATACGAGTTATTATACAAGTATAGCAAGAGGATTGGTACGACGTATAATACGAATATTAACAAATTAAATACAAAGATAATAATAGAATACGAGAATGAGATGCGTAAAATATGATTAGTCTTAATGGCTATGTAATTGATAAGTTAAGTAATGACTAAGTAAACTTAATAGCTAAGTAAAGTACTTATGCTTAATAACTAAGTAAAGTGCTTAACTTAAGAGCTAAGTAAACTTAAGGGCTAAAGAAGACTTAAGGGCTAAGAAGACTTAAGAGCTAAGTAAACTTAAGGGCTAAGAAGACTTAATGGCTAAGTAAGTGTGGAGGCTAAGCAAACTTAGGGCTTAAGTAATGAATAGTAAGGAGGTTAAGGGGGGCAAAATGACTAAACGACCCCTAACTTTGGTTTTCTATAAATAGGAAGCTCATTTCTTTGTTTTGAGATTTTTAAAATCCTAAGACACTTGAGAGAGAGAGAGAGAGAGTTCGAATGGGAGGAGAAGGAAGAGGAAAGGCTAGTCGTGTACAAACTTTGTCCGACGGGAGAAGATTAAAGGATAACGGTAATCCGAAACCTAATCTCTTATAATTTTTCTTTAAGTTTTTATGTTTAAAAACATAACTTAATGAAGATAAGAAGTAGATAAGGTGAGAGATGAGTTCATATGGTTGATATCATAAGAAAATGAAGAAATAAGAATTTAAAGTTTAGTAAATAAATTTCTTAAGGAAGTATAAGATTCGTAATGAATTAGAACGATCCGAGTGGATTATATGAATAAGTAGGTGAAATAAGTAAGGAATGATATTCTATAACATCAAATTCCAATAAAAAGTGAAATCATAATCCAAAATATCGATTAAAATGAAGAACGAACGAAGAACATGCGAAGAACACGAAGAACGTTGTTGATGGACAAATTTAAAACCATCGTAGGATAATTGTTGTTGATGGAAAAGTTTAAAACCATCGCGTATAAGTTAGATGTGTATTGCTTGGTTAGGAACGGTAGAAACGTTCATGAAGAACGAATTAAAACTTAGCTATAACGAAGCTATAACAAAAATTTCATAAAAGACAAACGAGAATTAGAAAGTTAGTAAATGAATCCAAGTGGGTAGGGTTTCATAAGAAAGTAAGAGAACATAGAAAAAGTGAGTCGTGGACTCAAGAACAAACGAGTTCCGAGTTCGGATGACCGAATTACGGACGAACGAACGAAGAGCGTTAAAAACGTAAAATGAACAAAGGGTGAAGATCAAGCCAATTGAATGGCACGTTAACGGATTTAGAATGAATTTCTGCTTAAGGGGTATTAAATTACGTAAGATAAGGAAAAGAATGACTTTGGAATGACCTCATTCCGAGTTATAACGAAGGAGTTATGAGATCGCGAAGTAAGCATCTCAAAATTGATTTAACACTTAGAGAAATTTTCTAAGGTTAGGGCTTGGTGCCGCGGCGCTAGTCATGCCTTGTAGAGTGGCGCTTCTGTTGCTTGAGACTGTGGCCAGAGATCTTTGCTAACTCAATGCCATGCACGAGAGATAAAGAAAAGAGTGGCGTCATGACGTGAGCAAGCATAAACTATGAAAATTTAAGGATTAACTATAACCCATCAAAACTTTTCGAGTAATCATGTATTATGAAAAACTCATATCTTAATAATAATCTATCAAAACCTCTTAATTAAATTAAAATCACATAAAAATTATAAAACGAAGGTATTTCAATAACGAAACATAAATGCAAAATTAATTAAACATAAAAGCATAAATAATAGAACAAATGAAAAATATTTTCATGAATAATAATTTAATTTCATCGTCATCCTAGATTAAAAAAAATTAACTAGACATTAAAATAAATAAACTAAATAAAGACGAAAAAGATAAAAAATAAATAAATAAGAAAACGCCCTTTATTGATGATCCTCCAACGAACGTACAATGAAGTAGTAATTTAATATACTTATACTCCTAACCTAAAATAATACCAAGCATCTGTACAATCGTCAAATCCTCCAATGCAAAAAGTTGGAGGGGTTAGACGTCAAAGAGTTTTCACACCCTTAGGGGACTTATTAGAAAACATACTGAAGCTTCTGAAGGCACAAAAGAAAATTGTTCAACTCCTTTCTTCAGCCAATCCAAGTGGAAGGAATTTTGATACAATCAAGAAATGTGTGCTTATCATTCTGGAGCTCCGGGTCATGATACCTAAGATTGTTGGTCTTTTAAACACAAAATCCAGGATCTGATAGATAATGGGGAAATTGTGGTGATTACACAAGAGCAACTACATGTGCAAGATAATTCCCTGCATCAACACAAGGAAGAGAATGTTAATATGATCAGCAAGGGGAGTGGAGAAAGCTCCAATTACCTCAATATATGTAGGTGATTCTCCCCAAACAAGTAGAGATAATTCTAATAAATGGGATTATTCAAAATTCCGATTTATGATAGAGCGAGAAATGAAGTATATCAAAGAATAGGTTGATCAACTGGTAGAACTGGTGATACATCAACATCGAGTAACTCGACAGTTGATCAGTCAGGGGCACACAAGTCTCCTCTCCCTTATCACAAGGAATCAACAACAATTCCAAGAGAATGAAACTTTGAAAGAAAAACTTGCAAGAAAAATTAGAGCCCAGTCTCGTCGGGACTATGCAGACCAAAGGAAGTTCACTCCTTTGGGTCAACCAATGGAGGAGATTTTGCAGATATTGATTAATGAAGGGAAGATCACGGAACTATTACCCCCAATCAATCCACGTTCCAAAAGGTTTGATGCTACCGGGGTCTGTCAATACCATTCTAATACTCGGGGTCATAACACTGAAAGCTGATGGGCACTTCGTCATCTAATCCAGAATATAATTGACAGCGGTGACCTGTAAATGGAAAATAATGGTACTATCTTATCTGAAGAAGAGGAGATATGTAATATCCCGTGTATTGATGACAACGATCCTTAGAAAAGGAATTGAGTTCAAGTGAAAGTAATGAAATGAAACCTAGAATTTGTTAAAGTAATGAATGTAGTAGGAAATATAAAATCTATATTTAGATAAAATAATGAAAGATTACTCTAAATTATTTGTTTAATTTCTGTCTTCGATTCTGGGGACAGAATCTTTGTAAGTAGGGAAGAATGTAACGAATGTGTTGTTTGAGTTGTGATTCTGAGGACAGAATCCTTGTAAGGAGGGAATGATGTAACAATCCAGATTTTTAATTAAAAATTTAAATATTTATTGAATTATATAAATATTTAATGGATGTGTTTATCGTTGAATAAGTATTTGTTTAATTGATTTGATGTGATTTGATTATTTATTTGTTTAATAAATAATTAATGAGTTAAGAAAAGTAATTATTTTGAAATAGTAATCTAATTTAATTTAATAATTAAGTTAGAGAGTTTATAATGATCAAATAAATTATTATATTATGCAATGAATTGTTATTAGAATTAATTAATTAAGTATGAAAACTTAATTAATTAGAAGTGTGACAAATAACTATATTATAAGTGGTTATTAAAATAAATTTAAGTAGTTTTAATTTATTTTGCCAAACAAGGCTTAAATATATTAAGTCTTTAATTTTAAAGCGTTTTGCCAAACAAAGTCCTATGGCTTTTGGATTTTTAAATTTGATTTATTAGTAATATAAATTAAATTAAATAAAATATAATAATTATGGTAACCGCTGAATTAATAAGGCCATTAGTAGTGTCAGTTTTAAACGTTTGAATAAGACGTGCGTTTGGGTTAGTTTTAGTTTACGTATAATGCATTTTAAGCTTAAGCTGAAGAAAAATAGAAGTTTTCTGAGAAGGAGAATTATAGAGGGTTTGAGAGAGAAGTATCAGAGAAAATTTAGAGAAAGAGTTCTGTAATTCCAAAACATTTCTTAGTGATTAGCAAGTAATTTCAAAGCAACAAAAGGTATGTTTTATAATCTTAACATATATCTTTTACAGTATAATTCCTTAGTCTATGTGTTCTTGAAATTCACTCACTGAGGTATAATATGTTTACAAAAATTTTCTGTAATCCATATGTTTTACTAATTGATGATGAAACCATATGTTTTGATAATAACTAGCATATATATATGATTGTAGTTTATAAATACGTTCAAAGAGAAACGAAATTGGTTTTACAGTGGACATATGAGGATGAACATGAACATGTTTTGGAGTATAACAAAATTAGTATGTGATTGTATGCTAATTGTGAAATTGAAGCTTATGTATGTTAATTGGGTATGAATTTCAGAGAATCGTACTTTAAAGTAATCAAGTTTGGGTTATTATTGATATTACAGTGTTAAACAACGTTAACAATGGAGTTTTTCTTAAAAACAATGTTTTCAAAGAATTAAGTTTTCTAAAGTAGTTGTTTAATTGTTGGTAATTGTTATATGGATGATTGTTAACGTTTATGTGTAGTTTACGATGAAGTTATGCATGTTAATTAGTGTTAGAAATTAAGTTATAGATAGAAATTTAGTTGTTCTGTTTTTCGTGGTTGGGTTCTGCAAGTTTCGGCGCCCCAGCGCCATTAATGGAGCCCCAACGTCGAAATTCGCGCCCCAGCGCCAAAATTCGCGCCCCAGCGCCAGAAGTTCTCGCCCCAACGCTGAAATTCCCGCCACAGCGCCAATCTTGTGCTGCGGCGCCACTGGTTAGCCTAGTTCTCGCGCCGCGGCACGGGGACAAAAGTCTGAGTCGGACAGTTTTGGCCTCCTGTAGAAAAACAGTCATAACTTTCTCATACGAGCTCCGATTGAGTTGATTCAAGATGATCAGGAACGAGGACGAATATACCTACAACTTTCATGCTTTAAGTTTTTTAATTTGAGGTCTGTAACAGTAGTCAAAATGGTTATCTTTAGGACTGTTATGTTTTTGGGGGCAATCGGAATGCGTCGGGCATGCACATATGCATGTGTAGTGCTCCTGACCATAAAAGATGATGTCCTAGGTTATAAAACATGAATGTTAGTTAATATAATGATGCTTAACATTAATAAATGATGTATTAGATAAGTTATTGAAACATAGTAAGCATACACAAGAGAGGCAAATCGGGCGTGTGACGAATGAACGTCGAAATGTCGTGCCAAGTGTTAACGAATTTAAAAAGTGTTTCAATTCAATTGAAATGAATATTATAGGATATGAAATGGGTTTAACATAAAACCAATAAGTAGTCCTAGCAAGACTTAAGCACTTGAATGAACTTCGAGTTTGACTAAGAAGAAATATAGTGAGTTAACACAATCTAATTGAACATTGTGTGCTAATTAATAGGAAAGATTATGAGATGTGGAGTAGAGTTTACATTACAATTACTATGTGTTGTTATGTGACTAATAGTTGATGTGTATGATTATATAATTGTGTAGGGCACATGAAGTGCAGATAACTGTAAGCTGTTAATCTATTATTGGTAAACAACGATCAAGGCAAGTCTTTCGGTTCCTATTTTCTACGTGGACTTGATGAACTGTTTTAAATTGCATGATATGTTATGCATGTTGAAATCATGAAATGTTAAAGTCAATATATGACTGCATTATTTTGGCTAAGTAATGATGATTGAGTAAGGAACTCAATCTTTATATTTGCTATGTGAATTAAAAGCATGTATGCCATATTACTTTAATGAGATGTATATCGAGCATGTTATTATGTGTTATGTGATGCATCAAAATTGTTAGACTTTGCTGGGCTGTCGAGCTCATTCTTGCAAATAACCACTTTTGCAGGTCAAGATTTTAAGGTAAAGATATGTGCTAAGTGAGTTATAGAGATCTATATTCACGAAGATTACTTATGTTTTATGAGAAATGTATTTCATATTTTGAACGTAACATGTTGTTGAATTATAAGTTGAGCTATCCAATGTATATGGATATGTAGTTATGATGTAAGACTTTGTATAGTCATTTTGTTGTAACGATTCATGATATAAGATTGAATCAAAGAGATATAATGTAAAGGTTGCGATTCTGGGCAAGAAAGAAGGAAATGTATAAACTTTTTAAATATTCCGCAATTTTATTAAGTTTAACATCGAGTAATGATGTAAAATTTGAGATTTAATGTATGGTTAACGACCGAAGTTGAGATTTAAATTGTATGAATTTTGGGGTCGTTACAAGTTGGTATCAAAGCTGTAGGTTATAAACCTTAGGTAGGAGTGCCATAGGCTATAACCTTAGAGAAGAGAGGTGAAGATAATGAACGAATAAGCTCAAATAGAGTTTGAACAATAAGGGATTAAAACTTGCGTGAAAGGATTCAAAGAAGAATCTCGCAGAGTTATAAGGATTATGAATGTGGGGTTTCCCAACTCCAATAATAAGGATGTAAGGTGATAATAAATGAGACAATGTCTATAAGAAGAGAATGATAAGGAAGTTAAGAATAGAGAGTTATATCTAAGTATGGTGCAATTGTACTCTTTAGTAGTTGATGTATGGTATCTGGGCTAAACGATTCCTTCATAGAGCGGAGGTATATATGAATTAGCAACTCGGAACCTAGTTTGTTGGTTGTTTGTGGAAACCACTCGGTACTATATATTGAAACTGTTAGAGACTCGATGTGTACCAAGTTTAGAAATGGATACGTATGATGAGAGTTGAGAACTTGAATGAAATTTTGAGCGATGTAAATGAAGTTAGAAATTCTTAAAGGAAGAATTGTTATATAAACAAGAAGATTCAAAGAAGAATCTTGAAGAGATATAAAGATAAGAATTGGGAGTTTCCTAACTCTAAAAGCCAAGATAACGAATAATGTCGTAAATGATGAAAAAGGGAAAGAAAGAGGATCGTAAAACAAAACGATCACGAGTTAAGAAAATAATTTTAAGGGAGATGATTATAGAATAATATCACGACGTGATCTGTTTAAGTTATAAAAGGAAGATGGTTTGTAATGGTTGAATGATTATAGCTTGATGCTATGAAGATAATGTACTATGATAGTACGAGATAAACTCATGAGGAGTTATAGATAATGTGATCGAGGAATTAAGTATCGAGCAAAAAGCAAGTTATAAGCAAGATAGAGTTAGGAGGGATTTCAATTGAGGACTCAGTGGTGGTTTGAGTTGTACAAACCTTTGTATGGGCGAGGGTTTTGTACTTGCACTTTTCGGTTTATCACATTGATAATCATTGGAATGTTTGTGTCGCGCTATTTGCTATATATACGTTGAGAAGGTGATTCTTTTCTCATGTGTATAACGAGATAGGTAGAGTATAGTTAGAGAATATTATAAGGTTAAGTGCGAGTTCTTAAAACTCATACTTATGGTAGGTTCGTGACTTCATAATTATATGGTATGTTTTGAACCCCTCGTGAATGGGCGCCATAATTGCGACTAGGATAAGTTCTTAAACTCATATGATTGTGGCAAGTTCTGAACTCATAACGTGTGGTAAGTTTGATGAACTGGGTATAGATAAGTGTAAATGGAGTATTGAGGATGATAGGAATAGATAGACCTATTAAGCGATGGATCATTATAGAAAGTGGAGTTGATGGTGTCTACTATTCTTAATCTACTAGCTACTTTTTTTTGAAATATATTGACTTCGTCTTTGATGTTTACACTTTTATTTTCTTGAAAACATTGGATCAAATGATGGAACCAATGAGTTTTAACAACAATACTATTATTCAGTATGTACATGCTAATTGCTTGACTAGACAAAAATGATTTGCAATATATCAAAATGTATTTTATATCATTAATGCATCATGTAACTTTGAGTGCAAAGATGATAAAAATGATGGAGTCATCAATGCAAGTATTACTAGTGTTGGATGTGATCTAAGGATCGTCAACCCTACTATGGTATAATGTAGTATGATAAAATCACCAAATGACGGAATCCTCAACAATTTGTAAATACAAAGATCTTGATATCGTGGCGTCGTAAAAAAGATTTTTGAGATTTCTTTAAGATATGAGAATATATATATATATATATGTATATATATATATATTTCGATTGATGTACTGAATTGTTGTAGAAGTCTATGCTATTTGATTCAATTTAGACGAATATTGAAAGATGTTCATGAAAATGCATGCGTTTCTTGAGAAGTTATATCAAACCAAATTATTTTGGTGTGGATTCGAGATGTTGAAAAACTGAGATGAACAACCTTTTATAGGGGATTACGGCGGAGGCGTTGAGATGTTTATGCACAATACATTTTATGCGAATGGTGATCACCCTAAGTACGAGAGAGTCCCTATAGTCTTATATCAAGTAAAGTTTAAGTTGAAAGATTACTTATAACTATGGACATACATATAAGCGTTTAAATGTTTGTGCACAATACATCGTCTGAAGGGCTTAACACCCTAAAAATGCGGGGGTCCTATAGTCTTTATGATTGTTAAAGTTGAAGTTGAAAGATTACTTGCAACTGTGGACATAGTTCGTGGTCTTGTGACCCTCAGCATGATTTGAAATCTTTTAAATTATTGAGTTATTCGTACTACTTTCCAATTATTGAACAATTGTGGAAGATTCTTGTTATTCTGCAAGATGGAAGTGAAAAAGGAAAATATTCCTTAGAAAGAAGTAAGTCGTAGAATACGACACTGAATGATGAATATGTTGAATAAGTGAGAAAAGAGATTTTGAAGTGAGAAGTAGATGAGTTATCAAAGAATAACGTGAAACTTTTAATAGAAAAGTTAATAATTGTAGAAAGATCTTTGTGAAAAGAAAGTGGTTATAGAAACCAATGAATGAATGAAGTATTGCCGTAAAACCTATTTTGATAGATTGAATATTAATTGATAAAATTTCGTGGACGAAATTCTTAGAAGAAATGGGTGAATGTAATATCCCGTGTTGATGATGATCTTTAGACAACGAAATCCTTAGAAAATAAATTGAGTTTAAGTGAAAGTTATGAAATGAAACCTAGAATTTGTTAAAGTAATGAATGTAGTAGGAAATATAAAATCTATATTTAAATAAAATAATGAAAGATTACTCTAAGTTATTTGTTTAATTTACATCTTGATTAAGGGGCGAGAATCTTTGTAAATAAGGGAAGAATGTAACGAATGTGTTGTTTGAGTTGTGATTACGGGGAGAATCCTTGTAAGATGATGAATGATGTAACAATCCAGTTTTTAATTAAAATTTAAATATTTATTGAATTATATAAATATTTAATGGATGTGTTTATCGTTGAATAAGTATTTATTTAATTGATTTGATGTGATTTGATTATTTATTTGTTTAATAAATAATTAATGAGTTAAGGAAAGTAATTATTTTGAAATAGTAATCTAATTTAATTTAATAATTAAGTTAGAGAGTTTATAATGATCAAATAAATTATTATATTATGCAATGAATTGTTATTAGAATTAATTAATTAAGTATGAAAACTTAATTAATTAGAAGTGTGACAAATAACTATATTATAAGTGGTTATTAAAATAAATTAAAGTAGTTTTAATTTATTTTGTCAAACAAGGCTTAAATATATTAAGTGTTTAATTTTAAAGCGTTTTGCCAAACAAAGCCCTATGGCTTTTGGATTTTTAAATTTGATTTATTAGTAATATAAATTAAATTAAATAAAATATAAATAATATATAATAATTATGCTAACCGCTGAATTAATAAGGCCATTAGTAGTATCGGTTTTAAACGATTGAATAAGACGTGCGTTTGGGTTAGTTTTAGTTTACGTATAATGCATTTGGCTTAAGCCTAAGAAGAAAAATAGAAGTTTTCTGAGAAGGAGAATTACAGAGGGTTTGAGAGAGAAGTATCAAAGAAATTGAAAGAAAGAGTTCTGTAATTCCAAAACGTTTCTTAGTGATTAGCAAGTAATTTCAAAGCAACAAAAGGTATGTTTTATAATCTTAACATACATCTTTTACAGTATAATTCCTTAGTCTCTGTGTTCTTGAAATTCACTCACTGAGGTATAATATGTTTACAAAAATTTTCTGTAATCCATATGTTTTACTAATTGATGATGAAACCATATGTTTTGATAATAACTAGCATATATATATGATTGTAGTTTACAAATACGTTTAAAGAGAAACGAAATTGGTTTTACAGTGGACATATGAGGATGAACATGAACATGTTTTGGAGTATAACAAAATTAGTATGTGATTGTATGCTAATTGTGAAATTGAAGTTTATGTATGTTAATTGGGTATGAATTTCAGAGAATCGTACTTTAAAGTAATCAAGTTTGGGTTATTATTGATATTACAGTGTTAAACAACGTTAACAATGGAGTTTTTCTTAAAAATAGTATTTTCAAAGAATTAAGTTTTCTAAAGTAGTTGTTTAATTGTTGGTAATTGTTATATGGATGATTGTTAACGTTTATGTGTAGTTTACGATGAATTTATGCATGTTAATTAGTGTTAGAAATTAAGTTATAGACAGAAATTTAGTTGTTCTGTTCTTCGTGGTTGGGTTCTGCAAGTTTCGGTGCCCCAACGCCAAAAATGGAGCCCCAACGTCGAAATTCGCACCCTAGCGCCAAAATTCGCGCCCCAGCGCCAGAAGTTCTCGCCCCAGCGCTGAAATTCGCGCCCCAGTGCCAATCTCGCACTGCGGCGCCACTGGTTAGCCTAGTTCTCGCGCCGCGGAGCGGGGACAAAAGTCTGAGTTGGACAGTTTTGGCCTCCTGTAGTAAAATGACCATAACTTTCTCATACGAACTCCGATTGAGCTGATTCAAGATGATCTGGAACGAGGACGAATAGACCTACAACTTTCATGCTTTAAGGTTTTTAATTTGAGGTCTGTAACAGTAGTCAAAATGGTCATCTTTAGGACTGTTATGTTTTTGGGGGCAATCGGAGGGCGTCGGGCATGCACATATGCATGTGTAGTGCTCTTGACCATAAAAGATGATGTCCTAGGTTATAAAACATGAATGTTAGTTAATATAATGATGCTTAACATTAATAAATGATGTATTAGATAAGTTATTGAAGCATAGTAAGCATACACAAGAGAGGCAAATCGGGCGTGTGACGAATGAACGTCGAAACGTTGTGCCAAGTGTTAACGAACTTAAAAAGTGTTTCAATTCAATTGAAATGAATATTATAGGATATGAAATGGGTTTAACATAAAACCAATAAAAAGTCCTAGCAAGACTTAAGCACTTGAATGAACTTTGAGTTTGACTAAGAAGAAATATAGTGAGTTAACACAATCTAATTGAACATTGTGTGCTAATTAATAGGAAAGATTATGAGATATGGAGTAGAGTTTACATTACAATTACTATGTGTTGTTATGTGACTAATAGTTGATGTGTATGATTATATAATTGTGTAGGGCACGTGAAGTGCAGATAACTGTAAGCTGTTAATCTATTATTGGTAAACAACGATCAAGGCGAGTCTTTCGGTTCCTATTTTCTACGTGGACTTGATGAACTGCTTTTTAAATTGCATGATATGTTATGCATGTTGAAATCATGAAATGTTAAAGTCAATATATATTTGCATTGTTTTGGCTAAGTAATGATGATTGAGTAAGGAACTCAATCTTTATATTTCTATGTGAATTAAAAGCATGTATGCCGTATTTACTTTAATGAGATGTATATCGAGCATGTTATTATGTGTTATGTGATTGCATGAAAACTGTTAGACTTTCTTTGGGTACATCGAGCTCATTCTTACAAATAACCACTTTTGCAGGTCAAGATTTTAAGGTAAAGATATGTGCTAAGTGAGTTATAGAGATCTATATTCACGAAGATTACTTATGTTTTATGAGAAATGTATTTCATATTTTGAACGTAACATGTTGTTGAATTTTAAGTTGAGCTATCCAATGTATATGGATATGTAGTTATGATGTAAGACTTTGTATAGTCATTTTGTTGTAACGATTCATGATATAAGATTGAATCAAAGAGATATAATGTAAAGGTTGCGATTCTGGGCAAGAAAGAAGGAAATGTATAAATGTTTTAAATATTCCGCAATTTTATTAACTTTAACATCGAATAATGATGTAAAATTTGAGATTTAATGTATGGTTAACGACCGAAGTTGAGATTTAAATTGTATGAATTTTGGGGTCGTTACAAGATATGTGACGCCCCCAAAATAGGTATACATCACCCATCTTGAGTCGCCAAATACATTGTACAGATTTCAAATACAAACTTAATTTTACAACTGTCGTGTCAAATACGACAAAACATAGTTGAGAGTTTTAACAAGAATATTGTCTCATAGACAATATCTAAACTCAAATTCAATTCTCATTACATTTATTATCACACTAAATAGTGAAGACTACTAAAACAACCATCTCGGACCGTCATTCCATTCCCCGACTAGTCCCGGCTACATTTTAATTTCCTGAAGAGAACAATGAAAGCAAAAGGGTGAGCTCAACTAGCCTAGCAAGAAATATTATGACTAAGATAATGCAGAATAAATTATCATTAGCCTTCAACAGTGTTAAACTAACAAAATATAATAAACATCAAGTTTAACTGCAACAGAAAAAGCAATTCACTAGAAGAGTCAAGTAGAGCATGATATCTACTATCTTTATGATTTAAAAAGTTTATCATCACTTTTATCGATGAGACTCAGCTTAATAAATAATCCATATCATCGAATCATCCCTGCACTATGGGCCAAGGATATTCATTAGTATCACGTCCTCGAATTATCCATGCACTACGGACCAAGGATATTCGTGTAATCATCAATGGTCATAATCATACCTAAAACTGTCCATCAATGTACTACGGGCCAATAAGGACTTTTTCCACATCATTTGTAACATTACGGTCATGATTATACCAAATAATCCCTGGTCATAATTGAATGCTCACACTTGCTTTAAATGAAAAACAATTTTCAACGAACAAGGTTAGAAGAATTTAAAGATCCTGTAAAGATCAAGCTGACGGTATCCAGATGAAGTGTCATTCAGAATGTGATTGAGCGAGAAGATCAAGTGAAGACTTTTAATGTAAAAAGATGAAATTGAATTATAGATTAGTTTAATGAACTATTATGTATCCTTGGTGGCGGATAAAAGTCACTCTTATAAGATGAAATGAATAATGTATTTATTATTATTTGTAATGAAAAAGGTTACACTACTAGAAATTTGACATATAGCGACGAGCTATAGCTACGGTCAGCACAGAACTGTCGGTAAATGCCTTTGTAAATAGTCTGTGCTGAGGGTCATCGTCTGGCCGTCGGTATAGAAGTTCTTTTAGACAAAACCCTCCCATTTTTCTCCCCAAATCATTTCAGTATCTTCAGTCCAATTTTTTTCCCCAAATCATCTCCGCCTCTCCGGTCCTCTCTCTCCTCTCTAACACTTTCTATCTCGTTGCTCTTCCTCTACCGCTCGCTCGTTCTCCTCTCTAACCCAAATCATTTCAGTATCAAAACATCTTATCTTTAGAAAAGAATGGGATATATATACCAAAAGATGGATATCTTCAAGACGAATCGGAGAAAAGGGTTAGTTCTATTCATCTAGATTGATAATAGTTTTCACCCACTAATAAAAGAATGGGATATATATACCAAAAGATCGATAGATCGATATTTTCAAGACTTAGTTCTATTCATTTAGATTGATAATAGATTGATAATAGTTTTCTCCCCAAATCATTTCAGTATCTTCACTCCCATTTTTCCCCCAAATCATTTTCCCCCAAAAGGTTAGTTCTATTCTTCTAGGTTTAATAAATATTATTCTGGACAAGGATGCTTTTAATAATTTAATTTGGAAAAAGCTTGCAACAGGTGTAATTATCTTGTTTTGTTGCTTAAGATGTTTACGTAACTTTAATGCTATTTATTAATTACTACTACCATTCTTTTTTTTTAAAAAAGTGAATCATTCCTTATAGATACTACTTATATTAGTCGAGTGAATCTTTCTTCAAAATTTGGATTCTTCTCAAAATCAAACAGCTTTGAGTTGCCCTTTGAATTCTTCTTGAAATTATTTATTTCTAGGCGGAGACTGGAGATCAACGACTGAGAGTGTCTTGATAAATATAAGTGTAAGCTTCTTTTTATTATCCTTTTGTCCAGGCAATGGCTAAAAAGATAGAGCGCATGGAACTTGATTTTGAATCCAGGGACAAGGTAATCTTGATATTATAACTTGCCTAGAACATTTCCTGATTCTCTTTGAGAAATTGGATTGCTTATAATTCATTTTTCTTGTAAATAACAATTTATGGAGCTTCAGGGACTTCACAATTCTCAGCTGCTATTGACAGTAGAATTAAGCGATAAACTTGAATAAGATAAGAGATGTCTTCCATTGGGTGGCATTGTTAGTTGATACAGTATATCTTTGTTACGTATATAGGTTATTGAAGAACTTCACGAAAACCTAGTGAAGTTGAAAATCATGTATGGCTCTGGTATTAAAGCTTTAGAAGATTTAGCAAGGGAGCTTGATGGAAATTCTCAGTCAACTTTCGGACATTTGAATAATGAAGTCTCTAAACATTCATCTGCTCTTGGTGATGTATGCATCTCTTGTTAATTGCTTTTACAAAACCTCTGCCAAATTTTATTCTATGTCTGTGTTTGACTTTCATTCGCAGAATGATAACAATTGTAAGAAATTCTAAATGTATCGGTGAATTCTAAGCAAATTCTAAATGTATCAATCGAATTACTCATTCTCATACATAATAATTGTAAGAAATGATAACAACAAACGAATTTCTATATGGTTCTTGTGTGTATATATGTATATGTATGTTCGTCTAATTTGTACATGCTGTTTATTGTAGGTGGGTTGCAAACTCATTGGATTTCAACAAGAATTACGATGCTAGTGTTTTTGAGACAACCATAAGGTTACTTCGTCAGGTTTATTATGTCATGTTTCAGGATTTTTATCAGACTTCTCCTGTAGTATATGCAAGTTACATGCGCACAAAATACATTTATGCTCTGTAATCTCAACCTAGGGTGAGATATAGCTAATTTTTCTATGATGATTGATCATGTTTGTTTCAACAATTTAGAGTTGTGGATGGACTTCTAAGTGCATTTGATCTCTCTGGGGATAGAGTTTTCCTTGAAAAGACTAAAGACATTGTTGATAGGCTCCTGCCTGCATGGGATAAACCTTCTGGCATTCCTTATAACATTATTAACCTGGCTCATGGAAATGCACATTACCCTGGTTGAACTGGGGTAAGTTCTGAACTTTGTTAATATGCAGTTTAATATTTTTTAGGCATGGGATAAATCAGTCTAGTGCTTAATTTGTTTGACTTTGAGTTGGAATAATTAAATCAGGAATTTAATTTATTTAACTTTTGACCTTTTATGTTTAGAAGGTTATTTTATTAATTTGCCAATCTGCATTTTGCACTCATGCTGAAGAGGGGATCCCTCTCCAGTAGCCCTTGGATGAGCCACAGAAAAGTAGAATATTCTCTGCCGATGCTACTTTACTTATTTTTACAGCAGTATAGATCAGCCATTTTTGTAGAATTTACTGTTTGTAACTGCTGTACTAGGTACCTCAACAATGAATAAATTGATTACTGGAGTCTATCATCTTTGTGGGGAGTCTGGTGGTCTTTGCCTTCTGCTCTGTAACTATAGATGGCATTTGAATCCTGGTTTAGGCCATGTTTAAAATTGTTATGATAATGCATTTTCCTCTCCTGGACTTTACCTTCTTTATTGTATCCAATTTCAACTTTTTGAAGAGCATTTCATTCTTATTTTAAAAGGAGACTATACTTCTGGCCAAAAATAAAAAATTCTAGAATAGTTTTGCTACTAAACGTGATAGCCAATTCTAAATGATACATTTAGAAATTGTATGCATCTCTTGTTAATTAAGCTTGATACTTTTAGAATTTGGTCTAGTTGTAATCTGAATGAGAATGAGTATGATTTTCCTTGTGTTTTCAGATTATTATCAAAAACTGGTTCATGGTGGTTTGAGGTTGGTGAAAGTGATGAGGAACGGGACAAGATGCTTCTTTAGTTAGAGTATGACTGCTTGGATGTGTACAAGAGAAATTAAGATTGATCTGGCAGCAAAGTCAAGGGTACACCTTCTTCAGGCATTGGCAGATGTTAGATGTTACGTATTGTAATATTGTAATGTAAATGATTTTAAATGATGTATATAATATTTTTTATGTTTTATTTTATATTGTACTTGTGTTTGTTGATTAAATGTGAATTATTAATTAAAGAAATTTTGAAATCTAAAAAGCTATATAGCGTGGTCACGACGGTCGTCGCTATAGTCCTAAAAGACCGTCGCTATAGCATTTACCAACTAGCTTCTATGGGATTGTTTGGTGACCGCTAAAAGCGTAACGACGGTCTTTAGGCTCTATAGCGATGGTCGTTGGCGATCGTCGCTATAAATCGATTTTCTAGTAGTGTTGGTAGACTAAAACTCTCATTGTTGATCCAAGTCAAATTCGCCTCAAAGAATACAATTGAATGTGCATACAACAAAGCGAGTGTTGGTTATGTGCGTTATATAAGCAACAAGCTAAAAATATATCTACCGATCCAGATTAGAAATAGGAAGTAGTCAAAGCTAAAAGACTCAAAATCAAGCACTTATTGGGAGGCAACCCAATTTTTATGTTATTTAAATATTTAGTTTGCAATTGTGCAATTCAATTAGATTAGTTATTAGTGTCAATACTTAGTTGTCAATTTTTGCAATTTATAGGATTGTTTATTAGGCGCTTAGTTAGTTAGTCGATTTGCTTTAATAAAAGCTTTCTTGTTCATTCTCTATAATACTCGCTTCCGATTTTGGTCTATGTATGATTTTCGTAATGAGGTTTGAGACTAATTGAGGGGATTGCATACAAAAGATGGTAACATGAAGTTACAAGAAATTGAAAGGAAGTTCATTGCATAATGCGTGTGCCGAGCACATCGAAAGAAGAAGAAAAAAAAATATCTGGCAGTTTATAACACTTGCCCCGGACGGCACATTCATAGAAGAAAACACCCACCCCAGTGGGGGTGCTCTTTATTAGAGCTACACCTCAAAGTGACTTCAAGGCAAATTCTTGCCACCCCCCAGCACTACTAGGAAACTAGTTTTTTAACTCTTCCTCTCGGTTGAACTTTCATATTTCTTCCTTCCCAACTTCGAACCTTTGAGGCTTACTCACCTAAAACAACATCACCACAATTATACACCCAATATCCTATGGATTTCTTTACCCAAAACATCAATCACTCATCCTTTAATCCTAATTAATCATTCATTTCCAATTGCAAACCCTAATTGGCAGTTCATAAGATACAGTGGTATATTGGTTGTAATTCCAAAAAGGGGCTGATACAATTGAAGCATTCTCATGAGTCACTCCTAAGTTGAAGGTAACCGTACATTAATTGGGCATTTGCCACTGTCTACTTTTAATTTGTTGATCAGATTGCTATTACTTGTGACTGAGCATATCACAAAGAGTTAAACCATGCAAATTTATATTAGCAATTGTGATATAAGTGAGGATTGATTGTTGTTGTTAGAAACTTTGTGGTATATAAACCTAATTGAATACTTTGAGTTTGGGGTATTAAATGGGAAAACCGAGATAGCCTTCTGAGGAGTTTGATAAAAATTTTTAAAGAATAGATTGTATTTTAGGCTTACTATAATTGTGTGACTTCGCATTGTGCATATTTCTTGTGCCTATGGCGGTGAATCAGTAATGGGTTGTTAAACGAGTTTTTGGTGTTTTTGTTGGTAAGTATAGGGGCTGACACAAGTTTGTTAAGTTCTGTCCATCGAGTAAGTCCCATGACGCAGTTGACAGTGATACACATCCATAGCATCGAAAAGGCAGCGAGGTGAGGGTTCTTCCACCCCAGTGCGACAATTTGATAGAAGAAAGTTTATAGGTGCATACATCATTGACAAATACGATTATTTGGTAAACAAAGCACTTATCCCCGAGCATGGATTGAGACCTGATGAGTTCAACGGGGAGATGGGTCAACAAATTAACGAGAGGGGTTGGGACACTTTTAGAGATCAGCCTGAACCAACGGTAGTGGTCGTGGTTCAAGAGTTTTATGCAAATGTTAAAGATAAGGCCCCTTTCACAGCTTTTGTTAAGGGGAAGATGGTGCCTTTCAGTTCCGATGCTATTAATGCCTATTATGATCTTCGAGCACCCGAGGTTTTCCAGTACTCAGCATACAGAGATAGCGCTCCAAACTATTATCAGATTTTAGCAAAGATTTGTGAACACAATATGGTTGAGAGGAAAGAAAGGGGTACCTTTATTTCTTAACAAAGACTTGATCCCAGATGGGAAGATTTGGTATCGTTTTATGTATAAGTTTCTCCCTCCTCAACATGTTAGCGAGATAAACAAGGAAAAAGCACCCTTGTTGTATGCGATTGTGAAGGATTTTGATATTAATGTTGGGGTTGTCATCAACTTTTCTCTTCGACGCTGCTTGCGTGGACCATTTGTGGGAGGATTACCTCATCCATCCCTTATTTGTGGATTGTGTCGTCAAGCAGGGGTGAAATGGGGAGTTGATGAGCCAGTGAAACAGTCACTACAACTTTTGGATCATAGATTAATAACGAGATATTCTAAGTGGCCAGGGGGTGAGTCCCATCCGAGGGGATTAGGATTTTTATTTCCTTCCGATTCTGAGGATGATGAGGAAGAAGTTGCCGATTATGAGGATGAGGATTTTCGGGCTGATGAAGTTCATGAGGGTGAGGAAGCTACTGCACCTTGTTGGGAGAATGCATATTATGATTTGATGTTTTAATGTATATGCTCATGATTATTTGTAAAGTCTTTCCAAGTAAGATATGTACAAGGACTTAGTGATAGATCAAATTTGTTGGGTTGATCTAAGATCTTAACGTGTATCATTCTGTAATAGAATGTATAGATAGAAAGATCAAAGCTATTAGGTTGATCTTGAGATGTAATAGATAGGCTTCGAAGAAATCATAGTGTATCATCTGATCAACATTACATGAAGTCAAGGCAGAAACGTAGAGCTTCAAAGATCGTAGTGAGCCTGCCTTGAAAGGACTCTTCTGAAATCGTAGAGTGGTCCCAATGTTTGCCGAGCCATCTCAACGATCGTAGTGTACTCTTGGAAACGTAGAGTAACAACACGAGCAAGTGAAGATCGTAGTGTGCAAGGGTTTAAGAGAAATCGTAGTGCTCTCAGCTGATAGCATCAGATTGAGCACCAAGGCGACAAGTCACTACGATCTGAATCGTAGAGCATCCGCATCTTATGTCGAAAAAGCGTCCGAGCCTCATGTTATGTGTGAAGACAGATTCCAATATATGAGGAATGGATTCTAGACGTTGCAGTACTCATCAATCCCAAAGTAATATGAAATATCCTTAGTATGCAACAAAGAAGCGTATTGAAGAAGCTAAGGAAAGTACCATAGGTAAGGGGAAAAACACCTTTTCAAGTGTTAGGTGAGAAAGCGATCATTGTGTCGGTGGGCTAGAATGCGCTTTGTAAGATGTGCAAAATGTCTCCATCAAAGATCGGAAAAAGTCAAATGCATTTAATGTCTCAACGGATGTATCCAATCTGATAGTTTTAAGATCACATATATACTGGATCGACAGATGAGAGAGAACTAAGCAAGCACCGAACAAACAACGTGAACATCTCTCTCAAGCTCAACTCTATGATCCGAGATATTGCAAAGCTTGCTTTCAATTACTCGCTCTTTAGAACAAGTGCTTTCACAAAGAATCGAGTAGCAACCATCAAGAACTCAACATTATCAATCAACTGAAGAAGAGTACCAAGTCTGCTGGACTTGAAGAGTTCGTAGTGAACTGTAAGAAAGCCAAGTCTGCTGGACTTGAAGAGTTCAAGAGTGAACTAAGAAGTTCCTAGACTGCTGGTCTAGAAGGAATCTGTGTGATTCAGAAGTTGTAAAAGACATCCTTAGTGGATTACCTACTTGTCAAAGTAGAAGAGTGGACTAGGAGCTTTAAGTGCTCTGAACCACTTAAAACGACTGTGTCTTTTACATTCATACCATAACTGTTATATCTGTTATAACTGCCATAATTGCCTCACTCTCATAACTCCATTGCTTGGTAAAGAAGATTAAAACAAACATTTATTCCTCTAAGTTTTAATCATTTTCAAAGAACAAGTTTAAAACGAAAAGATTTTTAAATATCTATTCAACCCCCCCTTCTAGATAACTATTGTGCCAACTAGGAACTAACAATTGGTATCAGAGCAGGTTCTATTTTAAAGCTTACAAGCCTTAGTAGATCCAATGGCACTCATACCAAGCGAATCCAGGACCGAGGGAGGCAGCAAGCCATCAATGTGCAACAAGGATAAATTTGCTAACTGGAAAATCAGGATGCAAGCATACATGGACTCAATAGATGAAGATCTATTTGAGACCGTTCAAAATGGGCCCTATATTCCAACAAATCTTGCACCAACCACTGGCGATCCAAAACGAATGCAAATCAAGGTTAAAGAAGAATGGACAGAAAACGAGAAGAGAGCTGTCCAACTTGACAAAAAAGCCAAGAACATCCTGTTCCAATCCTTAGAAGACGATCTGTTTAAAAATGTTGTCAACAACAAAACAGCTAAGGAAGTTTGGGAAGCACTGCTGATCATGCACGAAGGAACTGAAGAAGTTAGAGAGAACAAACAATCTCTTCCGACACGGCGAGATGAAATGTTTGCTCATGTCCAAGGAGAAAACGAATCGCCACCTATAAAAGATTCAACGTTACGCTTTCAACTCTCTACGAGCATATAGAAGGTCTATCCTAACAAAGATCGACCATAAAGTTCATGAGAGTCCTACCAAGGTGTGGGATGCCAAGACCACTCGCAATAAGAGAGTCAAAGAATCTTAATGAGATGACAGCTTCAACGGTATATGGCAATCTCCCGACATACTGAACTAAGTCTTGACCCAACGTGCTGAAACCTTATCAGAAGGAAGAAGGAAGGATAAGGGTGTTGCTCTCAAGGCAAATAAAGGTGCATCAAAGGTCAACACTGAGATTGACTCTGATTATGATGAAGACGATGATGAAGACCTTGCTATGCTAGTAAAAAGACTGAGAAGATTCATGCGTTAAGGCAAAAACAACAAGCCAAAGAAGGTCAGCAACTACAACAATTAGGAGCAAATAAATGATCTATGCTACAACTTCAAGAAGCCTGGCCACTTCATTGCCAACTATAATAAACCTCTAAGAGAAGAACTAAAGAAGAAACATCATGCAAAGAAGGAATTCAAAGGAAACAAAAGGCCTCAGAAGAGAGACAAAGGCCTGCACCAGAACCTGGGATTTGAGAGTGTATGTTGTTATATTTTGGTATATAATGATGTATGTTGGATGAAGGATGTACTCGTGATGTACGGAATCTGGGTGTGAAGATAGACCGGATTTCGGGGCGTTACATTATTGACTGCTTACGTTTGTTGCACAGTATTAGCAGTTAATTTTTTCATGCTTTTGCTAACACTTTGTATGATCAAAAAATTTTATATATAAGTGAAAGCATTTTGTTTTCAGGACTCTAGAGTTGGATTTGTCTAGCATTGCTGATGAAATGCCAAATCTCCTCAATGACTACAACTTTGATATAGATTTGGACTTTGACTTGATGGGGGTTGATTAAAAAGAGATAGATGACTATGAGGTGCCTGAGGAGATCAAAGAATGGGTCGAAGACAATCCCAAACCAAACCTTGATCAAACCATTTCTATCAATATCGAAACCTCAAAAAATCCTAAAGAAATCCAGATAGACATGGACCTTACCCTAAACCAAATAAAAGACCTGATTACTTTACTAACTTTGTTCCAAGATATGTTTGCATGGTCACATGACGACATGATCGGTTTGTCTACTGACATTGTGATCCATTGACTGCCCATTAAGGATTCAAGTCAGTCAAACAGAAGCTCAGGCGATTGAAACCTGAGTGGAGTCTGAAAGTCAAAGAAGAAATTATTAAACAGTTCAAAGGTGACATCATCATGGTATCAACCTACCCCGAGTGACTGTCCAATATAGTTCCTAAGACTAAGCCCGGAGGAAAGGTGTGACACCCCCAAATCCGGTACTTCTATTTCCACAGGATTTGGTGTTCACTGTACAAACATCATCCATCTATCTACCCATAAATAAATGCAAACCATGCAATAGATAGAAATAATAATAAATCTCCCCTTATAGGGTTACATCAACTAAATAATAAATAAATCCCAGGTTACTCTAACCTTAAATCATCTGTGCAAAAACATAAACAAATATGTCTTAAGTAACATCAATTCTAAATATCATTACATAAACACATAAATAATCAATCTTCATTACTTGCTAAGCTTGCCCTTGCCTTTACTAGTGGAAGGTTCGTCTGCTATTTCGTTCTTAACTGCAATGTTATTATTACGCAAGAGTGAACACGATTGCCCACAAGTATAACAATATAATAATGAAATAATAATATGCGAATAAATCCAAGACTTCTGAAATAAAAGCTCAACTTTTGAATCAAGAATGAATAACAAGAATCAAAAGATTTCTGAGGGTCATAAGACCTTGAACTATGTCCTAGGTTATCAAGGGTTATACTTGAAACCTTTAACAGTCATAAGACTATGGACTCTTCTTCTCGTACTTAGGGGGATTAGCCCTTAGTACCATACTGTGCACAATATCTTAACGCTAACACATAAGTAATTCCCCTATACAGGGTTGTTCATCTCAGTTTGACATTCGAGTCCGCACCAAAGGAAGTTTAGTTTCGATAATTCATCAAGGGTTCTGAAATTTAGAACGCTCATCAACTATGGACTAGTTGAATCATAAAGGGTTCGCTAGTCTAACACGGTTTAACAATAATTGATAACTTAACTTGAATAGAATCTTAAAAGGTATACAATAGAATACGTATTGTATAACAACATCATGCTTGAAAGATTAATAACTTGAATATACAAGACAGACTTGATCAATAATAATGAGAACTTGCTCAATGTAGAAACGTGAATTAATCAACTTATATAACAATAACAAGTAGGGTTAGGAAATTTGCCTCGTGCGTAGATTACACTTTAATTAAACTCGTTCCCTGATTTAAATCCTACATATCATTTACGTTCACAATACCAGTCAATTACAATGTACTAAACATCATAAGTTTATTCTTTTGTCTAACTCGAATTCATGACTATACTTAGTCAATTACTACACTTATCGTCAAAAATTAGATTTCACGAACAATAAGCTAACTATGCATTCAATCATTCAATTCACACGTAATTGTGTTATGGACTTGTTAAGAATTTATTTTAACACCTCATTATATGTCTAACAAGTTTTTATATTCATTAGACTAAGTTACTATCACATTTCTATACTTGAATACTTAAAAAAAACATTTTCTGGACATTCTGCTAAGTGGCACATGACGCCTTTTTTCTTAGATCTTGGTTCTTTTGCCATGCTGTACCATGACATCGCTTACGAGTTAGCGTTATGCGCGACACTCGTAATTTGATTCCCAGTTCGCGAAGAACATAGAGTTCAGCGAATTAAACACTACATGATCATTAATTCTCAAAATTAAACATACCCACATGTTAGAATTCATATATAATCGATACCCAACATTTATAGAGTGATTTTAACCCATTAAAACACCTAATCACAGAATTAAATTATGTAAATTGTACTGTTCTTGATGTTCTTGAAGTGTTGAACATAAATTCCTAAAATTCAACGCCACGGATTCGTTATAAAACCAAATCCAACCATTCAAATTTCGTTTTGTTCGTTTTATCATGTATAATCACATATAAGTGGAAATTTTGTAGAAAAATTTATGGTTGACATATTAAAGTTACGTATAAGGGCCATATGGCCATAACCCATACTCTGTAATTTTGAAGCAATCATATACGATGTATTTTCATGAAACAGATGATATGGTTTATACAATATATAGAATCAAATACGATATGATATATTTTAACATATACATAACCCATAATCATACCATTTTCCCATTTTACAGAGATTCACAGAAAAAATGAAAGCCATATTCATGAAAACTTTAAAAGACGTAAAATAAACATTTGGGTTGAAGAGAATTACCCACGTGTAGATGAAAAAGATGACAATTACCGTCTAATCTTTCTCAAAGATTTCTCAAACTCTCTCTAAAATCTCGCTGGCTCTCAATTAACTCAAATGAAGAATACGTAAGTTAAACTCAACTGAGCTTTTATGTGCAGAGTTGAGGTCAGTTATTCCATTCGTGGTTTAACTGCCCCCAACTCCTCCTAAGGCCTCATTTTGCTAGCAAACTAGGTTCAAAACTCTTTATTTTAATAAAACCTTTTATCATATAGTTAAAATAATGTCACACCCATTTCAAATATTTTATTTAATTTTAACTTAAATAAAATATAATAATTTCTCATAAATTCACATAATCATATAATTAATTTTCTCATTAATTAATTATATTAAATTATTAAATCTCTAATTAATTATTAAAATAAAATTATGCTTATTAAATATTTTATTTAATATAATAAGCTCACATAATTACATACATCAAATAATAAAATTCTCCACATCAATTTAATAAATGTAACACATATAATTAAATTAATCTACCACAATTTCATCAATTAATTATTTAATCTAATAATTAAATCATCGAAAATATTTATTTATTTCAATAAATATTAAAATTAATTTACAAAAATCTCGTTCATCACATCTTTCCCCCCTTAAAAGGATTCTGTCCCCAAAATCACAACTCAATAATTTCGACCCGTTACATTCTCCCCCCTTACAAGGATTCTGTCCCCAGAATCGCTTACACATAATTTAATTAAATAAATGAGGGTAATTCTTCATTATATTCTCTTCGAGTTCCCACGTAGCTTCTTCAGCGTTGTGGTTCCTCCAAATTACCTTAACAGAAGGTATTACTTTATTTCTGAGAACTTGTTCTTTTCTGTCGATAATTTGAACGGGAATTTCTTCATAAGATAAGTCTTTTTCAAAATGTAGGGGTTCGTATTCAATTACATGCTTGTAATCGGCTTTGTAGGGTCGTAACACAGAAACATGGAAGACGTTGTGGACATTCTCGAGTGCTGGAGGTAAGGCTACCTCGTACACAACTTCTCCGATTCTTCGAAGTACTTCAAATGGTCCAATGAATCTTGGGCTTAATTTCCCTTTCTTTCCGAACCTAATCTTCCCTTTCCAGGGAGATACCTTCAAGAAAATATAACTACCTGATTCAAATTTGATATTCTTACGGTGTGGATGAACGTATTTCTTCTGTCTATCTTGAGCTGCTACCAGTCGTGCTTGGATTACTTTGACTAGTTCTGCTGTCTGCTGTACCAATTCTGGGCCTAGTAATTGTCTTTCGCCAACTTCATCCCAATATAGTGGAGTTCTGCACTTTCTGCCGTATAACGCTTCATAAGGCGGCATGCCAATACTAGCGTGGTAACTGTTGTTGTAGCCGAACTCTACTAACGGTAGGTGATCATCCCAATTTCCTTTGAAGTCCATCACACAGGCTCTTATCATATCTTCTAATGTCTGAATCGTTCTCTCACTCTGTTCGTCTGTTTAAGGGTGGTATACTATACTCATTCGCAATTGCGTTCCCATGCATTCCTGTAGACGTTTCCAGAAATTCGATGTAAAGCGCGGATCTCTATCAGAAACAATTGACACCGGCACTCCGTGCCTTGTAATAATCTCTTTCACATACAACCTTGCCAACTGATCTAAGTTGAATCTGATTTTGATCTGAAGGAAGTGTGCGGATTTCGTCAGTCGGTCAATGATAACCCATACTGCGTCGTAGCCTTTCTGAGTCGTCGGAAGGCCAACCACGAAGTCCATTGTAATATGTTCCCATTTCCATTCTGGGATCTCCAACGGTTGAAGCAATCCACTTGGTCTCTGATGTTCTGCTTTCACTTTCTGACAGGTCAGACACTTGGCAACACATTCTGCAACATCACGTTTCAAATTCGGCCACCAGAAATGTTGTCGAAGATCTTGGTACATCTTGGTACTACCAGGGTGAATCGAATATCGTGAACTATGAGCCTCGCTCAAGATATTTTCCTTAATCTCTTGTACTGGCGGTACCCAAATTCTGCTCTCAAATCTCAGTATTCCTTCCTTATCCATCTTAAATCTCTGTTCAGTTCCTTTAGATATCTTCTTTGTCACCTTTTTACATTATTCGTCCTGAAGCTGAGCCTCCTTTACTTTATCTAGTAGAGTTGTACCAGATTGCATCTGAAATAGCTTCTCATCAATCTCCATAGGATACTTCACTTCCAATTCCAGTTTCTCCATTTCTGCAATTAGCTCATCCTGAGCAGTCAACATCATCAACTTCTCCCGACCCTTTCTACTTAAGGCATCGACAACGACATTTGCCTTACTTGGATGGTGTAAAATCTCATAATCGTAGTCTTTAATTAACTCCAACCATCTTCTTTGACGCATATTCAAGTCCTTCTGCGTGAAAATATATTTCAGACTTTTGTGGTCCGTATATATTTCACACTTCTCCCCGTAGAGATAGTGCCTCCAAATTTTCAAAGCAAAAACAACTGCAGCTAACTCCAAGTCGTGGGTCGGATATCCCTTCTCGTAATCCTTCAATCAGCGTGATGCATACGTGATGACTTTGCTTGGCTTTGCATCAAAGACACAACCAAATCCTTTATGCGACGCATCACTATAAACAACAAAATTTCCTGTGTCATCTGGAAGAGATAACACCGGTGCTGAACTTAACCTCTTCTTTAATTCTTGAAAGCTTTCCTCACACTTCTCCGTCCAAACAAATTTCACCGATTTCCTAGTCAAATTCGTCAACGGAGTTGCGATCTTGGAAAAATCCTGAATAAATCTTTTGTAATAACCCGCTAATCCAAGAAAACTTCTTACTTCCGACGGTGTCTTCGACTGATCCCAATTAATTACAGCTTTAACTTTGGAGGGATCCACCGAAATTCTGTTTCTATCAATCACATGTCCAAGAAATTGTACCCTTTCGATCCAGAATTCACATTTTGAAAACTTGGCATACAACTTCTCCCTTCTCAATACTTCCAATGTTAATATCAAATGTTCTTCATGTTCTTCCTTGGTTTTCGAATAAACCAAAATGTCATCTATAAATACCACTACGAACTTGTCCAAAAACGGCTTGAACACACCATTCATTAGTCCCATAAATGCTGTAGGAGCATTCATAAGACCAAACGACATTACCAAAAATTCGTAGTGACAATATCGTGTTCTAAACGCTGTCTTCGGTACATCCTCTGGTCTCACCTTCAGTTGATGATAACCGCTTCTCAAGTCTATCTTGGAAAAGTATCTTGTTCCCTTTAACTGACCGAACAAGTCGTCGATTCGCGGTAATGGATATCTATTCTTGACTGTGACCTTATTCAGTTCTCTATAGTCTATGCAGAGCCGCATTGTCCCATCCTTCTTCTTTACAAATAAAACCAGCGCTCCCCACGGCGATACGCTTGGTTGAGTTTACTTCTTGTCCAGTAATTCTTGTAGTTAGACCATCAGTTCTTTCATCTCTACCGGTGCCATTCGATACGGTGCCTTCGATATTGGAGCCGTTCCTAGAGCCAAATCGATCATGAATTCAACTGCTCTATCTGGAGGAAGTCCCTGAAATCATCCTAAATACGCTCGCAAAATCTCTCACTACTGGTATCTCATCTATTTTCGGATTTTCTTTACGACTATCGACTATGTAAGCTAGATATCCTACACAGCCTTGCCTTAACAACCTCCTAGCCTACATCATCGTCAGACAACTCACTTGTCTAGGCGACTTGCTACCATAAAATACAACCTTTGACGGAGTCATAAGGTTAATACGCTTCTTCTGGCAGTCAATTACCGCCCCATAATTGGATAATCAATCCATACCCAAAATAACGTTAAATTCCCCAAGTCGAATAGGGATAAGATCTACGTTCATGATATTACCCTTAATATCCACTCTACAGTTCTTATGCACGTACTTAACAGGGATTATTTCTCTATTCGCAATTTCTATGTTCATGGGGTAATCCAATTCATCCTTAGGCAATTCTAAACTCTTGGCAAAGTCATCGGATATAAAGGAATAAGTAGCACCCGAATCAAATAAAACATAAGCATTATTTTTATTGATCGGAATGATACCTGACACCACATCACGAGATTGAACTGCATCCTGCACCGTCATGTTGAAAGTCCCGAGGGTCGGTCGGTTTGTTGCGGTTGGTCCGGTGATAGTTAAGGCATTTTGTGAGACTCCAAATTTTATGAATAAATATTTAATTTTCTCAAAATAATTTTTAATATTATGGTGTGGATTTGATATAATGTTATAGTTGTGGGTTATATTTATAAATTTTGCAAAGTACGCAAGTTGTTATATAATATTCGATTGGTCGGGGAATATTCTTTTTGACGGGGAATATCCGTGCGACGGTAAAATCATTGGTGGACCCCGCAACGAAATTATTTTCGGATTGAGAAAATGACAAAAATACTTTATGAAAATAACGGCGGAAGTTTTACCGTTAACTGTTGAAACACCCGGTGTTAAAAGTACAGTAATACGCGTGGTTGCATAGTAGCACACAATATTGATTATTGATGCTTACGTGAGAAGTCACTCAGTATTGTTCAATCGGGTATTCGGGACACTTTTTGTGTCGGAGTACTATTCACAAGTTACTATTCACCTAAATTACTATTCACCCAAATATTATTCACTCGGGTATTTGGGGTATTTTTCGTGTCGGAGTACTATTCACGAGTTATTATTCATGAGTTACTATTCACGAGTTATTATTCATGAGTTACTATTCACGGGGTACTATTGATTCACATTCTTATACTATTAGGGGTGGTGGTGCAAGATTGATAATACTTGCATGACTAAGTTAAAAATGGAGGTATAGATGGAGGTACTATACTGTAATTATTTTTTTTCACATGATTATACTATTTATTCACATGATTATACTATTTATTCACATGATTGTACTATTGATTCACATGATCTACTATTAGGGAAGTTGGTGCAAGTTTGATAATACTTGCAGGACTAAATTAAAAATGAAAGAAAAGTTGGAGGTATTGTACTGTAATTTTTCGAGCCCCAAAACGTGCAATTATCGAAACTATATTTTCCTATAAATAGAAGCTCATTCTTCCTTCATTTCTCACCAATTCACTAAAGCTATAGAGCAATTATTATAGAGAGAAATTGTAGAGAGAAAATCTATAGAAGAAGAGAAGCCTGCTACCTCACTACTCCTATATCCAGTTTCTTTCAAAGGTAGGGGATATTATTTCTTTCTTTCATCTTCATGAAGAGAACTTCTGTTATTCTATTCTTTGTTATTATGTTGAATAACTTTGTTTTGTGCTAAGTATCGCATACTTGGTGAAATTCTTCTATTATTCCATTCTTTATTATTCTATTGGAATATCCTCACATCATGGTTTCTACGCCGACTGGTTCCGCTCTTTATTATTCTTCATTGAATATCTTGTCTTCATGCGTTCTACGCCGACCGATTCCGTTATTTATTATTTTGTTGGAATAACTCATGCATGCATGCGCCTATCGCATGCTTGGTGATTTCTTTTGTTATTCCATTATTTATTATACTCAAATAAGTTAAAGTTTTGACTTCTATAATCCATGAAATTAGTGGAATATCCTTTATATTTGCGCTTCATCCAAAGATCTTTTCATGGAAATATTCTTCGAGCATTCTTGAATTTTACTCCACAAAGCAAAGATTCATGTTGACAATTTGGACATTATCGATTCCTGGATAAATTAATTCTTGAACTTGTTTTTATTGAATTCTTATATCATTGTCATCATCCTCATGTTTATATTATGTTGAAAGTCATCTCATGGCTCAGTAGTGCATAGATGGACTTGGTATGATTATGACCGTGGATTATTCGAGATAATCATAACCATAATGTTACAAATGATGTGGAAAAAGTCCTCATTGGCCCAGTAGTGCATTGATGGACGCTTTTTGGTATGATTATGGATATGGATTCTCTTTGGTAGTAGTCAAAGATGAATTGTTTTATGGCATGATCGGACCGTTGATGAAAACATGATTATCTTTAAGTCAGTAGTGCATGGATAATTCGTGGTCGTGATACTAAAGAATATCCTCGGCGTAGTGCGGGTGGTGATTCGATGATGTGGATTATTTATTAAGTCGAGTCCCAATGATAAAAGTGATGAAAACCTTTTAAATCATGAAAGATAATAGATTTTATTCTCTACTTAACTCTTTTAATGGATTGCTTGTTCAACAAGCAGCTTAAACTTGTTGTCTATTATATTCTATCGCTTTAACACTGTGTTGAAGGCTAATGATAATTTATTCGCATTATCTTAGTCATAATATTTCTTCTTCGGGCTAGTTGAGCTCACCTTTTCTTTCACCGTTCTCTTCTTGAAATGAGAACGTGGCTGGGACTAATCGGAAACGGAGTGATTCGGTCCGGATGATATAAGATTAGTAGTCCTCACTATTCTCATAAATAGTGTGTGACAATAAATGTAACGAGGAATCCTTTTGAGTATGGATATTGTCTAGACGACAATTTTTGTATTAAAACTCACAGCTTATGTTTTGTCGTACTTTGCACGACAGTTGTATAATTAAGTTGTATTTGTATTCTGTACCATGTAAGTGGCGACCTAGGATGGGTGATGTATACCTAATTTTGGGGGCGTCACAGTTGGTATCAAAGCTTAGGATATGATCCCGCCAGATGTGAGAATAGAACTAGGAGGGAGAGATGGGGAATTTCTTCGCTAGTATGACCTACCTAAGTTTATTTGGTATTTAATTGGTCATTACAAGATAGGGATAATATGTGATATGTTAATTAACCCTTGTTTTGTGGCGATTTGAAAATGGCATCCAAAAATGTTGAGATAAGCAATGAAGCACATGAGACCGCTTGAGTTAGCTCAACCAAAAGGTAACGACCAACAACACGATAATAATCATACCGGTGGCAACGACCACCATCTAACAATGATAACCATCGTGGGGAAATTATCATGCCAAGAATGGTAACCACTTCTGTGGTAATCTTGCCAAGATAATAGAAGTGGAAATTTCAAGAAGAGAAGGTCATTTAGCTCGATTTTTGTCGATAGTGAAGTCAAGTCTAGTGGGGACGGTGACACCAAAAGGCGATACGACAAAACAAAGTCTGTGGTTTCAGGAAGAGCGTTTTTCGTGATTCTCAAAAAGAGAGTAACCCGAACGGGTTATCACGGGTTAGTTAATTATAAAATCTTCTGAAGTCTATACCTTATTAGATATCTACCATTTGTACCCATTTTTTTTCTCTCTCTTACTTGCGCCAACGCTTAAATTTAACCCCAGAGAAGTTAGACTTTGACTTATTGGTTGAAACTTCGATATTAGAAACCTTCGTTACATCCACTATTTATAAATCTTGTATAATTCAAATTGACACTTTCGCGTTACCTGTCAATCTTATCTCTTTGAAAATACTTTTCTTTGATGCGATTTTCGGAAACGATTGGTTAACTAGTCATCATGTTTTTCGTAAGGTTGTTATCTTTCATACTCCTAACCAACCTGTTATGCGAATTCAAAGTTACCAAACCACTAAAGTCAATCATTGTCATATCAAGCCATAAGTAAAGAGCCCCGGTCTTTTCGTTGTTAACTTCCTTGTGTGGAATGCACGGAAGCCAGACTTTCTATAGGCGACGCTGTGAATGACGATGGCAAGTTGATAAGTATCAATGTGACGTGTTACCTAGGTCTTGGATGAGAGTCACAGTTTTGAATGATATTTCTATTGTTAATAAATTTTCTGACTTATTCTTGAAGACTTCTTAGCCTACCCTAGAACGTGAAATCAAATTTTGTATTGACCCCAGTACAAAACCCATTTCTTAAACCCTCAAATATTTCTTCAACCAAAACGAACGTACAATGCGCCAAAGACGTTGACTCAAGCTGTTGAAGATTACAATCGTATCATTTAATACCATCGTGGGAAAGTGAACGTGGTAGCTGACGCGTTGAGTAGAAGATCGTATGCGTTTACAAGTACGAATATACGAACCCCCGTGAAGATAACGAATATAATAGTAGAATCGACTTTAATCGATAAAGTTAAAGCCGTTCAAGCTACACACCTGGAGCTGATGAATGTGAAGAATTAAGAAGGTTCAAGAGGGCGTTATTCTAGAAGCAAGAATTGACGAAGAGAAGAAATCTCAACCCTCGATTTAATTGGCCCATTTGAAATCCTCAATAGAGTAGGAACTGTGGCTTATAGACTCGTTTTATAGTCAAGTATGTCGCGTGTTCATAACGTATCGATGTTACGTAAATATGTGGACGACCCAAACCACATTAATAATTTAGAACCAGACGAGATAGCAGATGATTTAACGTTTGAGGAGATACGTGTTAAAATCTTGGATAAGAAGAATCGTATTCAACACTCAAAGGTTATACCTCAAGATTTAGAATTTGAAATGAAGTTGAGGTATCCTCATCTGTTCAGCATACCAAGTACGTACGTAAATTTCGAGGGCAAAATTCCATAATGGAGGGGAGATTGTGAGACCCCAGATTTTATGAATAAATATTTAATTTTCTCAAAATAATTTTTTTAATATTATGGTGTGGATTTGATATAATGTTATAGTTGTGGGTTATATTTATAAATTTTGCAAAGTACGCAAGTTGTTATATAATATTCGATTGGTTAGGGAATATTCTTTTTGTTTGGGAATATCCGCATGCGACAGATAATCATTGGTGGACCTCAAGAATCAATTATTTTCTTGATTGAGAAAACGACAAAAATACTTTATGAAAATAACGGCGGAAGTTTTACCGTTAACTGTTGAAACACCCGGTGTTAAAAGTACATTAATACGCATGGTTGCATAGTAGCACACGGTATTGATTATTGATGCTTACGTGAGAAGTCACTCAGTATTGTTCAATCGGGTATTCGGGACACTTTTTGTGTCAGAGTACTATTCATAAGTTACTATTCACGGGTTACTATTCACCTAAATTACTATTCATGAGTTACTATTCACGAGTTATTATTCACGAGTTACTATTCACGGGGTACTATTGATTCACATTCTTATATTATTAGGGGTGGTGGTGCAAGATTGATAATACTTGCATGACTAAGTTAAAAATGGAGGTATAGATGGAGGTACTATACTGTAATTAATTTTTTTCACATGATTATACTATTTATTCACATGATTATACTATTTATTCACATGATTGTACTATTGATTCATATGATTTACTATTAGGGGAGTTGGTGCAAGTTTGATAATACTTGCAGGACTAAATTAAAATGAAAGAAAAGTTGGAGGTATTGTCTTGTAATTTTTCGAGCCCCAAAACGTCTAATTATCGAAACTATATTTTCCTATAAATAAGCTCATTCTTCCTTCATTTCTCACCAATTCACTAAAGCTATAGAGCAATTATTATAGAGAGAATCAGTAGAGAAAATTTATAGAAGAAGAAGCCTCGCTACCTCACTACTCCTATATCCAGCTTTTTTTCAAAGGTAGGGGATATTATTTCTTTCTTTCATCTTCATGAAGAGAACTTCTGTTATTCCATTCTTTGTTATTATGTTGGAATAACCTGTTTATGCGAAGTACCGCATACTTGGTGAAATTCTTCTATTATTCCATTCTTTATTATACTATTGGAATATCCTGTCTGTGCATTCTACGCCGGACTTGGCTCCGTCTTTATTATTCTATTGGAATATCCTCGTCTGCTATGTTATACGACCGATTCCGTTATTTATTATTACGCTGGAATAACTCCGTCTGCGCTGCGATCTATCGCATGCTTGGTGATTTCTTTTGTTATTCCATTATTTATTATACTCAAATTGGTTAAAGTTTTGACTTCTATAATCCATGAAATTAGTGGAATATCCTTGATATTTGCGCTTCATCCAAAGATCTTTTCATGGAAATATTCTTCCGAGCATTCTTGAATTTTACTCCACAAAGCGAAGATCATGTTGATAATTTGGACGTTATTGATTCCGGATAAATTAATTCTTGAACTTGTTTTATTGAATTCTTATATCATTGTCATCATCCTCATGTTTATATTATGTTGAAAGTCATCTTGTGGCCTATAGTGCATAGATGGACTTGGTATGATTATGACCGAGGATTATTCTTTATAATCATAACCGTAATGTTACAAATGATGTGGAAAAAGTCCTCATTGGCGTAGTAGTGCATTGATGGACAATTTTTGGTATGATTATGGCTATGGATTCTCTTTGGTCGTAGTACAAAGATGAATTGTTTTATGGCATGATCAGGACCGTTGATGAAAACATGATTATCTTTAGCTGTAGTGCATGGATAATTCGTGGTCGTGATACTAAAGAATATCCTTGGCCGTAATGCAGGGGTGATTCGATGATGTGGATTATTTATTAATCTGAGTCCCAGCGATAAAAGTGATGAAAAACCTTTTAAATCATGAAAGATAGTAGATTTTATTCTCTACTTGGCTCTTTTAATGGATTGCTTGTTCTGCTGCAGTTAAACTTGTTGTCTATTGTATTCTATCAGTTTAACACTATTGAAGGCTAATGATAATTTATTCTGCATTATCTTAGTCATAATATTTCTTACTGGGCTAGTTGAGCTCACCCTTTCTTTCACCGTTCTTCTTCGTGGAAATGAGAACGTAAATTTGGGACTAGTCGGGAACGGAGTGATTTTAGTCCGGATGATAAGATTAGTAGTCCTCACTATTCTGTTAAATAGTGTGACAATAAATGTAACGAGGACTCCTTTTGAGTGTGGATATTGTCTAGACGATAATATTTGTATTAAAACTCACAGCTTATATTTTGTCGTACTTTGCACGACAGTTGTATAATTAAGTTGTATTTGTATTCTGTACCATGTAAGTGGCGACCCAGGATGGGTGATGTATACCTAATTTTGGGGGCGTCATACATTTCCACTGTTGTTTCCCCGGTTTCCTCCTGATCCTGACCCTCCCGATCCCTTCTTAGGACAGTCTTTTGCCAGATGGTCCTTCGAACCATAACTGAAACAAGCACCCTTCTTTGGGTTTGGACAGTTTGGTGCTATGTGGCCTTCCTGACCACAATTGTAGCACACTCGCTTCCCTTTCATGCAAACTCCCAAATGAGCTTTTCCGCAGCTTGAGCACGCTTCAATCTTCTTCTTCTGTCCTCCTTGTTGACTTCCAACTGACGAGTTATCTGTCCACTTCCTCTTCTGATTATGACTACCCCCAGTGCTACTCCCACCAGTCTTGTTATTACCTTCATTCTCACTCTTCTTCTTCTTCTTCTTCTTCTCTTGATTATACTTGGTCACCGCATCACTTCCACCTTCAGCGAGGATGGCCTTTTCCAGTACTCCAGCAAAAGTGTTTATCTGAAACATTGATTCCTTACTATATACCCAAGGCTTTAGTCCTTGTTCGAATCTTCTAGCTTTTCTCTCGTCCGTGTGTACTTGATACGGGGCGAACCTCGCCAACTCGTTGAATCGAGCCGCATAATCAGTATCACGCTCATATTTCCTTTGCTTCAATTCCGTAAATTGAACCTCCATCCGGTTCTCATGCGAATGGGTGGAAAAATACATCTCGAAGAACATCTCCTTAAATCTTTCCCAAGTAATTACACCTTCACCTCCACGAACTTTGTTTAATTGCCACCAATAGCTAGCTTCAGACTTCAGCATAAACGTTGCAAATGCGGTCTTTTGGTCTTCTCTAACCCTAGCGACGTCGAAAACCTTCTCCATTTCCATAACCCATGTTTGAGCCTCGATCGGGTTCATGAAACCTTTAAATTCTAGCGGTCCCACCGCCTTGAAATCCTTAAATGTAGTATTTGGTGGAGCTTGAGGTTGATTATTCATTGCTCCAATTTAGCAAGTTAACCAATTCTTTGAATGAGATTAGCATTGGCGTTAATGGTTGTTATTCGTAGACTCTTCTTGAGCTGGTTGACATTTTTGTCTTCTTCTTGGCGGCATAATTCTGTTAAAATATATGCTTATTAGATCTTTGTTTATTTCTCTAAATAGTTAAGACATTACTCAACAATTTAACATACTTATATAACACATCATCTCAAACAACTTGATATATATTCATTTAAACTAAAAGTTTTAACCTCAAACGATAGCATTACTGCTATTTACATCATCTATCCTGAGATAAAGAATCTACAGGATTTAAAATATTAACATATTCCTTCGTTCATAAACACATCGGAATTTACATATAAAAACTAGTTAAGTCTTTCACATAATTAAACAAATTCTATCACCGTCATCAAGGCGTTATTTGAATAGCCTTTGCTACGCCCTCTTCCATGATACGAGACATCGTCCTGCGATCCACCATGTATGATGGAAGTCCTTCAATCGGATGGGGTACCTTAAAACTCGATCCCAGGCCCTCATCCATCGTGATGATTAAGTGTAGAGTATGTCTCTCAAGCTTTGCCTTCTTTGCACGACCATCCTCTTCCGCAGAAGATCAAGACGACGCCGACTCTCTCACCCAAATTCCTCCTCTCTTGCCATCGGCCTTTCGAGCTTTCCTTCTTTTTCTTCAACTTTTCTATCTCTCAATGGTCTTATCTTTGGTTTAACCCTTCTCGTGGACCAAATCCCATTCTACATTTCCCAACAGTGAGTGAAGAGTCAAAATCTCCTCTCCTTTTCCTCGAGAGTAATCAAATAATCGCCCGCTACCAAAAATCCGACCTCATCTCGTAACTCCACGTTACGGTCGATATAACGTCGTACATCTCAAAGATCAATGGAGTCTTTGTGGAAACTCCTCTTCCTCGTTAAATTCCTCCTCGGGATCCTCCTCGTGATCGATCCTCGTGTTCATGCTCATGACCAACAACGATGATCAATGGAGATGACTCCTCTCTACATTCAATCGCTCCCTAACGACATGAATGTCTCTGAGCTCCTCCTCTTTAGGTACTCAGAGGTACTGGGGTTCCTCCTCCCCCGCTTTCGACTAGTTCCTCCAACGTCCACATCCCGACAACAAAATTTTGAGTTTTAGTTACTAAGTCGTACTAGTGAGCACATAATTTAACACATAAGCACATAAAGTCTTTTATTATCTTCAATGAATTACAAAAATTCATTTCCTAGAACTCGATAAGAGTTTTCCATCACTATGTTCTTTCTATAAGGCTACTACCTAAGGTTGTTCCCCCACCTAAGGTTCATAACCTACAGCTTTGATACCAACCTGTGACACCCCTAAATCCGGTACTTCCATTTCCACAGGATTTGGTGTTCACTATACAAACATCATTCATCTATCTACCCATAAATAAATGCAAACCATGCAATAGATAGGAATAATAATAATTCTCCCCTTATGGGGTTACATCAACTACATAATAAATAAATCCCAGCTTACTCTAACCTTAAATCATCTATGCGGAAACATAAACAAATAAGTCTTAAGTAACATCAATTCTAAATATCATTATATAACCACATAAATAATCAATCTTCATTACTTGTTAAGCTTGCCCTTGCCTTTACTAGTGGAAGGTTCGTCCGCTCTTTCGTTCTTAACTGCAATGTTATTATTACGCAAGAGTGAGCACGATTGCCCACAAGTATAACAATATAATAATGAAATAATAACATGCGAATAAATCCAAGACTTCTGAAATAAAAGCTCAACTTTTGAATCAAGAATGAATAACAAGAATCAAAAGATTTCTGAGGGTCATAAGACCTTGAACTATGTCCTAGGTTATCAAGGGTTATACTTGAAACCTTTAAAAGTCATAAGACTACGGACTCTTCTTCTCGTACTTAGGAGGATCAGCCCTTAGTACCATACTGTGCACAATATCTTAACGCTAACGCATAAGTAATTCCCTTATACAAGGTTGTTCATCTCAGTTTGACATTCGAGTCCGCACCAAAAGAAGTTTGGTTTGGATAATTCATCAAGGGTTCTGAAATTTAGAACGCTCGTCAACTATGGACTAGTCGAATCATAAAGGGCTTGCTAGTCTAACAACGTTTAACAATAATTGATAACTTAACTTGAATAGAATCTCAAAAGGTATACAATAGAATAAGTATTGTATAACAGCATCATGCTTGAAAGATTAATAACTTTAATATACAAGACAGACTTGATCAATAATAATGAGAACTTGCTCAATGTAGAAAGGTGAATAAATCAACTTATATAACGATAACAAGTAGGGTTAGGAAACTTGCCTCGTGCATAGATTACACTTTAATTAAACTCGTTCCTTGATTTAAATCCTATATATCATTTACGTTCACAATACCAATCAATTACAACGTACTAAACATCATAAGTTTATTCTTTTGTCTAACTCGAATTCCTGACTATACTTAGTCAATTACTACACTTATCGTCAAAAATTAGATTTAACGAACAATAAGCTAACTATGCATTCGATCATTCAATTCACACGTAATTGTGTTATGGATGGACGTTACTTAATTTATTTTAACACCTCATTATATGTCTAACAAGTTTTTATATTCATTAGACTAAGTTACTATCACATTTCTATACTTGAATACTTAAAAAAATTTTTTTTTGGATCGCTCACTGCTAAGTGGTGTATTTATGACGCCACTTTTATACTAGGTTCGCATCATACGCCAATGGCGGCCTGCGACTTTGGTATTTACATGCCATGGGCTGTTGCTGTAGACATCGGGCTTCGAGTTGAAAGCGCTACCCTTCTCCGTAATTTGATTCCTAGTTCGTGAAGAACACAGAGTTCAGCGAATTAAACACTACATGATCAATAATTCTCCAAATTAAACATACCCACATGTTAGAATTCATATATAATCGATACCCAACATTTATAGAGTGATTTTAACCCATTAAAACACCTAATCACAGAATTAAATTATGTAAATTGTACTGTTCTTGATGTTCTTGAAGTGTTGAACATAAATTCCTAAAATTCAACGCCACGGATTCATTATAAAACCAAATCCAACTATTCAAATTTCGTTTTGTTCGTTTTATCATGCATAATCACATATAAGTGGAAATTTTGTAGAAAACTTTATGGTTGACATATTAAAGTTACGTATAAGGGCCATATGGCCATAACCCATACTCTGTAATTTTGAAGCAATCATATACGATGTATTTTCATGAAACAGATGATATGGTTTATACAATATATAGAATCAAATACGATATGATATATTTTAACATATACATAACCCATAATCATACCATTTTCCCATTTTACAGAGATTCACAAAAAGAATGAAAGTCATATTCGTGAAAACTTTAAAAGACGTAAAATAAACATTTGTGTTGAAGAGAATTACCCAAGCGTAGATGAAAATGATGACAATTACCCTCTAATCTTTCTCAAAGATTTCTCAAACTCTCTCTAAAATCTCTCTAGCTCTCAATGTGACGCCCCCAAAATTAGGTATACATCACCCATCTTGAGTCGCCAGATACATGGTACAGAATTCAAATACAACTTAATAATACAACTATCGTGTACAATACGACAAAACATAAACTGTGAGTTTGAATACAAATATTGTCTACTAGAGATTATACAAACTCAAAAGGAGTCCTTATTACAATTATTAGTACACTATTTCACAGAATAGTGAGGACTACTAATGCACCATCTAGGACCATCACTCTGTTCCCCGACTAGTCCCAGCTACGTTCTCATTTCCTGAAGAGAACAATGAAAGTAAAAGGGTGAGCTCAACTAGCCCAGTAAGAAATATTATGACTAAGATAATGCAGAATAAATTATCGTTAGCCTTCAACAGTGTTAAACTGGTACAATACAACAAACATCAAGTTTAACTGCAGCGGAATAAGCAATCCATTAGAAGAGTCAAGTAGAGAATAAAATCTACTATCTTCTATGATTTAAAAGGTTTTTTCATCACTTTTATCACTGAGACTCAGCTTAATAAATAATCCACATCATTAACTCATCCCTGCACTACAGGCCAATGATATTTTTAGTATCACGACCACGAATTATCCATGAACTACAGGCCAAAGATAATCGTGTTTTCATCAACGGTCCTGATCATGCCATAGAATAATTCATCTTTGCACCCTTGGCCGAAGAGAATCCATAGCCATAATCATACCAAAACTCATCCCATCAATGCACTACGGGCCAATGAGGACTTTTACCACATCATTTGTAACATTACGGTCATGATTGCACCGAATAATCCTCGGTCATAATCATACCAAGTCCATCTATGCACTACAAAGCTACTGATGACTTTCAACAAAATATAAACATGAGGATGATGACAATGATATAAGAATTCAATAAAACAAGTTCAAGAATTAATTTATCCAGAACTAATAATGTCCAAATTGTCAACACGATCTTCGCTTGGTAAAGTAAAATTCAAGAATGCTCGAAAGAATATTTCCATGAAAAGATATTTGGATGAAGCGCAAATATCAAGGATATTCCACTAATTTCATGGAGTATAGAAGTCAAAACTTTAACCAACCGAGTATAATAAGGAATGGAATAACAAAAGAAATCACCAAGCATGCGATAGACCATCAAGACAAAAGCAAGTTATTCCAACAGAATAATAAAAAGACGGAACCAGTCCCACAGAAAACGCGTAAATGTGATATTCCAATGTAATAATAAAGATTTTAATTGTGTCCCAAGTAGAAACGCATGCATGTGATATTCCAATGTAATAATAAAGATGAATCCAGTCCGTGAAACGCATGCGAAAAGATGTTCCAATGTAATGATAAATAATGGAACCAGTGTCCCAGATAAATGCATGCATGTGGATGTTCCAAAAGAGAATAATAAAGAATGGAATAATGTAAGAATTTCACCAAGTATAGGGTAGCCAGCATTATCTTGGTTATTCCAATGTAAATAATAAAGACTAATCACGTAAGTTCTCTTCATGGATAAGAAAGAAATAATACTCCCTACCTTAGAAAAACTAGATACTGGAATAGTGAGGTAGTAGACTTCTCTTATTCTTTCTCTCTATAATTTCTCTTTATAATAATTGCTCTAAAGCTTTTGTGAATTGGTGAGAAATGAAGGAAGAATGAGCTTCTATTTATAGGAAAATATAGTTTCGATAATTTGCACGTTTTGGGGCTCAAAAAATTACAGTACAATACCTCCAACTTTTCTTTCACTTTTAATTTAGTCCTGCAAGTATTATCAACCTTGCACCACCACCCCTAATAGTATAAGAATGTGAATTAATAGTACCCCATGAATAGTAACTCGTGAATAGTAACTCGTGAATAGAAACTGGTGAATAGTACTCCGACACGAAAAGTGCTCCGAATACTCGAGTGAACAATATAACCTCCAGACATCAATTATCATCGAAATAAATGTCAATTTCCACTAACACTAATAATCCCAACACAATGGAACAATCAATTTCATCTTTAATCAACACAACTTATTCATCATCAATATTATAACTCACAATATTTAACAACCAAAATCGCTCCTGGAAAGAGGGGCTTTCCGATAAGGATTTCTCCTTATCATGCCGCGTAATTAGGTGACCAAACCTCTCCTCGATGTAACTTCTAGACATTGTCAATATTGCAAATAATAATATGAATAACTTTGTCGTCTCAATTATTGATTTAATAATATAAAATATTATGCAGATGATACTGTGACAATAATTGAATCAATAATATGAGAGATATGATGCAACAATTCTTCAGAGCAATAATTGAGTATAATCGAGTGACTTCTCACGTAAGCATCAATAATCAATACCGGTGTGCTACTACGCAACCACGCGTAGACATCGTGACTTTTTACTACCGAGTAGTTCAACAGCTTTTAATTCAGTAACACTTCCGCCGTTATTTTTATAAAAGATAATTACAATGCTTTCTAACTACGACAATACTTCCGTTGTGGGGTCCACTAATGATTGTCTTGTCGTCGAATATTCCCCGACAAAAAGAATATTCCCCGACCAATCGAATATTTTATAACAACTTGCATACTTTGAAAAATTTATAAATACTACCCACAACTATAACATTATATCAAATCCACACCATAATATTCAAAAAAATATTTCGAGAAATTTAAATCTTTATTCATAAAATCTGGGGTTTCACACTCAATTAACTCAAATGAAGAATACGTAAGTTAAAAACTCAACCGAGCCTTTATGCGCAGAGTTGAGGTCAGTTATTCCATTCGTGGTTTAACTGCCCCCAACTCCTCCTAAGGCCTCATTTGGCTAGCAAACTAGGTTCAAAACTCTTTATTTTAATAAAACCTTTTATCATATAGTTAAAATAATGTCACACCCATTTCAAATATCTTATTTAATTTTAACTTAAATAAAATATAATAATTTCTCATAAATTCACATAATCATATAATTAATTTTCTCATTAATTAATTATATTAAATTATTAAATCTCTAATTAATTATTAAAATAACATTATGCTTATTCAATATTTCATTTAATATAATAAGCTCACATAATTACATACATCGAATAATAAAATTCTCCACATCAATTTAATAAATGTAACACATATAATTAAATTAATCTACCACAATTTCATCAATTAATTATTTAATCTAATAATTAAATCATCGAAAATATTTATTTACTTCAATAAATATTAAAATTAAATTACAAAAATCTCGTTCGTCACAAAAGGTACAAGTATGCGTGGATTACCGGGATTTAAACAAAGCTTGTCTCAAGGACAACTAGTACCTTTTATCCACATACTCATAGACAACACGGCTCATTATGGCATGTATTCTTTTGTTGACTGCTTCACTGGGTATCATCAGATCATGGTTACTGAAGAGGACAGGGAGAAAACAACCTTCATCACTCCCTGGGAAACCTTTTGTTACATACATTTATCTTTCGGCCTTATCAATGCCGGTGCCACCTATCAGCGACCCATGATGGCCCTTTTTCATGACATGATGCATAAAGAAATAGAGGTCTGTGTGGATGACATCATTATAAAATCCCGAAAGGAAGATGACCATATTAACCATCTCAAAAAGCTTTTCAAGAGATTGCGCAAATACAACTTGAAGCTGAATCCGACTAAGTATGCCTTCGGTGTCAAATCAGGCAAGTTGTTGGGATTTCTAGTGAGCAAAAGAGGCATTGAATTGGATCCCGCCAAAATTAAAGCCATCACTAAGATGACTGTGCCCCGAATAGAAAAGGAGATACGAGGATTTCTGGGGAGAATTAATTTCATAAGCAAATTCATATCTCAACTCACGGCAACGTGTGAGCTCATCTTTAAGCTATTAAGGAAAAATTCCTCTATGAAGTGGAATGAAGATTGTCAAAAAGCCTTCCTCTCTATCAAAAAGCAATTGGTGGAAGCTCTTGTCTTGTTACCCCCAAGGGACAAGATTCCCATGTTTATGTACCTGTTAGTCAATGTCAATGCTATGGGCTGCATGCTGGGGAAAAAAGACGATAGAGGCAAGGAAAGAGCTATCTATTACCTCAACAAAAGATTTAGTAGCGGCAAACAGAAGTACACTTTGATTGAAAAGACTTGTTGTGTGTTAGTATGGGTCGTCATGAGATTACAACATTATCTTCATGGGCACACAACCTATCTCAAATCCCGCATAGATCCTCTGAAGTACGTATTCAACAAACCTATATTGAATTGCCGATTATCCAAATGGAAATTGATCCTCCAACAATTCGACATCATCTACGTGACTCAAAAGTCCATCAAAGGTCAATGAATTGCCGATCAATTGGCCGAAACACCATCAGGTAATTTTAAACCCCTGGAAACTTATTTCCCAGATGATGGAATAATGATAATTCAACCGATCCATCGAGAAAATACCGTTCGATTTTGGAAATTATATTTTGACGGAGCCGTAAACATGGAAGGTGTCGGAGCAGGGGCAATTCTTGTATCTATCACGGGAGAACAATATTCCATGGCCATGAAATTGCAGTTTGTCTACATCAACAGCACAAATGAGTATGAAGGCTGTATAATGGGATTGAAACTGGCCCAATCCATGGATATTAAACGGTTGTTAGTCTTTGGACATTCCAAGCTGGTCATCAAGCAAATCACCAGGGCATATCGCACCAAAGAATTGCATTTGTTACCCTACCATCGACAGGTTATCAAGATGGCTATAGAGTTCGAAGAAATAACCTTCATTCATATCCCTCGGAACAGGAATGATTTCGCAGATGCACTAGAAACCCTGGCTTCTTTGATCAACATATCTGAAAGGGGTGGTGTGAAACCCCTAAACCCTAATAAGACTCGGTTATGTAAAATCAAAATTTATAAATAAAATTTCTCCATTTTGAATGTGTATTGTGTTATTATATACTATGTTATAGAATTAGGTCAAATAAGTTTTTGTCTGAAAGTTGACGTGTTTGACACGTCGTGCTTAAAATTTTCTTTCGAAAATGAACTTTTTGGTATATGTATTTTGATAAGCTGCTTCGTCGTTCTTACACTGGCAAAATGCTTTGTCGTGCTTGTTAGGATTTATGAAAAATATAAGTTAGGAACCCTAATATCAAAATCAGGAAACCCTAACCCTAGATTTATAAACTGTAACCCTATTTGGTTAGACTAAACCCTAGTTAGGTTATCCTAAACCCTAACTATGATTATTAAACTTCAATTAAGAGCTAATAAATATCATTAATTAAGCAACCTTAATCATAAAAACTAAAACCCTAATCAAGATTAAAGAGGATTAGGGCATAATTAAGCTACTAATTATGATGAACTAGCTCACAAGTAGGTTACTACTCATCAAACCAAGTCCCAAGATAGCACATGACATGCTTGCAACTCCCAAGTAGCATAAGTATCAACCATCAGATCTTTGTAGAGGCAAGAAGGTGAAATAATGACAAAAAACCCTAGCTTAGCAATTCTATAAATAGCAGCCTTAGATCAGTGAAAACTCACGAAATTTTTAAGCCTATACACTCATATATCATACCTAAACAAGCCTTGGTGATAGCAATAACAGAAACAGAAGTTAGAAATCAAAATCAAGCAAGAAAATGTACAAACCCTAATTTTAACCTAGATCTTTGATGTTATGTTTAATTTGTAGTTTAGATATTTAGATATGTGTAATAACATGTTAATAAGTATGCTAAGTTGATAGAACATGTTTTCATAACATCTAGATGCATCAAAATGATGTTTTAAGCAAACTGGAAATGCTTGAAAAACAGGTTTGATAGGCGAATGTCAGAGCCTGTAGATCTATGTATATTAATAGTTAAGTCTGTTAATGGTATGCTAGTTGTAGTATTACATGAGTTCTTTAATCTGGAAAAGAAAACAGGTTAATTAGAAGCATATATTGAAAGATATAAGTGGTCAAAAGTGGTTGACCAATCACGAAGTTCTGATTTTTGGGTTACCTAGAAATCTCAAGAACAGGTTGAGCCGGTTACTTTGACCAACCATTTAATTGCTTTCTGGTTGTTGTTAGGATGTCTAAGTGTTATGAATTGATACCCTGATATACATACTACATATCTATGACTGGGTTACCTAGAAAGAAAACAGGTTAATTAGAAGCATATATTGCAAGATATAAGTGGTCAAAAGTGGTTGACCAATCACGAAGTTCTGATTTCTGGGTTACCTGGAAATCTCAAGAACAGGTTGAGCCGGTTACTTTGACCAACCATTTAATTGCTTTCTGTTTGTTGTTAGGATGTCTGTTTGTTGTTAGGATGTCTATGTGTAATTCATAGGTTTACTAGAAATAATGGTCAAATAGCGTTGGCCGAGCATGACTGTGTTTTCTAGGTTACCCATAAAATTGAAGAACACGAAGAACAACTTCTGGCTGCACTTTGACTAACATAAATTTAGACCTTAGGATCTTACTATGTCCAAAAAAGTGTAACATATATGTACCTTGGTATATAGACTACATATTACAATAATCAAACTACAAATCTATCACACGGATTGAAAGTTATTAAGGCCACAAGATCGTTGACCGACCATGACCACTGTTCTGGGTTACCCAGAAACCCAAGAACAGCTCTGACAGTGACTTTGAGCCTCTATAACTTCTTTTTATATGTAGGTTAAAGCATGAAATTGGTATGTTGTTGTACTACTACATCAGTACTATAACACCTATACACTTACAAACCCAGAATCATTAACAGTACACAGTTAGGCTAAGGTCAAAGTGACATATAAGCTATGACCAAACCATTACCCAGAATTGAAGAATACCTATAGCAACACTTTCTGTCCATATAGGGCTTTAGCGACAGACAGTAAATAAATATTTAATAAATTAATTAATAAAATTAGAAATAATTAATAAATAATTATAAAAACATTTTAAAAATTATTTTAAGTTATAATAATAATCTTTTAATATTTTTACATACATTCAATAAAGATTTTATTTATTTAGATATTATTAATAATTAATTTATTACTAAATTAATTAGAATAATCATTTATAAATAATAAATAATTATTTAAAAATCATATTAAAGGATTATAATTTTTTAAAAATAATAAAAACAAGATTTTTATAATATTTTAAGTAAATATTAATTATTTAGAAATAGAAATAAATGATTTAAAAATCATTTGATGGATAAATAAATATCTAAAAATTATTGTAAGCTTCCGGAAATTATTATAAAGGATATACAAATTGTCTAAAAATATAATAAAGCTTATAAATAAATTTAACCGAGATATTAACTTATTAATTATCCGGTAAAGTCTTATGACACCGAAATCATATCGAATTTAACCCGAACGTGAATAGTTTATGTATTTGAGTATTGTTATCAATACTAATGTGTTAGACTTATATGAATGAACATCTTAGGTGTTTATAGACTAATCGAGTAACTTCGCTTAATCGATCTTCGCTCAGACAAGTTTACTAAACCCTAATTTATTACTTAAGCAAGTTCTCTAACCTTAATCTTTTATCGAGCAAGTTTACTAAACCCTAATTTATTCGTTAAATAAGATTTCTATCTTGATTTGCTTTTGATATGTTGTGACGCCCCCAAAATCGGTATACATCACCTATTCCGAGTCGCCAAATACATGGTATAAAATTCAAATACAACTTAATTATACAACAGTCGTGTAAAATACGACTAAACATGTGCTGTGAGTTTTAATACAAATATGGTCATCTAGACAATATACAAACTCAATGGGGTCCTCATTACATTTATTTTCACACTATTTCATAGAATAGTGAGGACTACTAATGCTATTATCCTGGACCATCCCTCCGCTCTCCGACTAGTCCCCTCGCCACGCTCTCATTTCTTGAAGAGAACAATGAAAGCAAAAGGGTGAGCTCAACTAGCCCAGTAAAAAATATTATGACTAAGATAATGCAGAATAAATTATCATTAGCCTTCAACAGTGTTAAACTGATAAAATATAACAAACATCAAGTTTAACTGCAGCGGAACAAGCAATCCATTAGAAGAGTCAAGTAGAGAATAAAATCTACTATCTTCTATGATTTAAAAGGTTTTTCATGACTTTTATCGCTGAGACTCAGCTTAATAAATAATCCACATCATCCCTGCACTACGGCCAAGGATATTCATTAGTATCACGACCACAAATTTTCCATGCACTACGGGCCAAGGATATTTGTGTATTCATCAATGGTCATGATCATGCCAACAACTGTCCATCAATGCACTACGGCCAATGAGGATTTTTACCACATCATTTGTAACATTACGGTCATGATTACACCAAGTAATCCCTGGTCATAATCATACCAAGTCCATCTATGCACTACAAAGCCACGTGTATGACTTTTTTAACATAATATAAACATGAGGATGATGACAATGATATAAGAATTCAATAAAACAAGTTGAAGAATTAATTTATCCAGAACTAATAATGTCCAAATTGTCAACATGATACTTCTTTGTAGAGTAACACTCAAGAATGCTCGTAAGAATATTTTCATGAAAAGATATCGGATGAAGCGCAAATATCAAGGATATTCCACTAATTTCATGGAGTATAGAAGTCAAAACTTTAACCAACCGAGTATAATAAAGAATGGAATAACAAAAGAAATCATCGTGCATGCGATAGATCGCATGCATGTGATATTCCAACAGAATAATAAATAATGGAACCAGTCATGCGTAAACGCATTCTGTGGATATTCCAATGTAATAATAAATAATGGAATCAGTCACGCGAACGCATCGATGTGATATATCCAAATGTAATAATAAATAAGGAACCAGTCACGCGAAACGCACAAAGTGTGATGTTCTAATGTAATAATAAACAATCGGAACAGTCATGCGTAAACGCATTGCATGTGATGTTCCAACAGTAATAATAAATAATGGAATAATGTAAGAATTTCACCAAGTATACTTATCCAGATATACAAAGTTATTCCAATGAATAATAAAGAATGGAATAACAAAAGAATTTCACCAATAAGAAAGAAGGAATACCCCTAACGAGTACAACAAATAATATCCCTTACCGTAAAAGAAGAGTATTTTGACTGGTAGGGCGAGGATATACTCAAAGAAAACTTGCACTACGCTCAAAGCTTTCTTAAACTCTAAAGAAATACACTCATGATTATAGAAGAAGAACTCTCTTTATAGTTTCTCTCTCTAGAGTTTCAGTGAATTCGTAAGAAATAATGAAGGAATGAGCTTCTATTTATAGAAGAATGGACTGCATAGTAACTAATTCATGAACGGTCCAGATTGATTTACTTTAAATGGATGGTCCAGATTGGTTTACAATAAAATATAATATATTATATTTATAATCTAATAAAACGAATAACTTTATAAAAGTATTCTGTTTTATATAAAAAGATTTTACTATGCAAACACTATGCAAGCACTATGCAAACACTGTGCATAATAAAATATAATATATTCTAATTATTGTCTAATAAAACAGATAACTTTATAAAAGTATTTTGTTTTATATAAAAAGATTTTACTATTAGTCTAATAAAATGAATAACTTTATAAAAGTATTCCATTTTATATAAAAAGCTTTTCTGTTTTATTACATTAATAATACTAATAAAACAAAACTCATCATCATTATTATAATTCACAATATTAATCGACCAGGTCGTTCCTAGGAAAGAGGGGGCTTTCCAATAAGGATTTCTCCCCATTAGCGCGCAATTAAGTGACCAAACCTCTCCTTGACAGAACTTCTAGACATCGTTAATATTGCAAATAATAATATTAATAACTTTGTCATCTAAATTATTGATTATAAAATATTGACAATAATTGAATCAAATAACGTGAGATACTATGCAGCAATTACTATAACAATAATTGAACAAAATTGAGTGACTTCTCACGTAAGCATCCATAATCAATACCGTATGCTATCGCTTTAAACTACGCCAGACATCGCATTTCTTGTACTTTTAACACCGGGTGTTTCAACAGATTAATCTGTAAAACTTTCGGCCGTTATTTTCATAAAGTATTTTTTTGTCGATAGTAAATAATCCACCACAAATTGAGTCATTCATAGATAGTGATGCAGAGGAAGAAGAATTTCTTCATTATCAAAAATTACTAGATGCTGAGGAAGAGGAAGATCTAGTAGCAGGACAATTAATGAGGATTGAAGACCATGAGCAAGCAATGGCATCAATGGTACATAAATCTGAGCATGATAATGATAAAATGAAGTTTAGTGCACATTTAGCCGATGATATGCCGGAGCACGAAAGGGGAACCATAAATCAACTAAAGGTATTACTGCATCACGCACATAGCGACAGGAGGGAAATATAGTTGAGGTTAACCAAATCTGCTATAGGAACTCGGGATGTTTCCAATGATTTACAACGTCGAGTAGTTCGATATCCAGTGGAAGGGAAGAAAATTGCTTATCTGATAGATCGATCGTGGCGTACCCACACGATCCGTGATTCATTTGATGAAGTTAATGATTTCTAGAATGTAGTATAGAAATCTAAGTGCTCTGTAATAGTATAAATAAAAGTGCATTTGTTGTTTGTATTATAGCTAGTAGTGAATATTTTTTATACTTCAATCCACTCTTAAATAAATTATAAAACAAATATATAATTTTATATTTGATCATTTCCTTTTTCTTCCTACATATTAAATTCACTAATTTATTTACATATAATAATAATATATTTATTATTATACAATTCCTCACATCATAGCACAATTTCACCTTATAAAATCAAATATTATATAATAAGAATTTTATTTAATTAAATTCTTATTTTAATAATTTCTGAAAATTCGAATCGTCACAATGAATTTATGAACATGTAATAGTTATAGAAACTGAGATGGAACGGATATGATAAAATATTATAATGATTACATTCGTGTCATTAATCTTATATAGTTAGATATAAGTGAATGTTATAGTACCGTGTAGCACCTTATCCCAAGTTTAATGGTACCCGAATTTTGGGGCGTCCCAGTTATTATGTTTTAATTCTTATAAAAAACATTATTTCAATTCTATTGTTGGACAAGGAAGGTTTTAATATTATAAATAAGAACAATAGTTGTTCTATTTATAATGTTAATATTTTGTTTCGAACTGGTAGATTAATTGATGGAGTTTATGTACTTAACTTACATGAAAATATTTTGCAAATTGAACAAACTAATAAAAGAAAAAAAATGATGTGAATCATGCCTTTGTATGGCATTTGCAAACTCGGTCATATTAATGAAGAAAGACTAATCAAGTTGCATAAAGATGGGCTTTTAGAGCCATTTGATTTTGAATCATATCCAACTTGTGAATATTGTCTAATGGGAAAGATGACTAAATCTCCATTTAGTGGACATAAAAAGAGAGTTGTAGGATTATTAGAGTTGGAACACAGATATATGTGAACCTATGATAATAGATGCTCGAGGAGGGTATTCATATTTCATTACTTTCACTTATGGTTATGTGTATTTGATGAAATACAAGGCTGAATTATTTGAAATGTTCAAAGAATTCAGAAGTGAAATAAAGAAACAAACTGGCAAAAGTATTAAGATTCTTCGATCAGATTGAGGAGGGGAATACTTAAGCAATGAGTTTCTTAATCATCTCAAAGATAATGGTCAAGTAGATGAAACTGTCCAAGTAGAGATACCTTATGTACCATAGTTGAGTCATAAATCTGGAAGAGTACCAAAGATACCTGAAAGGTATAGATTCATAAATGATGATGATGATGAGGTACGCGTCATAGAGGATGATGATCCAGTTACATACAATGAGGCAATGAGTAATAAAGACTCAGAGAAATGGAAAATGGTCATGAAATCTGAAATAAAATCCAAGTATGAGAACCAAGTATGGACCTTGGTTGAAAAACCAGAAGGCATAATGCCTATAGGGTGTAAATGGGTTTTTAAGAGAAAGACTGGGGCAGATGGCAAGGTAGAGACCTATAAAGCCAGACTGGTGGCAAAAGGTTTCAAATAAAGACAATGAGTTAACTATGACGACACCTTCTCACCAGTTTCAATGCCCAAATCCATTCGGATTTTACTTGTGTGATTGTAGCTTACTATGACTACGAGATTTGGAAAATGGAAGTGAAAACGACCTTCCTTAATGGGAAACTAGAAGAGGATGTATACATGATACAGACAGAGGGATTTGTTTTAAAAGATTTAACAAATCAAGTTTGTAAGCAATGTTATTTCCCAGAGGCACAATAGAGATCTAGAGGGGGGGGGGGGGGGTTGAATAGATCTTTAAAACTTCTTCAATTACTTATTTGAGTATTATCAAAAAATTAATTAATCAAAATTATCTATGCACAACGGAATATAAGTTTAAAAACTCCCCTTGAAGATTTACTAAGAAATCTCAGTTCTAAGATAAGCTCTATGGACAGATAAACACATAGCATATATGGTAGTTATAATTTGTATAATGATGTAAAGTAAATGACACATGAGGTTTTAAGGTCATGTTCGGGAATGACTTATTTTAAATGACTTATAAGTTAAAATATAAGTTGACTTATAAGTTATTTTAAGTCATGACTTATAAGTAAAAGTGTTCTAAGATCAATTTAATTTATAAGTCAAAATTAAGTTAAAATAAATTATTAAAGTGTTCGGCTTATAATGACTTATAAGTTAAAATAATGTAAAGATTACTAAAAATGACATTAATAAAAAGAACGGAAAATTAGAAGAGGGGAAAAATAGACATTACATTTGGTCAAACTAACTTATTTTAAAATGACTTATAAGTCACCGTCGAACACCCCCTAAGTGGTTCAGAGACTAAACAACTCCTACTTCACTCTTTTACTCAACAAATAGGATTTTCACTAAGGATATAGGCCCAACTAAACCACTAAAGTTCCTTCGAGTCATTAAGTCTCAGAAATTCAGTCACTAAGACCAGGATCCTATGACCGCAATTCGGCCACTTAGACCAGGATCCTCTGACCCCAATTCGATCACTTAGACCATGATCGAATGACCCCAATTCGGTCACTTAGAGACTATGATCCTCTGACCCTTTGTTGCCTCATTTTTAGTCTAACAAAAAGGACTCTAACTCATACACATATACATGGGTCAACAAGTAGTACAGAGTAGGATAAGTATCGATCTATGGAGAAAGGTGTTAAATCTAAATTATCATACAATAGCTATATCACTATTTTTATATGCTTAAACGATCAATTCACAATTAAATTTAATTCTAAATTAATTTATGAAATAAAATTATAATTACTAAAGTGATGTAATCAAATTGAGAAGAATGAGATTCTAATTTCATTTAATGTTTCATCTAAACTGCAACCTTCATGTAATATTTAAATTTTTATCATGGAAAACTAGTCAAGAGCACAAAAGTGGACATAACCATTTTTCAATGAACTATGACCAATTCACATAACCTCCACGTTTGATAGAAGTCATGTAAGCATCACAATTACCAAATTCACTATATTTCTTCATGAGTTTAAAGTAGATATGATTTAAACGCAAGCTCTTTTAATGACTACACATGATGAAACGGTATATACCTATCCGATTCATGAATCACAAAGCCTAACGTCCATAAGTTGTATGAACATATGCCATTATGATCTAATCCATACTTTTATTTCATTTTTCAAATCCATACAAGCACAAAGTGTGAATGGTGATCAAACATTCATTCATTAAGCTCAATCATAATGGGTAATCCAATGATAAATATACAACATTACAATCGATATACCTATTTAAACTACGCATCAAAATCCATTAGAATTCCATAATGGAGTTTAGTTCATTTCGGAACCTAAAGCCATTATGGGATTAAAGCAAACAATTAAAATAAAAATGCAAACAAAAAGTTATGAAGAAATAAGATAATCAAATCTGCAATCCTACTGCAAGTTCTATTCCAGGCTTGTCTAATTCACCAACAATCTCCAGAAATGAAAACTAGATTTTATTTAGTAATCTAGATTAAGAGTAGAGCAAAATGTAATAATTAAATGCTCAAAATCCTCTCTAGAATGTCTAACACCTAAGAACCCTAATGATTTGAAAATTGATAAAAACACTTGATAAAAACACGTCTGGTGCCAACCGTATCGTCTTAGTTGAGCAAAACACGCTCAAATTCAAATTAAAAAAAGTCAGCAAAAAGTAACTAAAGAAGACTCACATGGTACAAGTAATATTATCTTGCATTACGAAGCGCGTGCGCCGTGTGGTTATCTCATCGAAAGTGCCTGGTGCGGGGCGCACTAAGTTCCTTCGCTGATGGAGCTGCCACAATACCGTTTCACCGCACTATGTCTTCTGTTGTCTTGTTGTTGCTGCTTTTTGTTTGTTGCTTGCTTGCTCTTCATTCCTTCTCTTCTGCACTGCATTCCTCTATTGCTCCAGTTCTTCATCTGCTCATGTTCACCTTGCCATGCTTTTGCTAGCTTCATGCCATCATGTCAATCCATGCTTTTCCATGCTAATTCATTCCTTATGTTTTGCTAAAAGAGGTTCCAACTACATTTCTTCGCAAAACAAACAAAAAATGAAAATAAAACATAATAAAACTACTTAAGTTGAGCATAATTCTCGTGAGTTAGTACCCAATAAGTAGGTATAAAACCTACTTATCAAATACCCCCAAACATGAATTATTGCTTGCCCTCAAGCAATGCATACGAGAATAACTAATGCAATACAACTACAAGCTATGCAAACTATACTATGATGCAAATGAGTCCCAAATTTTCCAAATTAAAATGGAATTCCAATCAAGTATGCCTCAAATCGAATTATCCTGGATTCAAGACTAAAGTTTCAACTCAAACTACGTACATAATATATCATACAATCAAATAACCCATACTCGCTATAAAGATGCTCTGTGTGTGTGTTATGTTCATAAATAAACTTGACCAAGGCAAATACTACACATGTTATACTGCTAAAAATAGAAAATTGAAGTCTAAGTCAAGAACCATGTATACTAATGCAACAAAAACTACTCCAACACATCAATACAAACTAAGGTTCAACAATGGGTTTAATCAGCTTTATTTGTACTCACGAGGGCGATTTTCGCACTTTCTCGTGGTGTTTATTGCTATTAATTTTATTTTTTTTACAAATGAGTGTAGTTTTACGCTCCATCTCGCCCCCTTCACAAGATTCAATAATTCAACTCAAGAAGGTTCCAAGATGGATTTTTTTATATAGTAAGCATACCCATGTGCTCCCAAAGTTTGATTATCAATGTTTTTATAGTCTATGTCTACTTTTATGCATAATTCCATTTTTAAAACAACATTTTCTACTCAAAGAAGAAAAAACACATTATTCTTATACCCACAAGCATATATGAACATCTACGTATTGCCGAAAAGCATCTAAACAACAAGCATGAATTACATCATGTAAAACATTATAGCTAAGCTCATGTTATCCACTAAATTCAAAAATCCTTCAAATTCATATTCATCATTGGCTAGACTAAAATTCCATAAGGCTAGATACTTGGGATATGCAACTAAACACATAACTAAAACACATAATAATCACTAAAAATGCAAAAAATAAACTAAACATGCAAAAATGATGCAAATTAACTACATGCAACTACACTACTACCCAATACCCCCAAACATAAACTATTCATTATCCCAATGAATGAAGGTAAAGGGTTTAAAGGAAATCCCCTAATTATCAATTGTACCACCCTCTTTGGGGGGTGAATTCGGCGGTGGAAATGGCACTGTTGTCCCAAATTGTGGCCACTCGAGCATGGTTCCTTGTTGTACGAAAGCCTCGGCTAGGGATCTCGACAATCCATTGGCAAATGCTGAAAAGTTAGCATACATTGCGTCTACCTTTCGCTCCAACCTATGGAGACGACGATCATCATTTGCAATAGTAGCCTAAGTGGAAGTGCTTGCTTCAGTTGTTCGCGATGGTTGTGGTGATGGCATAGATGATGCGGGTTGAATTATGAAACTTTTACCCTCTTGAGGTGGGGTATCTCCCGCCCAATCCTCGAACTTGCTATCATGGCGTGAGTGATATCCTAACTTGGGTATTGCAGAATCGCTGATCGTATTTCACGTGGCTTCGCCGAAACACATAAATGAGTAACAATCAAGGCATGTGGTATACTCCCTGTAGTGCTCCCCCGCATGTAATGTAACATGTTCTGATTAATGAGATGACCAGCATCAATATATTTTCCTGTAATTATACCCCACAGAATAATATCCCTCTCAGTCGTAATCTCATGCCGATGGGATGATGGCAATGAGTTTTGCATAGAAAAATAGATTTCAAGCCTCGCATAACGGCTGAGAGTTGAAGCTCAAAAGTCCTAGTCGATTCGTGCTGCTTGTAACTCCATCAGGTCCTCGAATGCACAAGTCAAGAATTACTATGTCGAGGTCGGTCCTCAAACCTTGCGCCCTCGACCCAATTTGTACGTCCAAGAGAAGGATCGGGTGGTAAATTGAACACACCATGAATCGCCTTATCGCGATAGTCTACTCAACACCTCTCGATATATGAAAATCCACTCACGGTCTCCTTTGCATTTGCATAAAATTCCCGTACAATGGCCATGGGTGTAGCAATGGGTGTAGAACAGACTGTATGCCAATATTTTTCTATGATCATTTCTTTCAGTTGCCCATCTTGTGCCTCCAGTTTGAAACCACGCTCCCTCACAAAAGTTTTCTCCACGATTCTGTAGTATTCCATCTGGGCCTCAAGACTAACGAATTTGGAAAAATAACTAGTGTCTTTATTCTGGCTACTTGAGGAAGACGACTCTGGAGTGCGAGAATGAGCTCATTTTGGCCCCATTACAGTTGATGAAGAAGAACCTTAATGGAAGAGAAGAATTTGACTGAGAAATATACGCTCTGTAGATTTCCTCCCCCAAACTTGTTATACTGATAACTCTCTCAAACCCTAGTTTCTTTGTGATTGAATAAAAGATAAGGAGAAGAGTTTGAATGTGGATAGGAGAATGGAATGCGTATATAGTGGGGTGGGGAATTATGAATTTGAAATTGGAACGGTTTGGGAAGAGAAGAGTCGTGCGTCTATTTTATAGGGAGAGATTGATACACACACTAAAAGTTGTAACTGTTATAAGAGATGTGGTGAGACACGTTTTAAAAACTTAAAAAAAAATTCTAACACCAGTCTCGCACTACGATCACAGAAATTTTGTAATCTTGGCTAATGGCACGGCACACAAATTCATCATTTAAAAGAAGTATAGCGTGGTATGCTTGAATTTGACTTATCAAGAAGCGCACATGCCCTATATACTCGACAAAACAAATCGAAATGAATCTTTAAGTAGAACAAAGTAGCTACTGATAGTTTGTAATTCACCTGCACATACAAAAAGTACCAGTATGAGATACCAATTCTCCAAGACAAACATGAACTAATTAACATCCAAGAATGAATATCCCAAAATAATGCTCCATATGATACTCCTAATCATCACAATATACACATTCAGCTTCAACAAAACTTATACCAACACTTGTTATACTATAAAAAACTAACATAAAAATGAGAAATAAATATGATCCTAACAGAATTAAACAAGAGGTAAGGATAGAAATAATGGGGTGCCTCCCATCGAGCGTTAAGTTATAGTCAATTAGCTTGACTATCTCTGATTCAATCATGTCGAAGAAAGAATAGAGGTGACTTTCTGCATGTCAACCTCACTAACAAAATAATGCTTAAGCTGCTATCCATTCACTTTTAACGGCTTGTCTGGGAATTTGTCGAATACCTCAACCACACCATGTGGATAAACTGTCTTAACAGTAAATGGCCCTGACTACCTTGATTTGAGCTTCCCAAGAAAGAGTTTAAGTCTAGAATTAAACAATAAAACTCGTTGTCCCGGTTCAAACACTCTCTCCAAGATCTTGCGATTATGCCATCTCTTCAATTTTTCTTTGTACAACTTTGAGTTTTCATAAGCCTGCAATCTTAATTCATTCAACTCATTGAGTTGGAGTAGGCATTTTCACCTGCAGCCTTCAAGTCAAAGTTGAGCTTCCTAATTGCCCAATACGCCTTGTGCTCGAGCTCCATGGGAAGGTGACAAGCCTTTCCATTAACTAGCTGAAATGGTGACATGCCCAACAGAGTCTTGTAGGCGGTCCTGTAGGCCCATACATCATCTTCAAGCTTCAATGACCAGCCTTTTCTTGTGGGGTTCACTATTTTCTCCAAAATTCTCTTAACTTCACGATTCAAAACCTCTCGCTTGGCCATTAGTATGGGGATGATAAGATGTAGCAATAATGATGATTCACCCCATACTTAGCTAAGCAGAGTGTGAACTGTCGACATGTAAATGGTTGCCCTCATCACTAATAATGGCCTGTGGAGTCCCAAATCTTGTAAAAATGCTTTTGTGTAAAAATCGTAGGACCACTTTGGCATCATTAGTTGGAAGAGCTGCCACTTCTACCCACTTAGAAACATAATCAACTACCAATAAGATGTATAAATTCCCACATGAAGAAATGAAAGGTCCCATGAAGTCTATCCCCCAAACATCAAAAATTTCAACCTCAAGGATTGTGTTCAAGTGCATCTCATTTCTTTTCGATATATTCCCGACTCTTTGACATCTATCACACCTCTAGATAAAACTGTAAGCATCTTTAAAAATCGTCGGCCAGTAGAATCCTACTTGTAACACTCGAGTCGTTGTCCTTTCTCTACCGTAGTGACCTCCATATAATGAAGCGTGACAATCTTGAAAAATCCCCTCTGTCTTGCTATATGGGATACATCTCCTTAACATCTGATCAACACATTGCTTGAACAAATACGGTTCATCCCATTTAAACCACTTCACATCATGCAAAAATTTCTTCTTCTGATAACCAATAAAGTCTGCAGGAATGATCTTGATCACTAAATAGTTAGCATAGTCCGCGAACAAATAACTGTTCATCTGAGAAAGACTTATTAATCAAAACTTTATCATCACCATCTCTGCCCTGATTTTCCAGTCTAGATAAGTGGTCCGCCACTTGATTCTTAGTACATTTCTTGTCCTTGATCTCTAAATTGAATTCTTGCAACAGAAGTATCCACCTGATTAATCGAGACTTTACATATTTCTTTGCCACCAAGTATCGAATTGCCACATGATCTGTGTACACTATCACCCTAGTCCCAATCAAATAAGCTCGAAACTTGTCAAAAGCATACACAATTACCAAAAGTTCCTTCTCTGTGGTGGTATAGTTCAATTGAGCATCGATGAGGGGTCTTGCTTGATAAGATATCACACGAAAGATCATTTCCTTCACGGCCCAAAATAGCCCCCACAACATAGTCACTGACATCACACATCAACTCAAATGGTAGGTTTTAATATGGTGTTGTGATCACTAGTGCTGTAGTTAACTTCCTCTTTAAATGCTCAAATGCGCATAAATAATCTTTATCGAACTTGAATCATGCATCCTTCTCCAATAACTCGCAAAGTGACTTTGTGATCTTGGAGAAGTCTTTAATAAACCTCCTTTAGAAGCCCCGTATGCCCTAAAAACTTCGCACACCTTTAATGTAAGTCAGGAGGCAAATTCTCAATGGTCTCTAGCTTCTACCGTCCACCTCTAATCCTTTCTTCACACCTTATGTCCCAATATTATTCCTTCCCTGTATTATAAAATGACACTTTTTCCAATTCAAAACCAAATTCATTTAAACACATCTTCTCAATAAAGATCACTAGAATATTTTCCGGACACAAATCAAAAGAATCTCCAAATACCGAGAAGTCATCCATAAATACCTCAACATTATGCTCCACTATATCCAAAAATATTTCCATCATACATCTCCTCAAATGTGGTCAGGGGCATCAGACAAACCAAAAGACATCCTTCCAAGGCAAATGTACCATATGGACATGTAAAAGTTGTCTTTTCCTCGATCTTTTGGAGCTATCACAACTGATTGATCCCTCATACCCATCCGTAAGGCAATAAAATTCACGACCGCTAGTCATCCAACATCCGATCAATAAACCAAGTGGGAAGTGATATTTCCTTGTAGCTTTATTAAGTTTGCAGAGTCCATGCAGACTCTCCACCCATTACTCTCCTCGCTTGCAGACGTACCATTGTTCTCGTTGGAGACTACAAATATTCCCCTTTTTTTTCGCACACACTACATTGGGATCACCCACGATCTCATCTGAAATTGGATATATTATTCATGTATCCAGCCATTTCAGAACTTCCTTCTTGACCACATCCTTCATAATTGGATTAAGTCTCTGTTGTTGCTCCACCGAAGGTTTACTGTCATCTTCCAGTAGGATCTTGTGCGTACAAAAAGATGAGCTAATCCCTTTGATGTCTGCTATATTCCATCCAATAGCTGATTTGAACTCTCTGAGAACTCTTAGCAGTTTTTCTTCCTGAAAAGATGTTAGTGCAGAAGAAATAATCACAGGTAATTTTGAATTATCATTTAAAAATGCATACCTCAAATGATCTGGAAGTGGTTTCAACTCAAGTTCTAGAGGCATCTCAAGAGATGGTTTAAGTCTCACTGATGTCTCCCCAGCATTCTTTAGTGGCTCAACAGGAGTCTTGAATTTTCTGAAGCGTGGAGTTGTGTCAAGAATTTGAACCAGCTCAGTAATCTACTCATCTTCAATCTCAGAATTACCCAGAATAGCACTCTGTAAGGGTTCATGATCCACTAAATGCCCTAATTCATCAATCAACACCTTATCCACCATATCAATCCTGAAACATTCTTTTTCTTCTGTTGGAAACTTCATAGCCTTGAACATGTTGAAGGTGACTTATTGATCATTAACTCTCATTGTCAATTCACCTTTCTGAACATCTATCAAGGTCCGTCATGTGGCTAAGAATGGTCTTCCAAGAATGATCGTTATATTTATATCTTCTTTATAGTCTAAGATGATGAAATCAAATGAAGATGAATTTATCCACTTTAACTAGCACGCCTTCCACAATACCCGTGGATATGTAATGGACCCACAAAGAAGTCAGAATGAAATGTTTATCTACTTCGGAGCCGATAAGCCCAACCGATTGAACATCGATAATGGCATCAAATTGATGCTTTCGCCCTAAATCACACAAACATTTATCAAAACTCATCTTTCCAATCGCAGTAGGTATCGTATCGAAGTCGCTCGGGTCTTTCAAATTTTGGAGGTAATTTGTGTTGAAGACACGCACTACATTCTTCGCCATGGCTACCGCCTCAAAATCTTCTAGCCTTCTCTTCCTTGTCAAGATACCTTCATAAACTTTGCATAACTTGGCATTTGCTCCAATGCCTCAGCGAAAGGTATATTTATCTGTAGCTTTTTAAACACCTCCAAAAACTTGCTAAACTGCTTGTCTTCCCTTTGCTTTTGAAATCTTTGTGGATTTAGAACAGGGGGATGAATAACTGATGTCTTGGTCACTAGTTTCTCAGTCGACTCTTTACTCTTCTTCTATACTTTACCTTGCTCAGAACCTTTTTACACAAAACCTCATCAGACCCATTTTCTTCACCGCACGTCCTCTATTTGAAAAAGTGCCGCGAGCACGCCATGCTGTAAGACCCCGAATTTTATGAAATAAAAGTATTCAATTTTTCTATTTAGTAAATAGTTAAATTGATAAAAAGTTAAAGTTAAGGGTGATATGTGAAATTTTTTCAAAATAAGCAAGTGGCTATAAAATACTTATTGTTGTCGGGGAATATTCGTTTGGTCGTGGAATATTCTTCTTGTTTGGGAATATTCAGACGACGACAAAGAACCATTTGTGGGCTCCATAATGTAATAACCGCTTGGATGAAGAAAATCACAAATTTAAGTTTTTATAAATAACTCACGTAATCGTTCAAGTAACACTATTGAATACCCTTGGGTAAAGTAAAGTAATACTATTGTTGCACAAAGAGTAGACACTGCAGATTGCATAATATTTTTGAATTATTGATTCTTACATAAGAAGACACTACTCAATAATTGTTATAGTAATTACTATTCAATATTTTATTTTATTGATTCAATAATTGTCATTGCGTTGATAGTTTATATTATTGTTGATTCAATAATTGTCACCGCATAATATTTCCCATTATCGATCAATAATTCATATTATTTGAATAATATTATTAGATAAAGATTATTGGCAATGTCTAGAAAGTTCTCATCGAAGGAGAGGTTTGATCACCTAATCAAGCGCCAACCAAGAAGGAGAAATCTTTATCGAAAGCCCCTCTTCCCTGGAAACCACCGTCATTATTATTGTGATTCTCGTAATATTATTTGTGAATAATTAATTATTGATTTATATGATAAGGATATATTTATTTGATGCGGATATAAATGATGGATTTATTTATGTGGTTATAAATGAAAAAATTAATGTTGAGGTGTTTTATCGAGATTTTTTTGATTGAGGTATTAAAAGATCAAATCTGTGTTCTTAAAGCTCTATCATGGTGAGTTATAATTTTAATCCAACCGTTGAATCGTTGTGATTTTTGGATATGATATACATATATAAGTCAAGATATGTCCACAAATTTTGAACCGTTAAAAATGAACGAATGATTTGTTATGGATTTTTAGAGTGTTGAAAATCGTCCGTTTGTGGATTTTGGATATTTTCTGTCTGGAATTTTGAAAAACTTTATTCTGCAAAGTTGTAGAGAATTCGATTTCGTGTGGAATGGACATAAAATTCATATTTTTCCGATAAACCGCTATATTTTCTATGAATTATCGAAGTTTTGGAAAATAAAATAATTTTTATTAAAATTGAGTGGGACCCACTTTTGGTTGTTGGAAAAGGTGGCTGATTTTTGGGTCAGCCCACCGTGGTGGTCGTTGAATTTTAGTAATGGTTGGCATGCGTAGAATAAAAGATTAATTAATATTTTATTAATTTAGTCTCCTTTTTGCTCTAAAGATTTTCCTATAAATAGATCGCTTAACTTAGAATTGAAAATCACATCGTAAACAAGTTTTCTTTCTTTCTATATTATCGAGCGTTTTTTTTTGTGAGTATTTTGATACTTTGAGAGTTGATATCCAAAGGTCTGAGGTTCCTTCTCGCTTTACATTCGATATTCCAAATGTAAATACCGCTTTTTTGAGGTAGGGGATTTTAAGGGTTATTATGTTTTTCGGTTTAGAATTTTTTTACGACCTTCAAAATTCTTAAAAATTTGAAATGATAATTTGATGAGTTTTCTAGATTGTGTTTGAAAATGGCGATTTTTGGATGTATAGATTAGGAGTTATTAATTTTATGGGAAACGACTATTTTAAAAGTAAACCCTTATAACTCCTTGTGGTTAACTCCAAAATTGGTGAAATTTTTATTGAGTGTACATGTATATGATAGAAGTATACTCTGTAAATTTCGGAATTTTTGGACTAAAGTACAGTTTATGATAAATGTCTAAATATTCGGCTGTTTTGGCCATATAAAAAATAGTAAATTAATTTTAAAAATTATGAGAAAAATATATGTTCAATATGGAACTATATTCTGCTAAATCCCAGAAAAGAAAATTTGTTTGTACTAATTTGGTATTTTTCATGAAAATGGACTAGTTATGAGTAAATGAATTAAATATGTTATGTGAAGTAAGAAAATTGAAAAATAGGATTTTATGGATTGAGAATCCTATATGAGGTATATGCAGATTTTTGATGACGGTTTTGGTTATTGATGATGAAATCTTATGAGTTTGGCATTTTAGGATGATTAAATGCATTATTTAGTAAAGTGTAAACAATTAAAATAAATTGTTTATAAGTTTAAGAAATGATGTTCTTTCAATATCATTATACCGAAATATTGGTATGGATTTTATCAGGAATTTCTACCTTTTTTAAGTTTTGAGAGTTACTTATTCATGAGTTACTATTCACGAGTTACTATTCATGAGTTACTATTCACGACAAAATTGGTTTCTTTTTTGACCAAATTATCGTTGATTTATGAATCTTACTTTTGAAATTAAATCCATGTTTTGATCATATTATTTTTATTATCATATATAACATTTTTATAATCCCGGTGAAGAAATTTCTCTTTGAATTGAATGTAAAGATGGGTAGATTATTGGTATGATCATGACTATGGATTCTCTCTGGCCAGTAGTGCAAAGTTGAATCGTTGACTGGTATGATCATGACCATTGAATTTATAATTGAATATTTTTAGCTTAAGTGCAAAGGTGAATTGATCAACATGGTTATAATTATGGTTTATATAAATTCTCAAATATATTAGGTTTGTAATATTCATAACGCAATCAAATTGCAAAAATAATGCGGAAGCGTGTAAAAATCAGAGTTTAAAAATTTTACAAACCATATACCCGGATCACCCTTTATGCATAATTATTAATTTAACGAAAAAGATAAAGAATAAAATCATACCTTGAAGATCGAGCTTCCTCGTGTACAAGTTCACCTCCAAATCCTTTCGCTCAACTCAATCCACCGGTTTTGTTCCTTCCTTTCGATCAACGTTAGCCACCCATATGTTTGGCCTCTAGAGGTGATCCACCAAGGAAAAATAAGAATTCAAGAAGATGGGTGGTTGGCTAAACCCTAGTTTTTCTATCTCTATAGAAAAGGTGTACTCTCCCAACAATTGGAATTATGTCGTATGTTGAAAAAGTCAACAACCCTCACTACCCATAATAAGACTTTTTTTATTTATAGATGTGGGCAACCCTCCTTAACAATTAAGGAATTAGGTTTTATTTTAATTAATTAAAATCCTTTAATTAATTAAGCTCCCTTATCTTATTAGGGATAATTAATTAAACTCTTTTAATTAATTTAACCTCCTAATCCTATTAGGAATAAATGAGAGTACTTATATTAAATTAATTTCTAAACTCTTTTAGAAATTAAAATAATAATAATTATAATAATATTAATAAGACTCCTCTTATTAATTTATATTTAATATTTCTAAAATATTAAATAATAATATTAAGCTATTTAATTTATTCTATCACCATAGATTAAATTAAATATACTTAACATATTATTACGATTATGCCATTAACTTCTTAAATAATTATTCTTCCTTTTATGGTGTGTGACCCTTTAGGTTCTCCATATTAAACCTACAGAATAAATCAATTAGAATAATTCTAATCTTATTTAAATAAATAAATTAAATAATTAATTTATTTAAATAAATAATATTTATTCTACAATAGTAGATAAGCCTCCCTAAATGATCAACGACTTTCCGTATAATATAGATTTCAACATTAATCATTAAAGAACCTTTGAGTAAATAGTTACCGTGACAATTCAATCCTTCCACCATACAATGTCCCAATTAAATATAAGACATGGAATTATTGTCAAGTCTTATTTTATTTAATTATATGTATTTCGATCCTTAAATGCATAACTCCAAATAATGCAAATTAGAAACTCCTTTCTAATTTCATTCTACTCGCCAAGGACTACCGGGTTGTCATTTATCGAATCACATAGACATTTCTCTTCTTTATTAGAAGTGGTAGATTCTTTATCGATCATACATTATCTCCACGTACAACTTATTATACCCAAGCATACCTTTTGATATACCCTAAGGGTCTTAAGGAATAAGTCAAAGTATAACTCATCATACACAAGATACTATGATGATCTCAAGTCCAAGGATTACTTGTAGACTACTATCACTACAGAAATTCCTATCGACAGCAAATAAAACTCCATTAGGTATTCCTTAGCGAGCCAATGCTCAAAGAACTTATTCTCTAATAAGCACCTACATACTTGCTTTTGTTGTCTCCACACAAATGATCACGAGATCAATCATCCTCATCCAACGAGCAAGAACGATGTACCAAATCTATCCTGGATTCACTAATCCCCAATTTAGTAATCCAACGATTGGGAACTATTTTAGTTTTAAGCTTTCTAAGAATTTAGATCTCATTAGAATGATCATCATCATTGTTCTAAAAGCATTGCTTAAAACTACGGGTTTATCACATATTATAAAACAAAGATCATGTAGATAATTAAAAGCCTTTAATAAATTAATACTTTTTATTAATAAATGAATAAGATTGTTACAAAGTATATGCTTTATCATCAAACATGATCGGCTTGTGTGCATATTACTTTCAATCTCCCACTTGCACTAAAGGCAATCGCCATCAGATCTTATACTCTTCTTCTCTAAGTGACGATTATCCCGCATTGGATAAGCTTTAGTTAATGGATATGTAATGTTGTTCATGAGAGTCCACTATCTCTATAGTTATTTCCCATCTTTCAATGATTCTAATAATCAAATGAAAGTTCCACAACACATGTTTAGATCCAAGATGAGACTTAGAACTATTCCTAGTTCTCAGAATGAACTTTTAATCCAAACAATCAACTTGCAGCCTTCATTTATAACTATATACTTTGTCTTTATCACTAAACCAACAACTCTTTCATTGTTTGAACCTTTCCAATTCATCGCACCACCGCTCAAGATAACGCTTTACCTTAAAGTGGATTTTTTCTCATCTTGGTCTCGTCTCGAAAAACTTGAGTCTGTTAAGCCCTCTAGTTTTAATTTAGACCCACCATGAATATGATCACATCCTTAGTGCCTTGCTAAGCACTTTAAGATGTTTTTCACCGACTCATAGTGAACTTCTCCATAATACGACCGATCAACATCGTGTCTCGTACATTTCATTGCATACATGATTGTCACTCATGCGATCTCTCTTCTTTAATAGTTTGTGGGGACTATTAAGAGAGATACACCCATGGCTCATCAACATGAAACATCTCTTGAGCTTGCCATGCTAAACGACTTTAGCATCAAATGAATATACGCCTCGGGTTAAGTCGAGCATCCTCTCAATCTATCTATATAGATTTTATCCCCAATTAAGATACTCTTCCCAAATCATTCGTGGAGGAATTTTTAGACAAATTTATCTTTACCGATCAGAGCATTGGTATGTTATTCCTCATCCGTAGTATATCAACATATAATACTAGAAATTTCACGACGCCTCCCAATCGACCCTTTTGTACACACTAGAAGTCTTACCTCATCGAATGTAACTCGGATCATCATCTTCTATGATGTGTACCTCATCATCATCATCCATGATGAATCCATACCTCCTAGGTATCTTTGGTACTATTCCGATTTACGATTTATTTGTGGTGGTACAACAGTCTATCTACGTGTTCCTCTTATTCGACTTATAAAGTGTTTTGTGGTTATTGAACTCTTCAAGATCTATTATCCTCCCACTAGCCCCTTCAATGATAAACACCTTTATCTTAGTATGCAGCCGTGTTTCGCAATAAACACCTTTTGCTATGTAGGATTATAGAACATATGCCCTAAACTTACTTTTTAGGATGTCCCACAAATCAGACTTGTCAAATCTTGTCCCAAGCTTATCCTTTGAAACCTTTTTTTCATATAAGTTGACAACCCTTTATCTTAACATACTTAAGATTAGGAATCCTCCCCGTCCATAACTTTTATGGAGTCTTGTGGCGGATTTTGAGGTTACCTTTTCGTAGATATGCAGCCCATTTCTAGACATGATCCTGTAAGGATACTCGGAATGCTCAGAAAATCATTTTGGACCGCATCTATGTTCAACAAGGTATGATTTTTCCTTTCGTATACATCAATCAATTATTATGTATCGAGAGGCGCCCATTATGAGAAAAACCATTTAAGATGATCTAGAAACTTATTTCACAAGTATTTATTCCTCGATCTAATCAAAGAATCTTAATACATTGTCAATTTGTTTCACTTCAATTCTTTGAACCTTTCAAATAATTCACACTTGTATTTCAAAGAAATACACACATTCAACTCTTTGAATAATCATTTCCTTTTCTTGTACTAATTTGTTCAATATGCAAAATTATTTTCATGTAAGTCAAGTATACAAAATTTATTAAGTAATATTCCATTTATACAAAACATTATTATTATAAATAGACAACAATTGTTCTTAATTATAATACCAAAGATTTCATCATCCAACAATAAAATGGAAATAATATTTTTAACAAGAACCGTAATACAATAACAACTTATCGACTTAATAGATTTGCTCAGTAGCATTGCTAAACTATAATTTTCTATGGCTAATATGGCAACCTTTGCTACATTTCCAAAGACATAGATTACTTATATTTGTTTAGCTTTCTACTTCGCTTGGTCCCTTCATAAATCTATATTTATGATAACCAAAGCTCAGATCCAATACCCAAGTAGAACCTCGACTTAAAGAAAAATTTATTTCAATCATGAACAAAAAAATCAGATTGAAATCAAACTTCACTAAGCTTCTTTGGTTAGCCTCTCGCAAGATGCTTCTAGCAGCTTTTTCCCAAAGGTCCAAAGCTTATAGCAAGGGAAGCAAACCCTTTGCTATCCGTGACGCTTTTGTTCTTATTATCCTTTGTTTATGCCTTTCTATTTACCTTCTTCAATCGCTCTTCTTTTGAGTAAGATCCTTTGGCCTCTACCAAGAAGACTTGATCTTTCTTGGTTGAAAGTGACTCTCAACATTTTTCAACATAAAGCAAATCAAAGAAAGTCGATATCTAGCTTGTTCATATGAAAAATTCACAACAATTGTGAAAGGAGTCCGGAGTGAGTGCAAGATCAAATCTTGGCTCAACTCTCCATCCATGACAAAACCAAATTGTCCTAATCGATCAATCAAATTGATTATGTTAAGAACTTTTTATCTCAGCATTTATAGTGCCATTGGCCATTCTAGATCTAAGGGCTCCTTAGATATCCGATATCTATCATCGGCCCTACTTTCCTCACCATCAACTACTTGACGTGCAGAGTATAGTAGAAGTATCCATAGTTTCAGTCGACGTCAAGCTTGTTACTTTCATGGATACGAGCATGATGCATCGAGCCAATCAGGCATCATCTCGCCACTTTCTAAAAGTAGCAATCTCTTCGTCAGAGGCATTGTCGCAACCATTGCGGTGGATAGCTTATTAAGGACATAAGATAGCTTTTCAACCATGAGAACTATTCTCAAATTCCTTAACCAATCCGCTTAATTCTATTCCCCATTAATTTAGCATCTAATATGCTTCAAGCAAAGTTGATAGTAATTTTAGACATTGTAAAATTTTGTAAATGAATTTGTAATTAACAACATTTTAACATACATTCTATTATTAATTACCAAAATAAATTAGGTCTTGTTTTAAATTGGTATCTCCCACTATTTTCTTCAAACTATATTACCTCACTTATATAGTTCTAAGAAAATCTAGTTAAAGATTTGCTAGTGAGAATAAGGATCCCATTTCAAATGTATATAGCCTTGTGGTGACACAACAAACTATATATAAATAAATAGGTAGACAACTTTTGTCAATTACATCAACTATGCAACTCCTTTTCTTTTTGCCTCTTAGATTATTTTGATCAAGTGGTGGCACATCCTAATCAAAATTATCCAAGTTAAGTCCGACCTAGCACTCCATATATTCAAAAAGAAAAATATCATCCTTGTGGTGACACAACAAAACAATATTGTTCAATTTTCTTTATAAGCATCAAATGTGATAAATTAACATCTTAAATACTTAATACTTGCCTTGTGTGACACAACAAACTCATATTAAATATTTAATACTCTATTAATTTTATCATGCTAGAAATGCTAACGCTCGATATTCCAAATATCTTTGAACGCTTAGGACTTATTATATAAAAATCGAGGGGTTTGTTATTAATTTGTCTCATCTTGTTTAGCTGCATTTATATATATATAAAAATACGCATCATATTAATGAACATGCTAAGCATGTTTGCATAATATATAATATATATAGTATAAGCACGCACGATATAGAATACTATATTCTACCCGATTTATTATGGACTTTTATTCTAGTTTGTTCACTAGAGCCACCAAGTGAACCAAAAGGTCAAACCCTAGGGGTGCAAGAAATAATATTTAAATATAACTATTACATTTAAACCTGCTCCATTACAAACGGGTCTTCAAGCGCCTCCTTGCTCCTTGATCTCCAATTTTTCAAAATAATTCTAATCATTCCTATTACAAAACTATTTTAAAATAAATAGAAACCTTGATCGCTAAATAAGGGAAGTACATAGAGGGAGATAGAATTTACATTAAGAAAAATTAGAGAAGACGAGGTACGCAGAATTCCCCATTTAATAAAACCCATACATTCACGCATCCAACTAAAATAAAATCCAATCACATCGTCAATAGTCCATAATCAATCCCATTTATTATCATACACATCATCATACGCATCAATAAATAACATTCATCTTATGAATAATAAACATTTAATATATATATTGATATCATTTAATGGGCAAATTTAGTTAGTATAAAATCTATTTTTGAATCAAAATAAACTCCTTTATTTTAATCCAAATTTAAATCAAAATAAAACTATTTTATTTTAATTTATCCAATTTTGAATAAAACAAACTATTTTATTTTAATCAAAATCTTTAATAAAAATAAACTCCTTTATTTTAATTAATTATGGAATCCAATTCCATATATAAAAAAATCTTTAATTAAAATAAACTCTTTTATTTTAATTAATTATGGAATCCAATTCATGTAAAAAAATATTAAAAAAGAAACACGGATTATCTTTTCCTATTCACAAATAAACTCCTTTATTTTGAATAATATGAAATCTTATTTCATATTTAAATAAACTCCTTTATTTAAGGAAACATGGATTCTCTTTCCTATTCACAAATAAACTCTTTTATTTTGAATAATATGAAATCTTATTTCATATATAAATAAACTCCTTTATTTAAGGAAAAATATAATCCAATTTCAACTCTAATTAGTTATCATGGAATTCAATTCCAACTCTAATTAGTTAGCATGAAATTTAATTTTAAAATTAAAATAAACTTTATATTTTAATATAAAATAAACCTTTTTTTTAATATTAAAATAAAATTTTATTTTAATAATAAAATTATTAAGAATATATATATATATATATATATATATATATAATAACCATGTATATATATATCAAATATATATATATATGTTAAGATGGTTTTTTTAAATCTGCTAAATCCGTATAATCGCTTTTTATGGTATTACTTGATTTAGTGACTGCGCCATTACTTCTCTTGAAATCCTCAATTCGCAGTATGGAAATCCTAGAAAAAATTATCCTAAAAAGAGCAAACTCTTTTATTCCGTGATATTTCAACTTAAGAAAAAAAAAAATCCTACAAGTAAAAAAAAAAAAAACGTGACGCTGTGGGCGTTTTTTTTTTTTTTTTTTTATAAAACATTCATAATACGTAAAGACGTTGATTTGGGAAAAAAATCTAAGACCTTCCTTATTTTTTTTTTTTTTTTTTTTTTTTTAAATTTTATACAATAAAATTATGCCCAATTAAATTGTTCTAAACACATATCAATATACATATCAAATCTGAATAATTAATAATTTGCATAAAAGTTTGGCTCTGATACCACTGTTAGGTTTGTAATATTCATAACGCAATCAAATTGCAAAAATAATGCTGAAGCGTGTAAAAATCGTAGTTTAAAAATTTACAAACCATATACCCGGATCACCCTTTATGCATAATTATTAATTTAACGAAAAGATAAAGAATAAAATCATACCCTCAAGATCGAAGCTTCCTCGTGTACAAGTTCACCTCCAAATCCTTTCGCTCAACTCAATCCACCGGTTTTGTTCCTTCCTTTGATCAACGCTACCACCCATATGTGTTTGGCCTCTAGAGGTGATCCACCAAGGAAAAATAAGAATTCAAGAAGATGGGTGGTTGGCTAAACCCTAGTTTTTCTATCTCTATAGAAAAGGTGTATTCCCCAACAATTGAATTATGTCGATGTTTGAAAAAAGTCAACAACCCTCACTACCCATAATAAGACTTTTTTTATTTATAGATGTGGGCAACCCTCTCTTAACAATTAAGGAATTAGGTTTTATTTTAATTAATTAAAATCCTTTAATTAATTAAGCTCCCTTATCTTATTAGGATAATTAATTAAACTCTTTAATTAATTTAACCTCCTAATCCTATTAGAATAAATGAGAGTACTTATATTAAATTAATTTCTAAACTCTTTTAGAAATTAAAATAATAATAATTGTAATAATATTAATAAGACTCTCTTATTAATTTATATTTAATATTTCTAAAATATTAAATAATAATATTAAGCTATTTAATTTATTCTATCACCATAGATTAAATTAAATATACTTAACATATTATTACGATTATGCCATTAACTTCTTAAATAATTATTCTTCCTTTTATGGTGTGACCCTTTAGGTTCTCCATATTAAACCTATTGTGAATAAATCAATTAGAAACAATTTAATCTTATTTAAATAAATAAATTAAACAATTAATTTATTTAAATAATATTTATTCAACAATAGGATAAGCCTCCCTAATGATCAACGACTTTCCGATAATATAGATTTCAACATTAATCATAAAAGAATCTTTGAGTAAATAGTTACCGCATAATTCAATCCTTCCACCATACAATGTTCCAATTAAATATAAGACATGAAATTACCACAAGTCTTATTTTATTTAATTATATGTATTTCGATCCTTAAATGCACAATTCCAAATAATGCAAATTAGAAACTTCTTTCTAATTTCATTCTCGCCGCCAAGGACTACTGGGTTGTCATTTATCGAATCACATAGACATTTCTCTTTTTTATTGAAGTAGTAGATTCTTTATCGATCATACATTATCTCCATGTACAACTTATTATACCCAAGCATACCCTTTGATATACCCTAAGGGTCTTAAGGAATAAGTCAAAGTATAACTCATCATACACAAGATACTATGATGATCTCAAGTCCAAGGATTACTTGTCTTTCTACTATCACTACAGAATTCCTATCGACAGCAAATAAAACTCCATTAGGTATTCCTTAGCGAGCCACGCTCAAAGAACTTATTCTCTAATAAGCACCTACATACTTGCTTTTAGTGTCTCCACACAAATGATCATGAGATCAATCATCCTCATCCAATGAGCAAGTTAACGATGTACCAATCTATCTATCCGGATTCACTAATCCCCAATTTAGTAATCCAATGATTGGGAACTATTTTAGTTTTAAGCTTTCTAAGAATTTAGATCTCATTAGAATGATCATCATCATTATTCTAAAAGCATTGCTTAAAACTATGGGTTTATCACATATTATAAAACAGCATCATGTAGATAATTAAAAGCCTTTAATAAATTAATACTTTTTATTAATAAATGAATAAGATTGTTACAAAGTATATGCTTTATCATCAAACATGATTGGCTTGTGTGCATATTACTTTCAAAATAATTATATATTTATTTGAGATATGAATATCTTTGGTGTGTAGTGCAAAGATGACCTGTTGTTGAATATCTTTGGGCCGTAGTGCAAAGATGACCTGTTGTTGAATATCTTTGGCTTGTAGTGCAAAGATGACATGTTGTTGAATATCTTTGCCCTGTAGTGCAAAGATGATCTGTTGTTGAATATCTTTGGGCCGTAGTGCAAAGATAAACTGTATTGAATATCTTTGGCTCAGAAGTGCAAAGATGAATCATTATTGAATATCTTTGGCACAGTAGTGCAAAGATGAATTGTTGATGAATATCTTTGGCCCGTAGTGCAAAGATGAATTTATTAGTATGATTATGAACAGGAACTGTGATTTGGTATAACCATGATCTTTTATGGGAAACGACTATTTTAAAAGTAAACCCTTATAACTCCTTGTGGTTAACTCCAAAATTGGTGAAATTTTTATTGAGTGTACATGTATATGATAGAAGTATACTCTGTAAATTTTGAAATTTTTGGACTAAAGTACAGTTTATGATAAATGTCTAAATATTCGGCTGTTTTGGCCATATGAAAAATAGTAAATGAATTTTAAAAATTGTGAGAAAAATATATGTTCAATATGGAACTATATTCTGCTAAATCCCAGAAAAGAAAATTTGTTTGTACTGATTTGGTATTTTTCATGAAAATGGACTAGTTATGAGTAAATGAATTAAATATGTTATGTGAAGTAAGAAAATTGAAAATAGGATTTTATGGATTGAGAATCCTATATGAGGTATATGCAGATTTTTGATGACGATTTTGGTTGTTGATGATGAAATCTTATGAGTTTGGTATTTTATAATGATTAAATGCATTATTTAGTAAAGTGTAAACAATTAAAATAAATTGTTTATAAGTTTAAGAAATGATGTTCTTTCAATATCATTATACCGAAATATTGGTATGGATTTTATTAGGAATTTCTACCTTTTTTCGTGTTTCGGGGTTACTTATTCATGAGTTACTATTCATTCGAAGTTACTATTCATGAGTTACTATTCACGACAAAATTGGTTTCTTTTTTTGACCAAATTATCGTTGATTTATGAATCTTACTTTTGAAATTAAATCCATGTTTTGATCATATTATTTTTATTATCATATATAACATTTTTATAATCCCAAAGAAGAAATTTCTCTTTGAATCGAGTGTAAAGATGGGTAGATTATTGGTATGATCATGACTATGGATTCTCTCCGCCAAGAGTAAAAGTCAATCGCTTGATGGTATGATCATGAACCATCAATTTATAATTGAATATTTTTAGCTTAAGTGCAAAGGTGAATTGATCAATATGGTTATAATTATGGTTTATATAAATTCTCAAATAATTATATATTTCTTTGAGATATGAATATCTTTGGTCTGTAGTGCAAAGATGACCTGTTGTTGAATATCTTTGGGCCGTAGTGCAAAGATGACCTGTTGTTGAATATCTTTGGCTTGTAGTGCAAAGATGACATGTTGTTGAATATCTTTGCCCTGTAGTGCAAAGATGATCTGTTGTTGAATATCTTTGGGCCGTAGTGCAAAGATAAACTGTATTGAATATCTTTGGCTTGTAGTGCAAAGATGAACTGTTATTGAATATCTTTGGCCTGTAGTGCAAAGATGAATTGTTGATGAATATCTTTGGCCCGTAGTGCAAAGATGAATTTATTAGTATGATTATGAACAGGAACTGTGATTTGGTATAACCATGATCTTTGATGTTTCGTAAAGATCGGTGATAAAAATTATCTTCGCCCTGTATGAGAAGAGGAATTTAGAATCACAATTATGATTATGAGTTATTCATATGATTGTGGAAAGGAACTGATTGATTGATGTTACGGGGATAAAACATTGTTAAGTGGACTTTTAACACGGAGAAGATAATAGACATTATGGTCTATTCGACTCTTCTAATGGATCGCTTCGTTCACCGCAATTATGGTTGAAAAGTTTTATCATCTACCATATGTTCTAAATCTCTAATTTATTACCGATGAAGGCTATTGATAATTTATTTATCTTTAGTCATGATATTCTTTATCGAGCTTAGTTGTGCTCACCCTTGTGCTTCACAATTCCTTTTAGGTAATAAGAGTGTAGTGGGTTTGAGCGGGATAACAGGAATAGAAATCTATGGTCTCTAAATATGGAGATTCTCCTAAAACAAAGATAGAAAAGTGTGTTGTATTTTATACATCATTTAGTAGCTATATTTGGTGAATCGAATAGGGTGAGGTGAACCCAACTTTGGAAGGGAGTTTTGTCACTATCATACAAGATGTCTAATGACATACCACCTCATGTTATCATAAGATGGTTGTGTCAGGTACATCCGCTTGCTAAGTATATCTACGAGCACTACCTATATAATCTTGGTGTTTGGTTGAAGTATAACTCTCAATTAGAGACAGTGGAGATAATGATATGTCAAGAGAAGACTCACCATTGGAAAGAATATGATAGTAATCTTCTCGCTTTTCTTTTGGGTCTATCAATCAACCAAGGATAATTCTGTGGACATGTGATATCTATCATAACCTGTACACATGGGCTCCCATGTACGACGGTTTCCTTGAGCACTTCCCAAAGATTCTAATTTCTAAAATAGTTTTTGACTATACCTTTATGTAAGGTGCTATTGTGACGTGCTATCCAAGGTTGGGATGAGAGTCACAGTTGGTATATATTTGTATCAAAACTCACAGCATATGTGTTGTTGTATTTAATTTGCACGACAATTGTTGTAATAAAGTTGTAGTTGTTTTTTGTACCATGTATTTGGCGACTCAGAATAGGTTGGGTGGAATGGACCTATTTTGGGGTTGTCACACATGCTCTGATTCTGCAGTCTACTTTCCTGATCTTAAGGTAATTGCTTGACAATGTTCTTTACCCTCTATTCTTGGATTAGCTTCTTTTGTACTAGGCAATGTTCCTTGTGGTCTGTTGTTGAACACACTAGCCATCTGACCCATCTGCGTTTCCAAATTTTTAATAGCCACTGCTTGGCTCTTGGTCAATACCTCAGTATTTGCCATGTGCTTCATCATCATCTCCTCCATCTCTAACTTCTTCTCTTATTGAGGTACAGGTGGTGGGTGATGTTGTGGCTGCTGTTGAAATACTGGAGGGTAGGGTGGTTTTGGTACATACTGCTGATGAGATTATTGTGACTGAAACTGATGTTGTGGTTGAAACTGTTGACTTTGATTACTTTGATTGTTTGACCAACCAAAATTTGGATGATTGCGGTTGTTGGGGTTATAGGCATTCTGGAACTAATTCTGATTTTTCTGATAGTTGCTCACATATTGTACAGATTCTGAACTAATTACACATTGATCAGTTGGATGCGACCCTACACAAATCTCACATACAAAAGTAATTGTCTTCACTTTACTGTTTGCCAACGAATCAATCTTCTTTGCCATAGATTCCATCTGAGCTGATAACTGTGTGATAGCATCCACCTCTAACACTCACGCAACTTTAGGCTATGGCATCCTAGTTGTAGGATTTTGAAAGTCATTTGCTGCCATAGTCTCTAAAAATTACAAGCCTCTTCATAACTATTGGCCTATAAGGCTCCTCTTGTTGCAGCATTAATAATCGGCCTTGATTGCCATCCCAATCCATTGTAAAAAGTATTTATCACCATCCAATCTGACATGCCATGATGGGAACATTTCCTTAGCATCTCTTTATACATTTCCCATGCTTCATATAATGATTCGTCCTGCTGTTGTTCAAACTGGGAAATTGTTGTCCTCATTTTAGCAGTCTTAGCTATTGGGAAAATTTTGGCTAAAAACTTTTGTGCTAAGTCCTCCCATGTTGTAATCGATCCTGATGGTAAAGAGTGGAACCAACTTCTTGCCTTGTCCCGTAAAGAAAATGGAAACAGTCTGAGCCTGATTGCATCTTCTGTCACCCAATTGTACTTGAAGGTGTCACATATCTCTATGAAGCTCAATAGATGTTCATTTGGGTCATCTATAGCAAAGACTTCCCCAAATCGGACCATATTTGAACCATTTGAATAGTTCCCCGACTTGTTCTCGAAGGTGTTGGCTATTATAGTCGGCCTCACAATGCTCAATCAGAACCCATTAATATTCGGATTGAATAATCTCTCAAGGCCCAATGTTGCTCTTCTCCGCCGCCATACCGGATGTCAAGTCTCAAAATTTACTTGTATATTTCACGTGCTTTTCGATTTTCAACCTCTACTCATTGATGTTATCTTGTCATGTGTCAACTCGAAATTGATGATCGAGTCGCGCATATACTATGCACAAAGTACCTAAAATTCAAACAAAAATAAAATAGAAATAAGAATAAGAATAAATTGTCTAAGTCACACAACTCTAGCTTTAATTGATGAAGACAATATTAAAAATAAATGCCTCTCCCTGGCAACGACGCCAAAAACTTGTTGCCTCCTTTTTAGTCTAACAAAAAGGACTCTAACTCATGCAAGTATACATGGGTCAACAAGTAGTACAGAGTAAGATAAGTATCGATCCACCTGAGAAATGTGTTAAGTCTAAATTATAATGCAACAATGACTATATCACTATTTTTATATGCTTAAACGATCAATTCACAATTAATTTAATTCTAAATTAATTTATGAAATAAAATTATAATTACTAAAGTGATGTAATCAAATTAGAGAAGAATGAGATTCTAATTTCATTTAATGTTTCATCTAAACTAAAACCATCATGTAATGTTTAAATATTTATCATGAAAAACTAGTCGCTGAGCACAAAAAAGTGGACATAACCATTTTCAATGAACTATGATCATAAGACCCCAACTTTTATGAATAAAGATGAATTTTCTATAAATATCATTTTTGAATATTATGGAATGAATTTGATATAATTTTATAGTTGTGGGTAATATTTATAAATTTTGCAAAGTACGTAAGTTGTTATATAATATTCGATTGGTCGGGGAATATTCGTTTTAACAGGAAATATTCGTACAATGGCACAATCATTGGTGGACCCCACAACGGAATTATTGTCGGATTGAGAAAACGACAAAAAATTGTTAGGTTTGTAATATTCAAAACCGCAATCAAATTGCAAAATAATGCGGAAACGTGGAAAAATCAGAGTTTAAAAATTTTACAAACCATATACCCGGATCACCCTTTATGCACAATTATTAATTAAACAAAAAGATAACGAATAAGAATCATACCCTTGAAGATCGAGCTTCCTCAAGTACAAGTTCACCTCCAATCCTTTTCGCGTTCAACTTGAATCCACCGGTTTAGTTCCTTCCTTTGATCAACGTTAGCCACCCAAGTGTTTGGCCTATAGAGGTGATCCACCAAGGAAGAAGAAGGATTTAAGAAGATGGGTATTTGGCTCAAACCCTAGTTTTCTATCTCTATAGAAAGAACGTATTCTCCAACTTTTTGGAATTAAGTATGTTGTAAAAAGTCAACAACCTCTACCACCTATAATAAGACTCTCTTATTTATAGATCCGGGCAACCCTCCTTAACAATTAAGGAATTGGGTTTTATTTTAATTAATTAAAATCCTTTAATTAATTAAGCTCCTTTATCTTATTAGGATAATTAATTAAACTCTTTTAATTAATTTAACCTCCTAATCCTATTAGGAATAAATGAGAGTACTTATATTAAATTAATTCCTAAACTCTTTTAGAAATTAAAATAATAATAATTGTAATAATATTAATAAGACTCTCTTATTAATTTATATTTAATATTTCTAAAATATTAAATAATAAATATTAAGCTATTTAATTTATTCTATCACCATAGATTAAATTAAATATACTTAACATATTATTACGATTATGCCATTAACTTCTTAAATAATTATTCTTCCTTTTATGGTGTGACCTTTAGGTTCTCCATATTAAACCTATTGTGAATAAATCAATTAGAACATTTCTAATCTTATTTAAATAAATAAATTAAACAATTAATTTATTTAAATAAATAATATTTATTCTATAATAGGGATAAGTCTCCCTAATGATCAAATCTACTTTCCGGATAATATAGATTTCAACATTAATCATTAAAGAACCTATGAGTAAATAGTTACTGCAAATTCAATCTCAGACCATACAATGTCCCAATTAAATATAAGACATGGAATTCTTCACAAGTCTTATTTTATTTAATTATATATATTTCGATCCTTAAATGCACAACTCCAAATAATGCAAATTAGAAACTCCTTTCTAATTTCATTCTCTTGCCAAGGACTACTTTGGGTTGTCATTTATCGAATCACATAGGACATTTCTCTTCTTTTAATAGAAGTGGTAGATTCTTTATTGATCATACATTATCTCCATGTATAACTTATTATACCCAAGCATACCTTTGATATACCCTAAGGGTCTTAAGGAATAAGTCAAAGTATAACTCATCATACACAAGATACTATGATGATCTCAAGTCCAAGGATTACTTGTACTTACTATCACTACAGAAATTCCTATCGACAGCAAGTAAAACTCCATTAGGTATTCCTTAGTGAGCCACGTTCAAAGTGAACTTATTCTCTAATAAGCACCTACATACTTGCTTTAGTGTCTCCACACAAATGATCATGAGATCAATCATCCTCATCCAATGAAAGAAGCAACGTATGTACCAATCTATCTGGATTCACTAATCCCCAATTTAGTAATCCAATGATTGGGAAATATTTTAGTTTTAAGCTTTCTAAGAATTTAGATCTCATTAGAATGATCATCATCATTATTCTAAAAGCATTGCTTAAAACTATGGGTTTATCACATATTATAAAACAAAGATCATGTAGATAATTAAAAGCCTTTAATAAATTAATACTTTTTATTAATAAATGAATAAGATTGTTACAAAGTATATGCTTTTATCATCAAACATGATTGGCTTGTGTGCATACTACTTTCAATCTCCAACTTGCACTAAAGTCAATCGTCATGGTATCTCATACTCTTCTTCTCTAAGTGACGATTATCCTGTTTGTTGGATAAGCTTTAGTTAATGGATATGTAATGTTGTTTTTGAGAGTTCACTATCTCTATAGTGATTTCCCATCTTCAATGATTCATATAATCAAATGAAAGTGCCACAACACTGCTTAGATCCAAGATGAGACTTAGAACTATTCCTAGTTCTCAGAATGAACTTTTAATCCAAACAATCAACTTGCGACTTCATTTATAGCTATATACTTTGTCTTTATCACTAAACCAAAGAACTCTTTCTTTGTTTGGAACCTTTCCAATTCACTGCACCACTATTCAAGGTAACCCTTTACCTTAAAGTGGATTTTTCTGTCGTCTTAGTCTGTCTGAAAAACTTGAGTCTGTTAAGCCCTCTAGTTTTATTTAGACCCACCATGAATATGATCACATCCTTAGTGCCGGTTAAGTACTTTAAGATGTTTTTCACTGACTCATAGTGAACTTCTCCAGAATATGACTGATCAATATCATGTTTCGTATATTTCATTGCATACATGATAGTCACTCATGCGACCTCTCTTTTCAGGAATCTGTGGGGACTATTAAGAGAGATACACTCCATAGCTCATCTACATGAGACATCTCTTGGAGTTTGCCATGCTAAACGACTTTAGCATCAAATGAATATACGTTCCTTGTGTTAAGTCGAGCATCCTCTTGTATCTATCTATATAGATTTTATCCCCAATTAAGATACTCTTCCCAAATCATTCATGGAGGATTTTTTTAGACAAATTTATCTTTACTGATTGTAGCATTGGTATGTAATTCCTCATCCGTAGTATATCAACATATAATACTAGAAATTTCACGACGCTCTCCCAGAGCCTTTTTGTACACACTAGAACTCTTACCTCATCGTATGTAACTCGGATCATCATCTTCTATGATGCGTACCTCATCATCATCATCATCCATGATGAATCCATACCTCCTAGGTATCTTCTGTACTATTCCGCATTTACGATTCTATTGTGGGTATAATAGGTCTATCTATAGGTTCCTCTTATTTGACTTATAGTATTTTGTGATTCTTGAACTCTTCAAGATCTATTATCCTCCCACTAGCCCCTTTAATGATAAACATCTTTATCTTAGAAAGCGATGTTTCTCAATAAACACCTTTTGCTAAGTAGGATTATAGAACATATGCCCTAAACTTACTTTAGGATGTCCCACAAATCAGACTTGTCAAATCTTGTCCCAAGCTTATCCTTCAAACCTTTTCACATATGTTGGACAACCCCTTATCTTAACATACTTAAGATTAGGAATCCTCCCCATGTCCATAACTTTTATGGAGTCTTGGGGTTTGGATTTTGAGGTTACCTTTTCGTAGATATGTCGACCATTTTCTAGGACATGATCCTGAAGGATACCGGAATGTCGGTAAAATAATTATGGACCGCACCATGTCCAACAAGGTACGATTTTCATTCAGATACATCAATCAATTATTATCATCGAGGATGTGTTCATTATGAGAAAACCATTTGAGATGATCCGAAACTTATTGCACAAGTATTTATTCCTTGATCTAATCAAAGAATCTTAATACATTGCCAATTTGTTTCACTTCAATTCTTTGAACCTTTCAAATAATTCACACTTGTATTTTAGCAAATACATTCAACTCTTTGAATGATCATCTCCTTTTCTTATATTAATTTGTTCAATATGCAAAATTATTTTCATGTAAGTCAAGTATACTAAATTTATTAAGTAATATTCCATTCTATACAAAACATTATTATTATAAATAGAACAACAATTGTTCTTAATTATAATACCAAAGATTTCATTGTCCAACAATAAAATGGAAATAATATTTTAACAAGAACCGGAATACAATAACAACTTATTGACTTAATAGATTTGCCGTAGGCATTGCTAAACTATAAGTCTCTATGGCTAATATGGCAACCTTTGTTACATTTCCATGTATAGGATTACTTATATTTGTTTAGCTTTCTACTTACCTTGGTCCCTCCATAAATCTATATTTATGATAACCAAAGTCGGTATCCAATACCCAAGTAGAACCTTGACTTAAAGAAAATTTATTTCAATCATGAACAAAACTCGTATTATAAATCAAACTTCACTAAGCTTCTTTGGTTAGCCTCTGCAAGATGCTTCTCATGCAGCTTCTTTCCAAAGGTCCGGGCTTATTGCGGTGGTAGCAAACTCCTTTGCCATCCATATCGCTTTTGTTCTTATTATCCATTGTTTACTCCTTTACATTTACCTTCTTTGAATCGTTCTTCTTTTGTAAGATCCTTTGGCCTCTACCAAGAAGACATGGTCTTTCTTGGTTGAAAAGTGACTCTCAACATTTTTCAACATGTTAAGCAAATCAACAGAGGCGATATCTAGCTTGTTTATATGAAAAATTCACAACAATTGTGAAAGGAGTCTGGGGTGTGAGTGCAAGATCAAATCTTGGCTCAACTCTCCATCCATGACAAAACCAGGTTGTCCTAATTGATCAATCAAATTGATTATGTTAAGAACTTTTTATGCATACTTATAGTGCCATTGGCCATTCTAGATCGGAAGAGCTCCTTAGATATCTCGATATCTATCGGTTCAACTTTCTCACCATCAACTACTTGATGTGCGGGAATATAGTAGGAGCATCCATAGTTTCATCTTGTGAAGCTCTCTTACTCATGGATGCGAGCATGATGCATTGAGCCAATCAGTGCATCATTTTGCCACTTTCTAAAAGTAGCAATCTCTTCCTCGGAGGCATTATGCGGAACCATTGCGAGGATAGGCGACATGGACATAAGATAGCTTTTCACCATGAGAACTATTCTCATATTCCTTAACCAATCCATTTAATACGGTCCAGTTAAATAACATCTAATATGTTTCGCAGTGATAGTAATTAAGACATTGTAAAATTTTGTAAATGAATTTGTAATTAACAACATTTTAACATACATTCTTTTATTAATTACCAAAATAATTTAGGTCTTGTTTTAAATTGGTAACTCCCACTATTTTTTCTTCAAACTATATTACCCTCACTTATATAGTTAATGAAATCTAATTAAAGATTTGCTAGTGAGAATAAGGATCCCATTTCAAATGTATATAGCCTTGTGGTGACACAACAAACTATATATAAATAAATAGGTAGACAACTTTTGTCAATTACATCAACTATGCAACTCCTTTTCTTTTGCCTCTTAGATTATTTTGATCAAGTGGTGGCACATCCGAATCAAAATTATCCAAGTTAAGTCCGACCTAGCACTCCATATATTCAAAAAGAAAAATATCATCCTTGTGGTGACACAACAAAACAATATTGTTCAATTTTCTTTATAAGCATCAAATGTGATAAATTAACATCTTAAATACTTAATACTTGCCTTGTGGTGACACAACAAACTCATATTAAATATTTAATACTCTATTAATTTTATCATGCTAGAAAAGCGACGCTCGATATTCCAATATCTTTGAACGCTTAGGACTTAATATATAAAATTTGAGGGGTTTGTTATTAATTTGTCTCATTTTGTTTAGCGCATTACACATATATATATAAAATACGCGTCATATTAATTAACATGCGAAGCGTGTTTGCATAATATATAATATATATAGTATAAGCATGCACATATAGAATACTATATTTTACTCGGATTGATTATGGACTTTTATTCTAGTTTGGTTCACTAGAGCCACCAAGTGAACCAAAAAGGTCAAACCCTAGGGGTGCGAGAAATAATATTTAAATATAACTATTACATTTAAACCCTGGGCTCCATTACAAATCGGGTCTTCAAGTGCTCCTTGCTCCTTGATCTCCAATTTTTCAAAATTAATTCTAACTATTCCTATTACAAAACTATTTAAAATAAATAGAAACCTTGATCGTGATCGAGGGGAAGTACATAGGAGGGGGATAGAATTTACATTCGGAAAAATTAGAGAAGACGAATACTGCAGATCCCCATTTAATAAAACCCATACATTCATGCATCCAACTAAAATAAAATCCAATCACATTGGTCAATAGTCTATAATCAATCCCATTTATTATCATACACATCATCATATGCATCAATAAATAACATTCATCTTATGAATAATAAACATTTAATATATATATTGATATCATTTAATGGGCAAATTTAGTTAGTATAAAATCTATTTTTGAATCAAAATAAACTCTTTTTTTTTAATCCAAATTTAAATCAAAATAAAACTATTTTATTTTAATTTATCCAATTTTGAATAAAAAAAACTATTTTATTTTAATCAAAATCTTTAATCAAAATAAACTCCTTTATTTTAATTAATTATGGAATCCAATTCCATGTAAAAAAAAAACTTTTTTATTAAAGGAAACACAGATTCTCTTTCTCCTATTCAAAATAAACTCCTTTATTTTGAATAATATGAAATCTTATTCCATATTTAAATAAACTCCTTTATTTAAGGAAATTAGGATTTTCTTTCCTATTCACAAATAACTCTTTTATTTTTGAATAATATGAAATCTTATTTCATATCTAAATAAACTCCTTTATTTAAGAAACATGGAATCCAATTTCAACTCCAATTAGTTATCAAGGAATCCAATTCCAACTCTAATTAGTTAGCATGAAATTCCAATTTTAAAATTAAAATAAACCTTATATTTTAATATTAAAATAAACCTTTTATTTTAAGATTAAAATAAATTTTATTATTTTAATTATAAAATTATTAAAATATATATTACATATACATAATATATTACGGTATAAAAACGTGGTACTGCAGTACCTTTTTTTTTATTTATGATTACTTATATATATATATTTATAAAATATAAGTATTACCGTAATTTATATATATAATATATAAGTATTACATTAATCCAGATACTTAAATCCCCTTGATTTCCGTGCGCTATGTAAAATTTCCTTTACTTGATAACTTGGTTGCTCCTTGTCCACGCTGCCGGATTTTTTTTTTTAAAAAAATTACTTGCAACTTAGGCTCACGTGAATCACGAGGCACCAAACACCAAGCACGATATCTATAAATATTATATATATTCGCAAATTCCGAAGTAACAGACTTACAATATCACAGATCTGGCCAAAAAAAAATAAAAAACTGTACCGGTTTTTTTGTTTTTAAATTTTATACAATAAAATTATGCCCAATTAAATTGTTCTAAACACATATCAATATACAAATTAAATCTGAACAATTAATAATTGCATAAAGGTTTGGCTCTGATGCCACTGTTAGGTTTGTAATATTCAAAACCGCAATCAAATTGCAAAATAATGCGGAAACGTGGAAAAATCAGAGTTTAAAAATTTTACAAACCATATACCCGGATCACCCTTTATGCACAATTATTAATTAAACGAAAAAGATAACGAATAAGAATCATACCCTTGAAGATCGAGCTTCCTCAGGTACAAGTTCACCTCCAATCCTTTTCGCATTCAACTTGAATCCACCGGGTTTGGTTCCTTCCTTTGATCAACGTTAGCCACCCAAGTGTTTGGCCTATAGAGGTGATCCACCAAGGAAGAAGAAGGATTTAAGAAGATGGGTATTTGGCTCAAACCCTAGTTTTCTATCTCTATAGAAAAGAACGTACTCTCCAACTTTTGGAATTGCGTATGTTGTAAAAGTCAACAACCTCTACCACCCATAATAAGACTCCTTTTATTTATAGATGTGGGCAACCCTCCTTAACAATTAAGGAATTGGGTTTTATTTTAATTAATTAAAATCCTTTAATTAATTAAGCTCCCTTATCTTATTAGGGATAATTAATTAAACTCTTTTAATTAATTTAACCTCCTAATCCTATTAGGAATAAATGAGAGTACTGATATTAAATTAATTTCAAAACTCTTTTAGAAATTAAAATAATAATAATTGTAATAATATTAATAAGACTCCTCTTATTAATTTATATTTAATATTTCTAAAATATTAAATAATAAATATTAAACTATTTAATTTATTCTATCACCATAGATTAAATTAAATATACTTAACATATTATTACGATTATGCCATTAACTTCTTAAATAATTATTCTTCCTTTTATGGTGTGACCCTTTAGGTTCTCCATATTAAACCCAGGTTGTGAATAAATCAATTAGAACATTTCTAATCTTATTTAAATAAATAAATTAAACAATTAATTTATTTAAATAAATAATATTTATTCTATAATAGGATAAGCCTCCCTAGCGATCAACGACTTTCCGGATAATATAGATTTCAACATTAATCATTAAAGAACCTATGAGTAAATAGTTACAACAATTCAATCCTTCCACCATACAATGTCCCAATTAAATATAAGACATGGAATTACTTGTCAAGTCTTATTTTATTTAATTATATGTATTTCGATCCTTAAATGCACAACTCAAATAATGCAAATTAGAAACTCCTTTCTAATTTCATTCGCCTTAACCAAGGACTCTTTGGGTTGTCATTTATCGAATCACATAGGACATTTCTCTTCTTTTAATAGAAGTGGTAGATTCTTTATTGATCATACATTATCTCCATGTACAACTTATTATACCCAAGCATACCCTTTGATATACCCTAAGGGTCTTAAGGAATAAGTCAAAGTATAACTCATCATACACAAGATACTATGATGATCTCAAGTCCAAGGATTACTTGTACTACTATCACTACAGGAATTCCTATTGACAGGCAAGTAAAACTCCATTAGGTATTCCTTAGTGAGCCAGGTTCAGTGAACTTATTCTCTAATAAGCACCTATATACTTGCTTTAGTGTCTCCACACAAATGATCATGAGATCAATCATCCTCATCCAATGAGAAAGCAACGTATGTACCAATCTATCCGGATTCACTAATCCCCAATTTAGTAATCCAATGATTGGAAACTATTTTAGTTTTAAGCTTTCTAAGAATTTAGATCTCATTAGAATGATCATCATCATTATTCTAAAAGCATTGCTTAAAACTATGGGTTTATCACATATTATAAAACAAAGATCATGTAGATAATTAAAAGCCTTTAATAAATTAATACTTTTTATTAATAAATGAATAAGATTGTTACAAAGTATATGTTTTATCATCAAACATGATTGGCTTGTGTGCATACTAAAAATACTTTATGAAAATAACGAAGGAAGTTTTACCGTTAACTTTTGAAACACCCTTGCTTAAAAGTACGATGAATAATGCGTGTTATACAAAGAGAGTATTACCTGTATTGATTATTGATGCCTATGTGAGAAGTCACTCGCTTTTGTTCAATTATTATTACGAGAATTCTTTGCGATAAGTATCTCACGTTATTTGATTCAATTATTGTCAATATTTTATAATCAATAATTGAGATGACAAAGTTATTAATATTATTATTTGCAATATTAACGATGTCTAGAAGTTCTGTCAAGGAGAGGTTTGGTCACCTAATTGCGCCCCAATGGGGAGAAATCCTTATTGGAAAGCCCCCTCTTTCCTGGGAACGACCTAGTCGATTAATATTGTGAATTATAATAATGATGATGAGTTTTGTTTTATTAGTATTATTAATGTAATAAAATGTAAAAAGCTTTTTATATAAAATGTAATACTTTTATAAAGTTATTCGCTTTATTAGACTAATAGTAAAATCTTTTATATAAAAAATGTAATACTTTTATAAAGTTATCTATTTTATTAGATAATAATTAGAATATATTATATTTTATTATGCATAGTATTTGCATAAGTGCTCGTATAGTGTTTTTCAGATAGTAAAATCTTTTTATATAAAATAGAATACTTTTATAAAGTTATTCGTTTTATTAGATTATAAATAGAATATATTATATTTTATTGTAAACCAATCTGGACCGTCCTTTTAAAGTAAATCAATCTGGACCGTTCATGAATTAGTTACTATGCAGTCCATTTTTCTATAAATAGAAGCTCATTCCTTCATTATTTCTTATGAATTCACTGAAACTCTAGAGAGAGAAACTATAGAGAGAGTTCTTCTTCTATAATATTGAGCGTATTTCTTTAGAGTTTAAGAAAACTTTGAGCGTAGTACAAGTTTTCTTTGAGTATATCATCGCCTTACCAATCAAAATACTCTTCTTTACGGTAAGAGATATTATTTGTTGTACTCGTTCGAGGTATTCCTTCTTTCTTATTGGTGAAATTCTTTTGTTATTCCATTCTTTATTATTCTGTTGGAATAACCTGTATACGCGGGATACCCTATACTTGGTAAAATTCTTCTGTTATTCTATTATTTATTATTCTGTTGGAACATCCTGTCTGTGCGTTTACACATGACTTGGTTCCGTTGTTTATTATTCATTTGAACATCACATGCGTGCGTTTACGCGTGACTGGTTCCATTATTTATTATTCTGTTGAATATCCCGCCTTGCGCGCTTTTACGCACGACCCGGTTCCATTATTTATTATTCTGTTGAATATCCCGCTTGCAGTGCATTACGCATGACCGGTTCCATTATTTATTATTCGTTGGACTAACTTTTGTTTGTGCGGCTACATCGCATGCTCCGGTGATTTCTTTTGTTATTCCATTCTTTATTATACTCAAATTGGTTAAAGTTTTGACTTCTATACTCTATGAAATTAGTGGAATATTCTTGATATTTGCGCTTCATCCAGTATCTTTTCATGGAAATATTCTTCTGAGCATTCTTGAGTGTTACTCTACAAAGAAGTATCATGTTGACAATTTGGACATTATTAGTTCCTAGATAAATTAATTCTTGAACTTGTTTTATTGAATTCTTATATCATTGTCATCATCCTCATGTTTATATTATGTTGAAAGTCATATGTGGCTTGTAGTGCATAGATGGACTTGGTATGATTATGACCAGGGATTATTCGGTGTAATCATGACCGTAATGTTACAAATGATGTGGAAAAAGTCCTCATTGACCCGTAGTGCATTGATGGACAGTTGTTGGCATGATCATGACCATTGATGAATACACGAATATCCTTGGCTGTGGTGCATGGATAATTTGTGGTTGTGATACTAATGAATATCCTTGGTCGTAGTCCAGGGATGATGTGGATTATTTATTAAGCTGAGTCTCAGCGATAATAGTCATGAAAAACCTTTTAAATCATAGAAGATAGTAGATTTTTTGGTGTAATCATGACCGTAATGTTACAAATGATGTGGAAAAAGTCCTCATTGACCCGTAGTGCATTGATGGACAGTTGTTGGTATGATCATGACCATTGATGAATATACTGAATATCCTCGGGTCATGGTGCATGGATAATTTATGGTTGTGATACTAATGAATATCCTCGTCGTAAAGCGGGGATGATGTGGATTATTTATTAAGCTGAGTCTCAGCGATAAAAGTCATGAAAAACTTTTTAGACCATAGAAGGTAGTAGATTTTATTCTCTACTTAACTCTTCTAATGGATTGCTTATTCATTACCGAGCTAAACTTGATGTTTGTTATATTTTATCGCTTTAACAATCGTGTTGAAGCTAATGATAATTTATTCTGCATTATCTTAGTCATAATATTTCTTCTTTCGGCTAGTTGAGCTCACCCTTTTGCTTTCATTGTTCTCTTCAGAAATGAGAACGTAGCGAGGGACTAGTCGGGAACAGTGATGGTCCGTATAATAGCATTAGTAGTCCTCACTATTCTATGAAATAGTGTGATAATAAATGTAATGAGAACCCCATTGAGTTTGTATATTATCTAGATGACAATATTTGTATTAAAACTCACAGCATATGTTTAGTCGTATTTTACACGACTATTATATAATTAAGTTGTATTTGAATTTTGTACCATGTATTTGGCGACTCAGAATAGGTGATGTATACCGATTTTGGGGGCGTCACAATGACCAATTCACATAACCTCCACGTTTGATAGAAATCATGTAAGCATCATAATTACCATATTCACTATATTTCTATGTGAGTTTAAAGCAAATAAGATTTAAACACAGGCACTTTTAATGACTACACATGATGAAACGGTATATACCTATCCAGTTCATGAATCACAAAGCCTAACATCCATAAGTTGTATGAACATATGTCATTATGATCTAATCCATACTTCTAATGATAAATATACAATATTATAATCAGCTATACCTATTTAAACTATGCATCAAAATCCATTAGAATTCCATAATGAAGTTTAGTTCATTTATGAACCTAAAACCATTATGGGATTAAAGCAAACCATTAAATAAAAATGCAAACAAAAGTTATGAAGAAATGAGAGAATCAAATCTGCAATCTTGTTGCAAGTTCTGTTCCAGGCTTGTCTAATTCACCAACAATCTCCAGAAATGAAAACTAGATTTTATTTAGTAATCTAGATTAAGAGTAGAGCAAAATGTAATAATCAAATGCTTAAAATCCTCTCTAGAATAGCTAACACCTAAGAACCCTAATGATTTGAAAACTAATAAAAACACGTGATAAAAACACGTTTGGTGCCAACCGTATCGTCTTAGTTGAGTAAAACACGCTCAAATTCAAATTACAAAAAGTAATTGAAGAATACTCATGCGGCGAGTAATATTGTATCAGACATTACAAGTTGGACGGACGCCGCCACGTACGTGATTATATCTTAGAGTGCCTAGCACGGGTGCGCCAAGTTCCTTCGTTGATGGAGCACGGTCGCGCTGCTACTACACTATATCTTCTGCTCTCTTGTTATTGCTAATTTTTGTTTGTTGCTTGCTTGCTCTTCATTCCTTCTCTTATGCACTGCATTCCTCCATTGCTGCAGTTCCTCATCTGATCATGTTTACCTTGCCATGCATTTGCTAGCTTCATGCCATTATGCCAATCCATGCTTTTCCATGCCAATTCATTCCTTATGCTGCTAAAAGAGGTTCCAACTACATTTACTGCAAAACAAACATAAAATGCAAATAAAAAATAATAAAACTACTTAAGTTGAGCATAATTATCGTGAGTTAGTACCCAATAAGTAGGTATAAAACCTACTTATCACCCTTCTTCCTGTTTGTAGAAGTGTGTTAGGGGTGATGTTAAGATGGCTTATATGATCTTCATCTTATGATACTTAGTAGCATTGTTGATCATCTCCTTGGTGCTTTCTGAACTTGTTGTTGAAGCTCGAACTCTTCTGATTATCAGCAACAACTCATGATCATGGTTGATGTGTTATTAAGCTATTCAATTAAGCTCTACATCTTTTATGATTAGTAGCCTTGAATACTTTTTGGATTGTAGACTTGTGCTCTACGTCTTCAGCTGGTTGGCTTTGAGTGTTCCTAGTGAAACATAGAGTGGTTCTTAAGATTTGCCTTCTGATTTTCCACTCTTACGTTACCATCATCAACTACATAGCTTCTTCATATTTAGACTTTCAATTCTGCCATGTCCTCCTTTATCTTGGCTCTTCGGCTCTGGCTATTTAGCTTTATGGCTTTTTACTCTTTGTCTTTGGCTCTGCGGCTCTAGCTTTTCCAAGTGCTCATCAACTTCTTATAGTCTGATGAGGTGCTTCCAAGATTACATTTAATCTCATTATTTTTTTATACTTAGTAGCCTTGAACATATCCTCAATCGTAGACTAACACTTACTTTACGTTTTTCATCTTTCAAAGACTTTGTGTTCTTTTTCCATGATGATCTTTTTCTTGTATTTGTTGTTCAATTGTCCATTATCATTATTTATTTCAAATAAAATTTCCTTTTATAGTATGATTAAAATCTTCCCGTTGAGAAGTATTCGTAGGAACATTTAATGCTCAAATAATTCGATATCTCTAATGTTGATTTTCTAGAGCCTTGTGCTAGCATACTTTCTAACTTGGGACTTGTCACATCAGTTAGAGGCTTTACTTACTTTTTTGACATAATACTTTTGGCGAACTAGCCAGTGGACACACCTTCGATTTCTCCAAGATATATTGTTTTATACCTTGGGATCTACTTCTCACAATGTTCCATTTGTCAGTCCTCATTTCAGACATGACTTATCTCTACGATCTGGTGATTAATCAATCGTAGGGTTGAGCTTTACGTTTTGTTTTGTTTGAACTTTTTGTTCTTCTGTCTGTTGATAGCAGAGTGATGGAGATCATAAACTTGTGCTCTGTATTACCAACCGCTACTATGACTTCAACTTCGCTCTACTTTCTAATTACTTTATAATTCTTGGACTTGATGTGCGTACTCTTCTTCGCTCTCTTAATACTTTAGATGTTCTTTGCAATGTGACCTTTATAGATTCCTTCCGTGAGAACTATACTTAGATATCATCGTAGTATATTCTTCTGCTATATACTTCTTCTTCTTGTGTGTGATATTTACCTTATATCTATGACACACCATAAGCTTTATAATCTTCTTTAGCTCTATGGTCAGCTTTAAACACAAAGCTTTATGATTCTAAAGCTGCCTTTACGATCTTGATTTTACTGAACAATCTTGGAGTTATCTTCTGATATTTCTTTCATTAAGCATTTACTTGGAGAATTTTACGATCATCATTTACTAAATAAGCCGTACTTGACTTTACAATTCACTAATCACTTAGTAAAGTTGATTGTTTCATTAGTAAGTGATGTTTACAATAATCATGATAGCTTATGTGACTTCTTCTATATCTCTGTGATAGCCTTGCAGCTTTTAGATCATCTGATCAATTTATGAGCTGATCTTTATTTACGAGATGGAGTGAACTCTACGACTCTCCTGAGGCTTTTTGAACAAAATTAACTCTGCGAAGTATCTTCATACTACAAGCTGGCAGAGTGACTTTACGATCAACGACTTCCTATCAACTATAGATCAGATCAATTTTAATTAAATCACCCTAACATTATTTGATCTTTCTAATCTAAGTCCGTGTACATCAATTCTTTAGAAAGGACTTTACAAAGCGTACTTATACAAATATACATTTATCATATTTCTCTTTAATCACATGTAAATTGCTTTCTCTTGATTGTATCTTACCGACATGCAGTAGCTTTTACAATTGATTATATCTATTACATATATCATGGGGGATAAAGATCAACCTAACAAATTTGATCATACTATTCTAAGTCCTTTTACATAGATATCTCAGTTAAGGACTGTACAAAACTTATCCATACAAATATACTTTTAAGTGCTTCATCATCAAATCATATACATTTGGAATCTAATGAAGGTTCATCAGCATTTTGTTGAAGAAAAAGATGAAGAAGCACATTTGTGAGAATGAGAAAGATGCTCTCAATGTCAACAAGAAGATAACTAAGAAGCTCTTGGAGAAATGGAAGAGGAACCTAATTGAAATCCTCAAATCCAAACAGTTTTAAGGGAATAAGAAGACTGTAAGTGAAGTTCAAAAACCTGCCAAGGAGAAGTTCAAAAGGAAGCTGACAGAGGTTGATGAAGATGAAGAATCTAGGAGCTCTGCACCTCCAGAATTACCTAAGGCATTAACTTCTTTTTGAAAGTAGTACTGCCCTCAAGCTAATCACATTGGATGTGATAAGCATTTACTTTGTAATCCTTTTCATTTATTAATAAAAGAAATTATTTAATTAAAGGCGTTCTTTATCCATATTAATTAGTTGAATTAAGAAGCAAGGTATTCTCAACTTTTTGAAATACCAGGTACGTAAATTTCGGGGACGAAATTTCATAAGGAGGGGAGATTGTAAGACCCCGAATTTTATGAAATAAAAGTATTCAATTTTTCTTATAATTATAATTCAATAAATGATTAAATTGATAAAAGTTAAAGTTAAGGGTGATATATGAATTTTTTTTCAAAATACACAAGTGGTTATAAAATATAATGTGATAAACCCATAGCTTTGGAGAAATGCTTTTAGAATCATGATGTTGATCATGCTAATGAGATCTAAATTCAAGATAGCTCAAAACTAAAATGTTCCTAATCGTATGGACCACTAATTTGAGGTTACTGATTCCAGATAGATTAGTATATACTATGCTTGCTATATTAAAGAGGATGATTGATTCCATAATCATTTGTGTGGAGACACTAAAGCAAGTATGTAAGTGCTTATTGGATAATAAGTTCACTGAATGTGACTCACTTAAAGGAACCCTAATGAAGTTTTACATGTGTGTCACTATGAGTTCCTATAGTAATAGTAGTACAAGTGATCCTTGGACTTGAGATCATCATAGTATCTTGTGTATATTGAATTATACTTTGTCATATTTCTTAATACCTCTAAGTATGTCATAGGGTATGTTTGAGTATAATAAAGTATACATAGAGATATGTGAATGATCAACAAAAGATCTACCACTTTCAGTAAAGGGAGATAATGTCCTATGTGATTCGATAAGTGATAATTTGGAAATCCCTGGCCAGGGTGAATGAAAATTAGAAAGTAGTTTTTAATTTACATTAACTAGAGTTATGCATTTTAAAATCGAAATACATATAATCAAATAAATAAAAATTGACAGTAATTATATATTTTATATTTGATTAGGACATTGTATGGTAGAATGATTGAATTGTACGATAACTATTTTGGGAATATGTTCTTTGTGATTAAACGTTAATTTCATATTATCCTGGATAGTCATGATACATTATTTGTAAGGTGCCACTCATGATGTATAATAAATATTATTTATTTATATTTGAATTAAAGGAGTTTAATTTATTATAAATAATATTAGAATGGTTTTAATTTATTTATTCTACTACTAGCTTAATATTGAACCTAGAGGGTCACACCATAAAGAGAAATATAATTTTATAAGTGATTGGCTTAATAATAATAAATTAAGTGTATTTAATTTATTAGTGGAATAAATTAAATAACTTAATATTTGTAATTATGTATATTGAGGAATACTAATTATAAATTAATAAGAGAAGTCTTATTATTATTATTATTATTTATTATTATTATTATTTAGTTCATTGGGAATTAAATTAAAATCCCAACTCCTAAAAGGTTTAGGAGAGAGGGTTCGTCTATAAATAAGAGGGGTCTTATTTGTGGGAAAGACTAATGCTAATGCAACGCTTGCAAGTATTCTCAAACCCCTAAAGAGTTAGGAGAGAGAGAATTAGGGCTAACCACCCAAGATCTAGTAGAATCTAAATTCATCTTCTTTAATCAATATTATCTCGGGGGGTCACTTCTTCGTTGTACACTTTGAGTAGCGAACGTTTGATCCGAGGATTTGGAGAAGCACGAAGGAACAAAGGAATAGAGCTTGAAGATTACATTAAGGAGTTGATCATCTTCAAATGTATATCTTTTATCATTCCTCAATTAATAATATTGCATAAGGTGATTTCTGGGACTGGAGAAAAACTTAAATTTGATTTATGTATGTGTTGCTTATGCTATTTTACAATGTTAATTGTATGTATGTATTATTTTCGCAAAACAACACTATTTCTAAAAAACCACCACAAAAGAAGATGATGATGGTACTTACTAGTATTAAGGTCAAGTACCATGGCCTGATGATGATGATGAAGAAGAAGAAGAAGAACAAGAACAAGAACAAGAACAAGAAGAAGAAGAAGAAAGAAAAGAAGTACAATCCTAAGGACTCTCTGGATAAGATAATTGTTCTTGAGAAGAGGGATACTTAACAGGAAAAAGATATAGCCTAAGTCGACGACTCAGTCTCCTTAAGCCAGCTTGTAAAAGAATGAACTTGGAAGGCGAAGAGAATTAAAAAGTTCACGGTCAAGCCACCTTCAAAAACTACTTTAGAACAAGCTGAAGAGTTTGTTAGGAATCTGCATGAGATTGTTAGGATTATTTATTAAGGGGGGAGATTGTTAAGAATCTGCATGAGATTACTAATGTATGAGATTTGATGATGAATTATTTAAAGTATATTTTTAAATGTATGTTTTGTGAAGTCCTTAATAAAATGATGAATGTACAATGACTTAGAATAGAGAAAGATCAAAAATATTAGCTAGGTTGATCTCACTAAGTTGATGCAAATGAATTTAATATATATGAACTATTGATTAAAGTATATTTGTATAAGTAAGTTTTGTAATGTCCTTAGAAACAAATGTACAAGGACTTGGAATATAAAAGATCAAAGTTGTGAGGTTGATCTAAATTAAATTAATTTTATCCGATAAGTATATTGTAATAATAAGTTTTTAAAGTCCTTAACAAACAAATGTACAAGGACTTATAATAGAAAGATCAAAACTATTAGGTTGATCTTATTAAAGCTTTCTATGTATAGTCGATAGGACCAAATTGATCGTAGAGTCACTCTAACAAATCGTAGTGTGATCACAAAATAGCGTGATTAGCTCATCCACCGAAGTGCACAAGACAAAGATCGTAAAGCTCTCGTGATGAGCCATGGAAATGAGTTGAAGATCGAACAAGAGAAAACTAATCGCAGAAGGATATACTATAAAGAATGTTGAGTATAGTTTTAATCATAAGGAATATCTGGAATGTCTCTACAAAGGCTAAATTGCAATATTTCTCTACCTGGTCATAAGGATTAAGTCAGTTGGTAGAGTAACCAAGATTTTGTAAAGCAACAGTTGGTATTTTAGAGCATAAAGAAACAACCAGATCGTAGAGTTGTATTCGACATTGTAGAGCTGCTAAAGCATTCAGAGAATAAATAGAAGTTTACAAGTCTACCCAAGCGTCAAAGAGCACTCATTTGTAGAGCAAACAACAGAGCAGATAGTAGAGCAGAAGTAAAGCCATAATCGTAAAGCAAAACATAAAGCTCAACTCTATAATTCTCATCACTCTACTATCATCAAAGTTTGTAGATTAGAGTCACGTCTGATAGAGAAGACTAACAAATGGATTGTTGCCAAATTGAAGGCCCCGGGGCATCCAACGGTGTATTCTTGAACAAGATCGAAGGTCAGATCGTTGTGTCTAACAACTAGTTTGATTGAAAGAGACATCTATCAATTGGTAGATAAAGCTGCAGTCTGATGTGTCTGGTACAAGCCGAAAAGCAGCCTTATATAAATCTAGAATGTTAACATCAAGGATATTAAGATATATGTGCCATAAATGCCCCGCTGGAAACTTTGCAACAAAAAGTCTTTTGAAAGACTATAAATAACTTTGAGAATTCAAATATAAGAAGTGTGCAGAAATGTGCCAAAGTTCTGGCCAAAGAGCCAAAGAGATAAAGAGCAAAGATCCAAAGTGTCGAGATGCTGAAAATTTGACAGAGCGAAGATGTGACGCCCCCAAATCCAGGTTCCTTCAAACCTCGGATTCGGTCCGCCACGATACTACTATCGTCAAACTATTTATAAATATTATTCATAACTTAATGAATATAACTTTGCTTATTACAATTTAGAATATAAATTCTCTCTATTTTCAAGATCTGCACAATGACCCCAAACTTTTATAAGTTTCACAACTTGGTCATTTACTATTCTTGCTTTACATTACATTTGATATTATATAAATATGCGAAATAATTTAAACTTTTTCAATCTCCTTTGAAAATAAATCTTTTATTGATATCTTAACTTAAATCAATTACATATCCTTGAATCAAATTATGTTATGATTCATTCTATTCAATTCATCAGATAAATCTTTACATCTCGATTCAAATTTCTCTATGTACCGCCTAGTACAACTTTACAAGCTAACATGTATTACACATCGTAACCTACTATCAAGCATATCTACTAAAACATGGTTCGATAACATATATTTAATTAAACAAATCAATCTCCTTTGATGTGATTGAACTTTATCAATCAAGTAGCACGTAACCTTTATCGTGTATCCTTAACCTGCAAAAGTGGTTATTGAAAGTAGTATGTACACAAGCCAATCATGTTTGATGATAAAGCATATACTTTGTAACAATCTTATTCATTTATTAATAAAAAGTATTAATTTTTTAAAGGCTTTTAATTATCTACATGATGCTGTTTTATAATATGTGATAAACCCATAGTTTTAAGCAATGCTTTTAGAATAATGATGATGATCATTCTAATGAGATCTAAATTCTTAGAAAGCTTAAAACTAAAATAGTTCCCAATCATTGGATTACTAAATTGGGGATTAGTGAATCCGGATAGATTGGTACATACGTTGCTTGCTCATTAGATGAGGATGATTGATCTCATGATCATTTGTGTGGAGACACTAAAGCAAGTATGTAGGTGCTTATTAGAGAATAAGTTCAATTGAACGTGGCTCGCTAAGGAATACCTAATGGAGTTTTACTTGCACATTAATAGGAATTCTGTAGTGATAGTAGTAGTCAAGTAATCCTTGGACTTGAGATCATCATAGTATCTTGTGTATGATGAGTTATACTTTGACTTATTCCTTAAGACCCTTAGGGTATATCAAAGGGTATGCTTGGGTATTATACATAGAGATAATGTATGATCAATAAAGAATCTACCACTTCTAGTAAAAGAAGAGAAATGTCCTATGTGATTCGATAAATGACAACCAAGTAGTCTTTGGCGAAGCGTAATGAAATTAGAAAGGAGTTTCTAATTTGCATTATTTGAGTTATGTCATTTAAGAGTCGAAATACATATAATTAAATAAAATAAGACTTGACAATAATTCCATGTCTTATATTTAATTGGGATATCAGATGGTGGAAGAATTGAATTATACACAGAACTATTTACTCAAAGGTTCTTTTATGATTAATGTTAAAATCTATATTATCCGAAAAGTCGTTGATCGCTTGGGGAGGCTTATCCCTATTGTAGAATAAATATTATTTATTTAAATAAATTAATTGTTTTATTTATTTATTTAAATAAGATTAGAATTGTTTCTAATTGATTTATTCACAACCTAGGTTTAATATGGAGAACCTAAAGGGTCACACCATAAAAAAGGAAGAATAATTATTTAAGAAGTTAATGGCATAATCGTAATAATATATGTTAAGTATATTTAATTTAATCTATGGTGATAGAATAAATTAAATAACTTAATATTTATTATTTAATATTTTAGAAATATTAAATATAAATTAATAAGAGGAGTCTTATTAATATTATTACAATTATTATTATTTTAATTTCTAAAAGAGTTTAGGAATTAATTTAATATAAGTACTCTCATTTATTCTTAATAGGATTAGGAGGGAAAATTAGTTAAATGAGTTTAATTAATTATTCCTAATAAGATTAGGGAGCCCATTTAATTAAAAGAGTTTAATTAAATAAATAATACCTTATTTAATTAAATAGGGTTACTTGATATCTTTATAAGGTGAGTCTTATATCAGATATCAAGATACGTAATTCCAACAGTTGGAAGAGTACGCTCTTTTTCTATGAGAGATATAAAAACTAGGGCTTTGCCAAACACCCATCTTCTTGGATCTTTCTTCTTCCTTGGTGGATCACCTCTAGAGGCCAAACACTTGGGTGGCTAACGTTGATTAAAGGAAGGAACCAAACCTGGTAGATTCAAGTTGAACGCGAAAAGGATTTGGAGGTGATCTTATACGTGAGGAAGCTCGAATCTTCAAGGGTATGATTCTTCTTCTTTATCTTTTCGTTTAATTAATAATTGTGCATAAAGGATGATCCGGGTATATAGTTTGTAAAATTTTAAAACTCTAATTTTTCACGTTTCCGCTTATTTTTGCAATTTGATTGCGTTCTTGAATATTACAAACCAAATAGTGGTATCAGAGCCAAACCTTTATGCGAATTATTAATTGTTTTAATTTGATATGTATATTGATATGTGTTTAGAACAATTTAATTGGGCATAATTTTATTATATAAAATTTATTAAAAAATAAATAAATATTCAATTTCCGGATACCTATGTTATACCACGAACTGAATTTATTTTTTCTCGATCTCTCTCGCTGTGATTCGCGTTATTTATTTTTGTGAAGGGAAATCCGTGATTCACCGAATCATAATATGCAGTGTATGATTACTCAAGTAATATATGACATTACTTAAGTTAATATCATATATATCCTATATCATGTTGCCTTGGAAGTCCTGTTAGCTAAAGAGTCACAGGAGTCATGGATTCACGTGATTATAATATATAATAGTTATATATTATATATATGTACCGTAATATATATATTATGTATATATAATATATATTTTGATAATTTTATAATTAAAATAAAAATTTTATTTTAATCTTAAAATAAAAAATTTATTTTAATATTAAAATAAAAGAGTTTATTTTAATTTTAAAATTAAATTTCATGCTAACTAATTAGAGTTAGAATTGGATTCCATGATAACTAATTGGAGTTGAAATTGGATTTCATATTTTCTTAAATAAAAAAGTTTATTTAGATATGAAATAAGATTTCATATTATTCAAAATAAAAGAGTTTATTTGTGAATAGGAAAGAGAATCCTAATTTCCTCAAATAAAGGAGTTTATTTAGATATGGAATAAGATTTCATGTTATTCAAAATAAAAGAGTTTATTTGTGAATAGGAAAGAGAATTCGTGTTTCCTTTTATAAAGGAGTTATTATTATTTTTTACTTGGAATTGAATTCCATAATTAATTAAAATAAAGGAGTTCATTTTGATTAAAATAAATAATTTATTTTATTAAAAATAGGATAAATTAAAATAAAAGGAGTTTATTTTGATTTAAATTTGGATTAAAATATAGGTGCTTATTTTAATTCAAAATTAGATTTTATGCTAACTAAATTTGCCCATTAAATGATATCAATATATATATTGAATGTTTATTATTCATGAGATGAATGTTATTTATTGATGCATATGATGATGTGTATGATAATAAATGGGATTTATTATGACTATTGACCAATGTGATTGAATTTTATTTTAGTTGGATGCATGAATGTATGTGTTTTTATTAAATGGGGTCTCAAGTACCTGCCTTCTCTAATTTTTTCTTAATATAAATTCTAACTCCCTCCTATGTACTTCCCCTTGACTACTGATCAAGGTTTCTATTTATTTTAAATAGTTTTGTAATAGAAATAGTTAGAATTAATTTTGAAGAATTGGAGATCAAAGTGCAAAGAGCGCTTGAAGAACCATTTGTAATGGAGTCCGAGTTTAAATGTAATAGTTATATTTAAATATTAATTCTTGCACCCCTAGAGTTTGACCTTTTGGTTCACTTGGTGGCTCTAGTGAACCAAACTAGAATAAAAGTCCATAATCAATCCGGGTAGAATATAGTATTCTATATGTGCATGCTTATACTATATATATTATATATTATGCAAACATGCTTCGCATGTTCATTAATATGATGCGTATTTTTTATATATATGTGCATGCGCGCTAAACAAGATGAGATAAATTAATAACAAACCCCTCAAATATTTTATATTAAGTTGTAACGTTCAAAGATATTTAGAATATCGAACGTCGCCTTCTAGCATGATAGAAACAATAGAGTATTGAATATTTAATATGAGTTTGTTGTGCACACACAAGGCAAGTATTAAATATTTAAGATGTTGTTTTTATTACATATGATGTTTATAAGGAATTGAACATTACTGCTTTGTTGTGCACACACAAGGGCTGTAGTTTTCTCTTCACTTATATGGAAATGTTGGGTCTGACTTAACTTAAATAATTTTAGTTCGGATGTGCACACACTTGACCATTATAATTTAAGAGGCAAAATACAAGTAGTTACATAGTTGATGTAATTGACAAGAGTTGTCTACCTATTTATTTATATATAGTTTGTTGTGCACACACAAGGCTATATACATTTGAAATGGGATCCTTATTCTCACTAGCATATCTTTAATTAGATATTATCGAACTATATATATTGAGGGTAATATAGTTTGAAGAAAATAGTGGGAGATACCAATTTAAAATAAGACCTAATTTATTTTGGTAATTAATAAAAGAATGTATGTTAAAATGTTTTTACTTACAAATTCATTACAGAATTTTATAATGTCTAAATTACTATCACTGCGAAGCATATTAGATGATATTTAACCGGACCGTATTAAACGGATTGGTTAAGGAAATTGAGAAAAGTTCTCACGGCTGAAAAGCTATCTTATGTCCTTAATATGCCTATCCCTGCAATGGTTGCAGACAATGCCTCTGAGGAAGAGAATGCTACTTTTAGAAAGTGGCAAGATGATGCAAAGTTGGCTCAATGCATCATGCTCGCATCCATGAGTAACAAGCTTCAAATACAAGATGAAACTATGGATGTTCTTACTATATTCCTGCATATCAAGTAGTTGATGGTGAGGAAAGTAAGACTGATAGATATTAGATATCTAAGGAGCTCTTCCGGTCTAAAATGACCGATGACACTATAGTACAGATAAAAGTCCTTAACATTATCAATTTGATTGATCAATTAGGACAATAGGTTTTGTCATGGATGGAGAGTTGAGCTAAGATTTGATCTTGCGCAATCACTCCGGACTCCTTTCACAATTGTTGTGAATTTTTTATATGAACAAGCTAGATATCAGTCTCGTTGATTTGCTTAACATGTTGAAAAATGTTGAGAGTCACTTTCCACCAAGAAAGACCAAGTCTTACTAGTAGGGGCCAAAGGATCTTCTGAAAAGAAGAATAATTTTAAGAAGGTAAATGGAAAGACAAAAACAAAGGATAATAAGAACAAAACTGATACAGATAGCAAATGAGCTTGTTTCCACTGCAATAAGCCTGGACACTGGAAAGAAACTGCGAGAATCATCTTGCAGAGGCTAACCAAAGAAGCTTAGTGAAGTTTCGGTTACAAATACAAATTTGTTCATGATTTAAAATAAATTTTTATTTAAGTCAAGGTTTTACTTGGGTATTGGATACCGACTTTGGTTATCATAAATATAGATTTATGAAGGGACCAAGCAGAAGTAGAAAGCTAAACAACGAATAAGTCATCCTATGTGTGGGAAATGAAGCAAAGGTTGCTGCATTAGCCATATGAACTTATTGTTTAGCACTGATTATGGGCAAGTCTATTAAATCAATAAGTTGTTATTGTATGTTAGTTCTCGAAGAAACATTATTTTTATTTTACTGTTAGACAATGAAATCTTTGGTATTATAATTAAGAACAATTGTTGTTCTATTTATAATAATAATGTTTTGTTTAGAACTGAAATATTACTTAATGGATTTTGTATACTTGACTTAGGTGAAAAATTATTTTGCGAATTGAACAAACTAGTATAAAGAAAATGAGATGATCATTCAAAGAGTTGAATGTATGTATTTGCTGAAATATAAGTGTGAATTATTTGAAAGGTTCAAACAATTCAGAAGTGAAACAAATTGGCAAAGTATTAAGATTCTTTGATTAGATCAAGGAATAAATACTTGTGCAATAAGTTTTTAGATCATCTCAAATGTTTTTCTCATAATAGACGCCTCCTGATACGCAATAATTGATTGATGTATCTGAAAGGAAAAATCATACCTTGTAAGACATGGTACGGTCCATAATGATTTTACCGACATTTCAGTATCCTTCTAGGATCATGCCCTAGAAATGGCTGCATATCTACGGAAAAGGTAACCTCAAAATTCGGCCCCAAGACTCCATAAAAGTTATGGACAAGGAGGATTCCTAATCTTAAGTATGTTAAGATAAGGGGTTGTCCAACTTATGTGTAAAGGTTTCAAAGGATAAGCTTGGGACAAGATTTGACAAGTACAGATTTGTGGGACATCCTAAAGTAAGTTTAGGGTATATGTTCTATAATCCTACTTAGCAAAAGGTGTTTGTTGCGAATAATGCTACCTTTTAAGATAAAGATGTTTATCATTGAAGGAGCTAGTGGGAGGATAATAGATCTTGAAGAGTTTAAGAACTATAAATCACTATAAGTCAAATAAGATGAACCTGTAGATAGACCAATTGTACCACAACCGAATTGTAAATCTGGAATAGTACCAAAGATACCTTTGAGGTATGGATTCATCATAGATGATGATGATGATGAGGTACACATCATAAAAGATGATGATCCAGAGTTACATACGATGATGTAAGAGTTTTAGTGTGTACAAAAGGGTCAGTGGGAGCGCCGTGACATTCCTAATAATATATGTTGATATAGTATGGATAAGGAATAACATACCAATGCTATAATAAATAAAGATAAAGTTGTCTAAACATTCCTCCATGAATGATTTGGGAAGAGTATTGTAATTAGGGATGCAAATTTATATAGATAGATTTAAGAGGATGCTCGACTTAACCCAAGGAACGTATATTCATTTAATGCTAAAGTCATTTAGCATGGCAAACTCTATGGGATGTCTCATGTTGATGAGCCCTGGAGTGTATCTCTCTTAATAGTCCCCATAGACTCCTAAAAGAGATCTCGCATGAGTAACTATCATGTATGCAATGAAATATACGAGACACGATGTTGATCACCATATTCGGAGAAGTTCACTATGAGTCAGTGAAAAACATCTTAAAGTACTTAACCAGCACTAAGGATGTGATCATATTCATGGTGGGTCTAAATTAAAACTCGAGGGCTTAACAGACTTAAGTTTTTCAGACAGACCAAGAAGACAGAAAATCCACTTTAAGGTAAAGCGTTACCTTGAACGGTGGTGCAGTGAATTGGAAAGGTTCCAAACAGTAAAGAGTTGTTGGTTTAGTGATAAAGACAAAGTATATAGCTATAAATGAAGCTGCAAGTTGATTGTTTGGATGAAAAGTTTATTACAGAACTAGGAATAGTTCCAAAGTCTCATCTTGGATCTAAACATGTGTTGTGGCACTTTCACTTGATTATAGGAATCATTAAAAGATGGGAAATCACTATAGAGATAGTGGACTCTAAAGAACAATATTACATATCCATTAACTAAAGCTTATCCAACAGCAGGATAATCGTCACTTAGAGAAGAAGGGTATGAGATACCATGGCGATTAGCTTTAGTGCAAGTGGGAGATTGAAAGTAGTATGCACACAAGCCAATCATGTTTGATGATAAAGCATATACTTTGTAACAATCTTATTCATTTATTAATAAAAAGTATTAATTTATTAAAGGTTTTTAATTATCTACATGATGCTATTTTATAATATGTGATAAACCCATAGTTTTAAGCAATGCTTTTAGAATAATGATGATGATCATTCTAATGAGATCTAAATTCTTAGAAAGCTTAAAACTAAAATAGTTCCCAATCATTGGATTACTAAATTGGGGATTAGTGAATCCGGATAGATTGGTACATACGTTGCTTGCTCATTGGATGAGGATGATTGATCTCATGATCATTTGTGTGGAGACACTAAAGCAAGTATGTAGGTGCTTATTAGAGAATAAGTTCACTGAACGTGGCTCGCTAAGGAATACCCAATGGAGTTTTACTTGCCTGTCAATAGGAATTCCTGTAGTCATAGTAGTACAAGTAATCCTTGGACTTGAGATCATCATAGTATCTTGTGTATGATGAGTTATACTTTGACTTATTCCTTAAGACCTTTAGGGTATATTAAAGGGTATGCTTGGGTATAATAAGTTATACATGGAGATAATGTATGATCAATAAAGAATCTACCACTTCTAGTAAAAGAAGAGAAATGTCCTATGTGATTCGATAAATGACAACCAAGTAGTCCTTGGCCAAGGCAGAATGAAATTAGAAAGGAGTTTCTAATTTGCATTATTTGGAGTTGTGCATTTAAGGATCGAAATACATATAATTAAATAAAATAAGACTTGACAGTAATTCCATGTCTTATATTTAATTGGGACATTGTATGGTGGAAGGATTGAATTATGCATTTAAGTATTTACTCATAGGTTCTTTAATGATTAATGTTGAAATCTATATTATCTGGAAAGTCGTTGATCGCTAGGGAGGCTTATCCCTATTGTAGAATAAATATTATTTATTTAAATAAATTAATTGTTTAATTTATTTATTTAAATAAGATTAGAAATGTTCTAATTGATTTATTCACAACCGGTTTAATATGGAGAACCTAAAGGGTCACACCATAAAAGGAAGAATAATTATTTAAGAAGTTAATGGCATAATCGTAATAATATAAATAAGTATATTTAATTTAATCTATGGTGATAGAATAAATTAAATAGCTTAATATTATTATTTAATATTTTAGAAATATTAAATATAAATTAATAAGAGGAGTCTTATTAATATTATTACAATTATTATTATTTTAATTTCTAAAAGAGTTTAGGAATTAATTTAATATAAGTACTCTCATTTATTCCTAATAGGATTAGGAGGTTAAATTAATTAAAAGAGTTTAATTAATTATCCCTAATAAGATAAGGAAGCTTAATTTATTAAAATAAAACCCAATTCCTTAATTGTTAAGGAGGGTTGCCCACATCTATAAATAAGAGGAGTCTTATTATGGGTGGTAGAGGTTGTTGACTTTTACAACATACGCAATTCCAAAAGTTGGAGAGTACGTTCTTTTCTATAGAGATAGAAAACTAGGGTTTGAGCCAAATACCCATCTTCTTAAATCCTTCTTCTTCCTTGGTGGATCACCTCTATAGGCCAAACACTTGGGTGGCTAACGTTGATCAAAGGAAGGAACCAAACCCGGTGGATTCAAGTTGAACGCGAAAAGGATTGGAGGTGAACTTGTACCTGAGGAAGCTCGATCTTCAAGGGTATGATTCTTATTCGTTATCTTTTTCGTTTAATTAATAATTGTGCATAAAGGGTGATCCGGGTATATGGTTTGTAAAATTTTTAAACTCTGATTTTTCCACGTTTTCGCATTATTTTGCAATTTGATTGCGGTTTTGAATATTACAAACCTAACAATTTTTTGTCGTTTTCTCAATCCGACAATAATTCCGCTAGGGGTCCACCAATGATTGTGCCATTATACGAATATTTCTGTTAAAACGAATATTCCCAATTAATCGAATATTATATAACAACTTACGTACTTTTGCAAAATTTATAAATATTACCCACAACTATAAAATTATATCAAATTCATTCCATAATATTCAAAAATGATATTTATAGAAAATTCATCTTTATTCATAAAAGTTGGGGTCTTACAGTCATAGTTCATTGAAAAATGGTTATGTCCACTTTTGTGCTCATGACTAGTTTTTCATGATAAATATTTAAACATTACATGATGGTTGCAGTTTAGATGAAACATTAAATGAAATTAGAATCTCATTCTTCTCTAATTTGATTACATCACTTTAGTAATTATAATTTTTATTTCATAAATTAATTTAGAATTAAATTAATTGTGAATTGATCGTTTAAGCATATAAAAATAGTGATATAGCTGTTGCATTATAATTTAGACTTAACACATTTCTCCGTGGATCGATACTTATCTTACTCTGTACTACTTGTTGACCCATGTATACTTGCATGAGTTAGAGTCCTTTTTGTTAGACTAAAAAGGAGGCAACAAGTTTTTGGCGTCGTTGCCAGGGAGAGGCATTTATTTTTAATATTGTCTTCATCAATTAAAGCTAGAGTTGTGTGACTTAGACAATTCTATTCTTATTCTTATTTCTATTTTATTTTTGTTTGAATTTTAGGTACTTGTGCATAGTATATGCGCACTCGATCATCCAATTCCGAGTTGACACCTGTACAAGATAACATCAACAGTAGAGGTTGAAAATTGAAAGCACGTAGAAATATACAAGTAAATTTTGAGACTTCAACATCCAGTATGGCAGCAGAAAAGCAACATTGGGCCTTGAGAGATTATTCAATGCCGAATATTAATAGGTTACAGTCGAGCATTGTGAGGCCAGCTATAATAGCCAACACCTTCGAGAACAAGTCGGGAACTATTCAAATGGTTCAAATATGGTCCAGTTTGGGGGTGCTGCTATAGATGACCCAAATGAACATCTATTGAGCTTCATAGAGATATGTGACACCTTCAAGTACAATTGGGTGACAGAAGATGCAATCAGGCTCAGACTGTTTCCATTTTCTTTACGGGACAAGGCAAGAAGTTGGCTCCACTCTTTACCATTAGGATCGATTACAACATGGGAGGACTTAGCACAAAAGTTTTTAGCCAAAATTTTCCCAATAGCTAAGACTGCTAAAATGAGGACAACAATTTCCCAGTTTGAACAACAGCAGGACAAATCATTATATGAAGCATGGGAAATGTATAAAGAGATGCTAAGGAAATGTTCCCATCATGGCATGTCAGATTGGATGGTGATAAATACTTTTTACAATGGATTGGGATGGCAATCAAGGCCGATTATTAATGCTGCAACAAGAGGAGCCTTATAGGCCAATAGTTATGAAGAGGCTTGTAATTTTTAGAGACTATGGCAGCAAATGACTTTCAAAATCCTACAACTAGGATGCCATAGCCTAAAGTTGCGTGAGTGTTAGAGGTGGATGCTATCACACGCTTATCGGCTCGGATGGAATCTATGGCAAAGAAGATTGATTCGTTGGCAAAACAAGAAAAGTGAAGACAATTACTTTTGTATGTGAGATTTGTGTAGGGTCGCATCCAACTGATCAATGTGTAATTAGTTCAGAATCTGTACAATATGTGAGCAATTATCAGAAAAATCAGAATTAGTTCCAGAATGCCTATAACCCCAACAACCGCAATCATCCAAATTTTGGTTGGTCAAACAGTCAAAGCAATCAAAGTCAACAGTTTCAACCACAACATCGGGCCAATACAATAATCTCATCGCCGAAGATGTACCAAAACCACCCTACCCTCCAGTATTTCAACAGCAGCCACAACATCACCCACCACCTGTACCTCAATAAGAGAAGAAGTTAGAGATGGAGGAGATGATGATGAAGCACATGGCAAATACTGAGGTATTGACCAAGAGCCAAGCAGTGGCTATTAAAAATTTGGAAACGCAGATGGGTCAGATGGCTAGTGTGTTCAACAACAGACCACAAGGAACATTGCCTAGTACAAAAGAAGCTAATCCAAGAATAAAGGGTAAAGAACAATGTCAAGCAATTACCTTAAGATCGGGAAAGTAGATCGCAGAATCGGAGCATGTGTGATGACCCCAAAATAGGTCCATTCCACCCAACCTATTCTGAGTCGCCAAATACATGGTACAAAAAACAACTACAACTTTATTACAACAATTGTCGTGTAAATTAAATACAACAACACATATGCTGTGAGTTTTGATACAAATATATACCAACTGTGACTCTCATCCCAACCTTGGATAGCACGTCACAATAGCACCTTACATAAAGGTATAGTCAAAAACTATTTTAGAAATTAGAATCTTTGGGAAGTGCTCAAGGAAACCGTCGTACATGGGAGCCCATGTGTCTAGGTTATGATAGATATCACATGTCCACAGAATTATCCTTGGTTGACCCAATAGACCCCAAAGAAAAACGAGAAGATTACTATCATATTCTTTCCAATGGTGAGTCTTCTCTTGACATATCATTATCTCCACTGTCTCTAATTGAGAGTTATACTTCAACCAAACACCAAGATTATATAGGTAGTGCTCGTAGATATACTTAGCAAGCGGATGTGCACAACCCTGTCTTATGATAACATGAGGTGGTATGTCATTAGACATCTTGTATGATAGTGACAAAACTCACTTCCAAAGTTGGGTTCACCTCACCCTATTCGATTCACCAAATATAGCTACTAAATGATGTATAAAATACAACACACTTTTCTATACTGTTTAGGGAGAATCTCCACAGCTAGAGACCACCGTTCTATTCCCCTGTTATCCCCGCTCGACCCAGCTACACTCTTATTACCTAAAAGGAATTGTGAAGCACAAGGGTGAGCACAACTAGCTCAGTAAAGAATATCATGACTAAAGATAAATAAATTATCAATAGCCTTCATCAGTAATAAATTAGAGATTTAAAACATATGGTAGATGATAAAACTTTTCAACCATAATTGCAGCGGAACGAGCAATCCATTAGAAGAGTCAAATAGACCATAATGTCTATTATCTTCTCCATGTTAAAAGTCCACTAACAATGTTTTATCCCTGTAACATCAATCAACAGTTCCTTTCCACAATCATATGAATAACTCATAATCATAATTGTGATTCTAAATTCCTCTTCTCATCTAGACGAAGATAATTTTATCACCGCCTTTACACGAACATCAAAGATCATGGTTATACCAAATCACGCCCTGCTCATAATCATACTAATAAATTCATCTTTTTACGGGCCAAAGATATTCATCAACAATTCATCTTTTGCACTACAGCCAAAGATATTCAATAACAGATTCATCTTTGCACTACTGAGCCAAAGATATTCAATACTGATTTATCTTTACTACTACGGCCCAAAGATATTCAACAACAGATCATCTTTGCACTACAGGGCAAAGATATTCAACAACATGTCATCTTTGCACTACAAGCCAAAGATATTCAACAACAGGTCATCTTTGCACTACGGCCCAAAGATATTCAACAACAGGTCATCTTTGCACTACAGACCAAAGATATTCATATCTCAAAGAAATATATAATTATTTGAGAATTTATATAAACCATAATTATAACCATATTGATCAATTCACCTTTGCACTTAAGCTAAAAATATTCAATTATAAATTCAATGGTCATGATCATACCAGTCAACGATTCAACTTTGCACTACTGGCCAGAGAGAATCCATAGTCATGATCATACCAATAATCTACCCATCTTTACACTCAATTCAAAGAGAAATTTCTTCACTGGGATTATAAAAATGTTATATATGATAATAAAAATAATATGATCAAAACATGGATTTAATTTCAAAAGTAAGATTCATAAATCAACGATAATTTGGTCAAAAAAAGAAACCAATTTTGTCGTGAATAGTAACTCATGAATAGTAACTCGTGAATAGTAACTCATGAATAGTAACCCCGACACGAAAAAGGTAGAAATTCCACAATAAAATCCATACCAATATTTCGGTATAATGATATTGAAAGAACATCATTTCTTAAACTTATAAACAATTTATTTTAATTATTTACACTTTACTAAATAATGCATTTAATCATTCTAAAATACCAAACTCATAAGATTTCATCATCAACAACCAAAACCGTCATCAAAAAAATCTGCATATACCTCATATAGGATTCTCAATCCATAAAATCCTATTTTTCAATTTTCTTACTTCACATAACATATTTAATTCATTTACTCATAACTAGTCCATTTTCATGAAAAATACCAAATCAGTACAAACAAATTTTCTTTTCTGGGATTTAGCAGAATATAGTTCCATATTGAACATATATTTTTCTCACAATTTTTAAAATTCATTTACTATTTTTCATATGGCCAAAACAACCGAATATTTAGACATTTATCATAAACTGTACTTTAGTCCAAAAATTCCGAAATTTACAGAGTATACTTCTATCATATACATGTACACTCAATAAAAATTTCACCAATTTTGGAGTTAACCACAAGGAGTTATAAGGGTTTACTTTTAAAATAGTCGTTTCCCATAAAATTAATAACTCCTAATCTATACATCCAAAAATTGCCATTTTCAAACACAATCTAGAAAACTCATCAAATTATCATTTCAAATTTTTCCGGAATTTTTGAAGGTCAGAAAAATTATGAAACTGAAAAACATAATAACCCTTAAAATCCCCTACCTCAAAAGAGCAGTATTTCTGACTGGAATATCGAATGTAAAGCCGAAGGAACCTTGCACTGGATATCAACTCTCAAAGTATCAAAATACTCACAAAAATACGCTCGATAATATAGAAAGAAAGAAAACTTGTTTCTGATGTGATTTTCAATTCTAACTTAAGCGTCTATTTATAGGAAAATGCTAGAACGCCAAAGGAGACTAAATTAATAAAATATTAATTAATCTTTTATTCCTACGCATGCCAACCATTGCTGAAAATTCAACAGCCACCACAGTGGGCCCCACCCAAAAATCAGCCACCTTTTCGAACAACCAAAAGTGGGTCCCACCCAATTTTAATAAAAATCATTTTATTTTCCAAAACTTCAATAATTCATAGAAAATAGCCAGTTTATCAGAAAAATATGAATTTTATGTCCATTCCACACGAAATCGAATTCTCTACAACTTTACGGAATAAAGTTTTTCCAAATTCCAGACAGAAAATATCCAAAATCCACAAATGGACGATTTTCAACACTCTAAAAATCCATAACAAATCATTCGTTCATTTTTAACGGTTCAAAATTTGTGAACATATCTTCAACTTATATGTGTATATCATATCCAAAAATCACAACGATTCAACGGTCGGATTAAAATTATAACTCACGCAATAGAGCTTTAAGAACACCGATTTGATCTTTTAATACCTCCAATCTGATAAAATACTGATAAAATGCCTCAACATTAATTCTTTCATTTATAACCACATAAATAAATCCATCATTTATATCTGCATCAAATAAATATATCCTTATCATATAAATTAATAATTAATTATTCATAAATAATATTACAGAATCATAATAATGACAACCAGGTGGTTCCCAGGAAAGAGGGGGCTTTCCAATAAGGATTTCTCCTTACTGGCGCGCAATTAGGTGACCAAACCTCTCCTTGACAGAACTTTCTAGACATTGCCAATAATGCTATCTAATAATATTATTCAAATAATATGAATTATTGATCCGATAATGGGAAATATTAATGCGATGACAATTATTGAATCAACAATAATATAAACTATCAACGCAAAGAATTATTGAATCAATAAAATAAAATATTGAATAAGAAATATTCGTAAACAATTATTGAGTAGTGTCTTCTTATGTAAGAATCAATAATTCAAAATATTGTGCAATACTCTGGTATGCTATCTCTTGTAAACAACGCGTATTACTTTACTTTATCCACCGTATTCCAATAAATGTTAATTGAGAACGATTACTGTAATTATTTATAAAACTCAAATTTGTGATTTTCTTCATCCGGCGCTTATTCTATTATGGAGCCCACAAATGGTTGCGTCGTCGTCATTTAATATTCTCAAACAAGAAGAATATTCCACTACCAAACGAATATTCTCCGACAACAATAAGTATTTTATAGCCACTTGCTTATTTTGAAAAAATTTCACATATCACCCTTAACTTTAACTTTTTATCAATTTAACTATTTACTAAATAGAAAAATTGAATACTTTTATTTCATAAAATTCGGGTCTTACAGCATGGCGTGCTCGCGGCACTTTTGCAAATAGAGGACGTGCGGTGAAGAAAATGGGTCTGATGAGGTTTTGTGTAAAAAGGTTCTGAGCAAGGGAAAGTATAGAAGAAGAGTAAAGAGTCGACTGAGAAACTAGTGACCAAGACATCAGTTGTTCATCCCCCTGTTCTAAATCCACAAAGATTTCAAAAGCAAAGGGAAGACAAGCAGTTTAGCAAGTTTTTGGAGGTGTTTAAAAAGCTACAGATAAATATACCTTTCGCTGAGGCATTGGAGCAAATGCCAAGTTATGCAAAGTTTATGAAGGGTATCTTGACAAGGAAGAGAAGGCTAGAAGATTTTGAGACAGTAGCCTTAACTGAAGAATGTAGTGCAGTGCTTCAACACAAATTACCTCCAAAGCTGAAAGACCCAGGCAGCTTCACGATACCTTGCACGATTGGAAAGATGAGTTTTGATAAATGTTTGTGTGATTTAGGGGCGAGCATCAATTTGATGCCATTGTCAGTGTTCAATCAGTTGGGCTTGTCGGCTCCAAAGCCGATAAACATTTCATTACAGCTTGCTGACAGGTCCATTACATATCCACGGGGTATTGTGGAAGACGTACTAGTTAAAGTGGATAAATTCATCTTCCCGGCTGATTTCATCATCTTAGACTATAAAGAAGATATAAATATAACGATCATTCTTGGAAGACCATTCTTAGCCACATGACGGACCTTGATAGATGTTCAGAAAGGTGAATTGACAATGAGAGTTAATGATCAATAAGTCACCTTCAACATGTTCAAGCTATGAAGTTTCCAACAGAAGAAGAAGAATGTTTCAGGATTGATATGGTGGATAAGGTGTTGATTGATGAATTAGGGCATTTAGTGGATCATGAACCCTTACAGAGTGCTATTCTGGGTAATTCTGAGATTGAAGATGAGTAGATTACTGAGCTGGTTCAAATTCTTGACACAACTCCACGCTTCAAAAAATTCAAGACTCTGTTGAGCCACTAAAGAATCTTTGTCAGAGACATCAGTGAGACTTAAACCATCTCTTGAGATGCCTCCAGAACTTGAGTTGAAACCACTTCCAGATCATTTGAGGTATGCATTTTTAAATGATAATTCAAAATTACCTGTGATTATTTCTTCTGCACTAACATCTTTTCAGGAAGAAAAACTGCTAAGAGTTCTCAGAGAGTTCAAATCAGCTATTGGATGGAATATAGCAGACGTCAAAGGGATTAGCTCATCTTTCTGTATGCACAAGATCCTACTGGAAGATGACAGTAAACCTTCGGTGGAGCAACAACAGAGACTTAATCCAATTATGAAGGATGTGGTCAAGAAGGAAGTTCTGAAATGGCTGGATACATGAATAATATATCCAATTTCAGACAGATCGTGGGTGATCCCAGTGTAGTGTGTGCCAAAAAAAAGGGGGAATGACTGTAGTCTCCAACGAGAACAATGAACTGATACCGACGAGGAGAGTAATGGGTGGAGAGTCTGCATGGACTACTGCAGACTTAATAAAGCTACAAGGAAATATCACTTCCCACTTCCATTTATTGATCAGATGTTGGACAGACTAGCAGGTCATGAATTTTATTGCCTTCTAGATGGGTATTCAGGATACAATCAGATTGTGATAGCTCCAAAAGATCAGGAAAAGGCAACTTTTACATGTCCATATGGTACATTTGCCTTCAGAAGGATGTCTTTTGGTTTGTACAATGCCCCAACCACATTTCAGAGATGTATGATGGAAATATTTTTGGATATAGTAGAGCACAATGTTGAGGTATTTATGGATGACTTCTCAGTATTTGGAGATTCTTTTGATTTGTGTCTGGAAAATATTCTAGTGATGCTATTGAGAAGATGTGTTTAAATGAATTTGGTTTTGAATTGGAAAAAGTGTCATTTTATGGTACAGGAAGGAATAATATTGGGACATAAGGTGTCGAAGAAAGGATTAGAGGTGGACAGGCCGAAGCTAGAGACCATTGAGAATTTGCCTCCACCAACTTCTGTTAAAGGTGTGCGAAGTTTTTTAGGGCATGCAGGCTTCTAAAGGAGGTTTATTAAAGACTTCTCCAAGATCACAAAGCCACTTTGCAGGTTATTGGAGAAGGATGCACAGTTCAAGTTCGATAAAGATTGACTGTCTGCATTTGAGCATTTAAAGAGGAAGTTAACAACAGCACTAGTGATCACAACACCAGATTAAAACCTACCATTTGAGTTGATGTGTGATGTCAGTGACTATGTTGTGGGGGCTATTTTGAGCCAGCGAAGGGAAATGATCTTTCATGTGATATACTATGCAAGCAAGACCCTTACTGATGCTCAATTGAACTATACCACCACAGAGAAGGAACTTTTGGTAATTGTGTATGCTTTTGACAAGTTTCGAGCTTATTTGATTAGGACTAGGGTGATAGTGTACACAGATCATGTAGCAATTCGATACTTGGTGGCAAAGAAATATGTAAAGTCTCGATTAATCAGGTGGATACTTCTGTTGCAAGAATTCGATTTAGAGATCAAGGACAAGAAATGTACTAAGAATCAAGTGGCGGACCACTTATCTAGACTGGAAAATCAGGGCAGAGATGGTGATGATAAAGTTTTGATTAATAAGTCTTTCTCAGATGAACAGTTATTTGTTCGCGGACTATGCTAACTATTTAGTGATCAAGATCATTCCTGCAGACTTTATTGGTTATCAGAAGAAGAAATTTTTGCATGATGTGAAGTGGTTTATATGGGATGAACCGTATTTGTTCAAGCAATGTGTTGATCAGATGTTAAGGAGATGTATCCCATATAGCAAGACAGAGGGGATTTTGCAAGATTGTCACGCTTCATTATATGGAGGTCACTACGGTAGAGAAATGACAACGACTCGAGTGTTACAAGCAGGATACTACTGGCCGACGATTTTTAAAGATGCTTACAGTTTTATCTAGAGGTGTGATAGATGTCAAAGAGTCGGGAATATATCGAAAAGAAATGAGATGCACTTGAACACAATCCTTGAGGTTAAAATTTTTGATGTTTGGGGGATAGACTTCATGGGGCCTTTCATTTCTTCATGTGGAAATTTATACATCTTATTGGTAGTTGATTATGTTTCTAAGTGGGTAGAAGTGGCAGCTCTTCCAACTAATGATGCCAAAGTGGTCCTACGATTTTTACACAAAAGCATTTTTACAAGATTTGGGACTCCACATGCCATTATTAGTGATGAGGGCAACCATTTCTGTAATCGACAGTTCACAGCTCTGCTAGCTAAGTATGGGGTGAATCATCGTATTGCTACATCTTATCATCCCCATACTAATGGCCAAGCAGAGGTTTCGAATCGTGAAGTTAAGAGAATTTTGGAGAAAATAGTGAACCCCACAAGAAAAGGCTGGTCATTGAAGCTTGAAGATGATGTATGGGCCTACAGGACCGCCTACAAGACTCTGTTGGGCATGTCACCATTTCAGCTAGTTAATGGAAAGGCTTGTCACCTTCCCATGGAGCTCGAGCACAAGGCGTATTGGGCAATTAGGAAGCTCAACTTTGACTTGAAGGCTGCAGGTGAAAATGCCTACTCCAACTCAATGAGTTGAATGAATTCAGATTGCAGGCTTATGAAAACTCAAAGTTGTACAAAGAAAAATTGAAGAGATGGCATAATCGCAAGATCTTGGAGAGAGTGTTTGAACCGGGACAACGAGTTTTATTGTTTAATTCTAGACTTAAACTCTTTCTTGGGAAGCTCAAATCAAGGTAGTCAGGGCCATTTACTGTTAAGACAGTTTATCCACATGGTGTGGTTGAGGTATTCGACAAATTCCCAGACAAGCCGTTAAAAGTGAATGGATAGCAGCTTAAGCATTATTTTGTTGGTGAGGTTGACATGCAGAAAGTCACCTCCATTCTTTCTTTGACATGATTGAATCAGAGATAGTCAAGCTAATTGACTATAACTTAACGCTCGATGGGAGGCACCCCATTATTTCTATCCTTACCTCTTGTTTAATTCTGTTAGGATCATATTTGTTTCTCATTTTTATGTTAGTTTTTTATAGTATAACAAGTGTTGGTATAAGTTTTGTTGAAGCTGAATGTGCATATTGTGATGATTGGGAGTATCATATGGAGCATTATTTTGGGATATTCATTCTTGGATGTTAATTAGTTCATGTTTGTCTTGGAGAATTGGTATCTCATACTGGTACTTTTTGTATGTGCAGGTGAATTGCAAACTATCAGTAGCTACTTTGTTCTACTTAAAGATTCAACTTCGATTTGTTTTGTCATAGTATGTGTCACGCTGGCAAGCTTCTTCAATAAGTCAAATTCAATACATACGCTTATACTTCTTTATGTTGATGAATTGTGTGCCCGTGCCATTAGCCAGTACAAAATTTACGCGACCGTGCCCGAGACTGGTGTTAGAATTTTTTTTTAAGTTTTTAAAACGTGTCTCACCACATCTCTTATAACAGTTACAACTTTTAGTGTGTGTATCAATCTCTCCCTATAAAATAGACGCACGACTCTTCTCTTCCCAAACCGTTCCAATTTCAAATTCATAATTCCCCACCCCACTATATATGCATTCCATTCTCCTATCCACATTCAAACTCTTCTCCTTATCTTTTATTCATCCTTTTTGAGAAACTAGGGTTTGAGAGAGTTATCAGTATAACAAGTTTGGGGGAGGAAATCTACAGAGCGTATATTTCTCAGTCAAATTCTTCTCTTCCATTAAGGTTCTTCTTCATCAACTGTAATGGGGCCAAAATGAGCTCATTCTCGCACTCCAGAGTCGTCTTCCTCAAGTAGCCAGAATAAAGACACTGGTTATTTTTCCAAATTCGTTAGTCTTGAGGCCCAGATGGAATACTACAGAATCGTGGAGAAAACTTTTGTGAGGGAGCGTGGTTTCAAACTGGAGGCACAAGATGGGCAACTGAAAGAAATGATCATAGAAAAATGTTGGCATACAGTCTGTTCTACACCCATTGCTACACCCATGGCCATTGTACGGGAATTTTATGCAAATGCAAAGGAGACCATGAGTGGATTTTCATATGTTAGAGGTGTTCAAGTAGACTATCGCCCATAGGCGATTCATGGTGTGTTCAATTTACCACCCGATCCTTCTACTGGACGTACAAATTGGGTCGAGGCTGCAAGGTTTGAGACTGACCTCGACATAGTAATTACTGACTTGTGCATTCCAGGGACACAATGGAGTTACAAGCTTGGCACGAATCAGCCTAGGACTTTTCAGGCTTCAACTCTCAACCGTTATGCCAAGGCTTGAAATCTATTTTTCTGTGCAAAACTCATGCCATCATCCCATTAGCATGAGATTACGACTGAGAGGGATATTATTCTGTGGGGTATAATTACAGGAAAATATATTGATGTTGGTCATCTCATTAATCAGAACATGTTACATTACATGCGGGGGAGCACTACAGGGAGTATACCACATGCCTTGATTGTTACTCATTTATGTGCTCGAGCAGAAGTCACGTGGGCTGATCAACAGTTGCAATACCCAAGTTAGGATATCACTCACGCCACGATAGCCAAGTTCGAGGATTGGGCAGGAGATACCCCGCACCCAAGGGGTAAAAGTTTCATAATTCAACCCGCATCATCTATGCCATCACCACAACCATCGCGAACAACTGAAGCAAGCACTTCCACTTAGGCTACTATTGCAAATGATGATCGTCGTCTCCATAGGTTGGAGCGAAAGGTAGACGCAATGTATGATAACTTTTCAGCATTTGCCAATGGATTGTCTGTTAGGTTTGTAATATTCATAACGCAATCAAATTGCATAAAAAGTGCGGAAGCGTGTAAAAATCAGAGTTTAAAAAATTTACAAACCATATACCCGGATCATCCTTTATGCATAATTATTAATTAAACGAAAAAGATGAATAAGAATCATACCCTTGAAGATCGAGCTTCCTCAGGTACAAGTTCACCTCCAATCCTTTTCGCGTTCAACTTGAATCCACCGGGTTTGGTTCCTTCCTTTGATCAACGTTAGCCACCCATGTGTTTGGCCTCTAGAGGTGATCCACCAAGGAAGAAGAAAATTCAAGAAGAAGGGTGGTTGGCTAAACCCTAGTTTTTCTATCTCTATAGAAAGGGTGTACTCTCCAACAAATTGGAATTATTACGTATGTTGAAAAATCAACAACCCATACCACCCATAATAAGACTCCTCTTATTTATAGATGTGGGCAACCCACCTTAACAATTAAAGAATTGGGTTTTAATTAATTAATTCTTTTAATTAATTAAGCTCCCTAATCTTATTAGGGATAATTAATTAAACTCCTTTAACTAATTTTCCTTCCTAATCCAATTAGGAATAAATGAGAGTACTTATATTAAATTAATTCCTAAACTCTTTTAGAAATTAAAATAATAATAATTGTAATAATATTAATAAGACTCCTCTTATTAATTTATATTTAATATTTCTAAAATATTAAATAATAAATATTAAGCTATTTAATTTATTCTATCACCATAGATTAAATTAAATATACTTAACTATATTATTACGATTATGCCATTAACTTTTTAAATAATTATTCTTCCTTTTATGGTGTGACCCTTTAGGTTCTCCATATTAAACCCTATTGTGAATAAATCAATTAGAACAATTCTAATCTTATTTAAATAAATAAATTAAACAATTAATTTATTTAAATAATATTTATTCTACAATAAGGGATAAGCCTCCCTAGCGATCAACGACTTTCCAGATAATATAGATTTCAACATTAATCATAAAAGAACCTTTGAGTATATAGTTACTGTCTACAATTCAATTCTTCCACCATACAATGTCCCAATTAAATATAAGACATGGAATTTACATCAAGTCTTATTTTATTTAATTATATGTATTTTCGACTCTTAAATGCATTGACTCCAAATAATGCAAATTAGAAACTCCTTTCTAATTTCATTCTTATAACCAAGGACTACTTTGGGTTGTCATTTATCGAATCACATAGGACATTTCTCTTCTTTTATTAGAAGTGGTAGATTCTTTATTGATCATACATTATCTCCATGTATAACTTATTATACCCAAGCATACCCTTTGATATACCCTAAGGGTCTTAAGGAATAAGTCAAAGTATAACTCATCATATACAAGATACTATGATGATCTCAAGTCCAAGGATTACTTGTACTACTATCACTACAGAATTCATATTGACAGCAAAAATAAAACTCCATTAGGTATTCCTTAGCGAGCCACGCTTCAAGGAACTTATTCTCTAATAAGCACCTACATACTTGCTTTAGTGTCTCCACACAAATGATCATGAGATCAATCATCCTCATCCAATGAGCAAGCAACGTATGTACCCGATCTATCCGGATTCACTAATCCCCAATTTAGTAATCCAATGATTGGGAACTATTTTAGTTTTAAGCTTTCTAAGAATTTAGATCTCATTAGAATGATCATCATCATTATTCTAAAAGCATTGCTTAAAACTATGGGTTTATCACATATTATAAAACAAAGATCATGTAGATAATTAAAAGCCTTTAATAAATTAATACTTTTTATTAATAAATGAATAAGATTGTTACAAAGTATATGCTTTATCATCAAACATGATTGGCTTGTGTGCATACTACTTTCAATCTCCCACTTGCACTAAAGCCAATCGCCATTGTATCTTATACTTTTCTTCTCTAAGTGACGATTATCCTGCTGTTGGATAAGCTTTAGTTAATGGATATGTAATGTTGTTCTTGAGAGTCCACTATCTCTATAGCGATTTCCCATCTTTCAATGATTCTAATAATCAAATGAAAGTGCCACAACACATGTTTAGATCCAAGATGAGACTTAGGAACTATTCCTAGTTCTGTAATGAACTTTTAATCCAAACAATCAACTTGCAGCTTCATTTATAGCTATATACTTTGTCTTTATCACTAAACCAGCAACTCTTTGCTGTTTGGAACCTTTCCAATTCACTGCACCACTATTCAAGATAACGCTTTACCTTAAAGTGGATTTTCTGTCATCTTGGTCTGCTCGAAAACTTGAGTCTGTTAAGCCCTCTAGTTTTAATTCAGATCCACCATGTATGCTCACATCTTTAGTGCCGGTTAAGAACTTTAAGATGTTTTTCACTTACTCATAGTGAACTTCTCCAGAATATGACTGATCAACATCAGGTCTCGTATATTTCATTGCATACATGATTGTCACTCATGCGACCTCTCTTTTCAGGAGTCTGTGGGGACTATTAAGAGAGATACACTCCATAGCTCATCAACATGAGACATCTCTTGGAGTTTGCCATGCTAAACAACTTTAGCATCAAATGAATATACGTTCCTTGGGTTAAGTCGAGCATCCTCTTGTATCTATCTATATAGATTTTATCCCCAATTAAGATACTCTTCCCAAATCATTCATGGAGGAATGTTTAGACAACTTTATCTTTACTGATTGTAGCATTGGTATGTAATTTCTCATCCGTAGTATATCAACATATAATACTAAAAATTTCACGATGCTCCCACTGACCCTTTTGTACACACTAGGTTCATTCTTATTTTTGATAAAATCAAACTCTTTTGATTGCCTCATTAAAACGAATGTTCCATATTTGAGAAACTTGCTTCAATCCATTTCTCTCGAGTGTTCACAACACTTACCTCATCGATGTAATCGGATCATCATCTTCTATGATGTGTACCTCATCATCATCATCCATGATGAATCCATACCTCCGGGTATCTTCTATGACTATTCCGCATTTACGTTTGATTTGTGTACAATAGGTCTATCTACATGTTCCTCTTATTTGACTTATAGTGTTTTTGTGGTTCTTGAACTTTCAAGATCTATAATCCTCCCACTAGCCCCTTCAATGATAAACACCTTTATCTTAGAAAGCATATGTTTCATAACAAACACCTTTTGCTAAGTAGGATTATAGAACATATACCCTAAACTTACTTTAGGATGTCCCACAAATCGACACTTGTCAAATCTTGTCCCAAGCTTATCCTTTGAAACCTTTTCACATAAGTTGACAACCCTTATCTTAACATACTTAAGATTAGGAATCCTCCCCATCCATAACTTTTATGGAGTCTTGGGGCCGGATTTTGAGGTTACCATTTTCGTAGATATGCAGCCATTTCTAGGACATGATCCTAGAAGGATACTGGAATGTCAGTAAAATCATTATGGATCGCACCATGTTCAACAAGGTACGATTTTTCCTTTCAGATACATCAATCAACTATTGCATATCAGGAGGCGTCCATTGTGAGAAAACCATTTGAGACGATCTAAAAACTTATTGCACAAGTATTTATCCCTTGATCTAATCAAAAAATCTTAATACTTTGCCAATTTGTTTCTCTTCTGAATTCTTTGAACCTTTCAAATAATTCATACTTGTATTTCAGAAAATACACACATTCAACTCTTTGAATGATCATCTCATTTTCTTATACTAGTTTGTTCAATTTGCAAAATATATTTTCACGTAAGTCAAGTATACAAAATCCATTAAGTAATATTCCAGTTCTATACAAAACATTATTATTATAAATAGAACAACAATTGTTCTTAATTATAATACCAAAAATTTTATTGTCCAACAATAAAATAGAAATAATATTTCTTACAAGAACTGAAATACAATAACAACTTATTTACTTAATAGATTTGCCCGTAGGCATTGCTAAACTATAAGTTTCTATAGCTAATGCAGCAACCTTTGCTTCATTTTCCACACATAGAATTACTTATATTTGTTTAGCTTTCTACTTCTGTTTGGTCCCTTCATAAATCTATATTTATGATAACCAAAGTCGGTATCCAATACCCAAGTAGAACCTTGACTTAAAGAAAAATTTATTTCAATCATGAACAAAAGCGTATTATGAATCAAAACTTCACTAAGCTTCTTTGGTTAGCCTCTGCAAGATGCTTCTCGCAGCTTTCTTTCCAAAGGTCCAGGCTTATTGCGGTGGAAGCAAACTCCTTTGCTATCCGTGACGGTTTTGCTCTTATTATCCTTTGTTTCATACTTTCTATTTACCTTCTTTGAATCGTTCTTCTTTTCGTAAGACCCTTTGGCCCCTACCAAGAAGACTTGATCTTTCTTGGTTGGAAAGTGACTCTCAACATTTTTCAATATGTTAAAGCAAATCGGTGAGGTGATATCTAGCTTGTTCATATGAAAAATTCACAACAATTGTGAAAGGAGTCCCGAGTGAGTGCAAGATCAAATCTTGGCTCAACTCTCCATCCATGACAAATCACGTTGTCTAATTGATCAATCAAATTGATTATGTTAAGAACCTTTTGTATGCATACTATAGTGCCATTGGCCATTCTAGATCGGAAGAGCTCCTTAGATATCTCGATATCTATCGGTCCCATTTTCCTCACCATCAACTACTTGATGTGCGGGAATATAGTAGGAGCATCCATAGTTTCATCTTGTGGCTGAAGCTCGTTACTCATAGATGCGAGCATGATGCATTGAGCCAATCGTGCATCATCTTTGCCACTTTCTAAAAGTAGCAATGTCTTCCTCAGAGGCATTGTTCGCAACCATTCTTGAGGATAGGCGATATGGACATAAGATAGCTTTTCAACTATGAGAACTATTCTCAAATTCCTTAACCAATCCGCTTAATTCTTTACCCAAGCTAATTTAGCATCTAATATGCTTTGCAGTGATAGTAATTTAGACATTGTAAAATTCTGTAAATGAATTTGTAATTAACAACATTTTAACATACATTCTTTTATTAATTACCAAAATAATTTAGGTCTTGTTTTAAATTGGTATCTCCTTATTTTTCTTCAAACTATATTACCTCACTTATATAGTTCGGCAAAATCTAATTAAAGATTTGCTAGTGAGAATAAGGATCCCATTTCAAATGTATATAGCCTTGTGGTGACACAACAAACTATATATAAATAAATAGGTAGACAACTTTTGTCAATTACATCAACTATGCAACTCCTTGTATTTTGCCTCTTAGATTATTTTGATCAAGTGGTGGCACATCCAGAATCAAAATTATCCAAGTTAAGTCCCACCTAGCACTCCATATATTCAAAAAGAAAAATATCATCCTTGTGGTGACACAACAAAACAATATTGTTCAATTTTCTTTATAAGCATCAAATGTGATAAATTAACATCTTAAATACTTAATACTTGCCTTGTGGTGACACAACAAACTCATATTAAATATTTAATACTCTATTAATTTTATCATGCTAGAAAGCTGACGTTCGATATTCCAAATATCTTTGAACGCTTAGGACTTAATATAAAAAAAAATTGAGGGGTTTGTTATTAATTTGTCTCATCTTGTTTAGCGCATGCATTACATATATATAAAAAAATACGCGTCGTATTAATTAACATGCGAAGCATGTTTGCATAATATATAATATATATAATATAAGCATGCACATATAGAATACTATATTCTACCCGGATTGATTATGGACTTTTATTCTAGTTTGGTTCACTAGAGCCACCAAGTGAACCAAAAGGTCAAACCCTAGGGGTGCAAGAAATAATATTTAAATATAACTATTACATTTAAACCCTGCTCCATTAAAATTGGGTCTTCAAGCGCCTTGCTCCTCGATCTCCAATTTTCTAAAATTAATTCTAACTATTCCTATTACAATACTATTTAAAATAAATAGAAACCTTGATCGCGATCGAGGGAAGTACATAGGAGGAGAAAGAATTTATATTAAGAAAAATTAGAGAAGGCGAGGCACGCAGTAATCCCATTTAATAAAAAACCCATACATTCATGCATCCAACTAAAATAAAATCCAATCGCATTGGTCAATATAGTCCATAATCAATCCCATTTATTATCATACACATCATCATATGCATCAATAAATAACATTCATCATATGAATAATAAGCATTTAATATATATATATATATTGATATCATTTAATGGGCAAATTTAGTTAGTATAAAATCTAATTTTTGAATAAAATAAACTCCTTTATTTAAATCCAAATTTATATCAAAATAAAACTATTTTATTTTAATTTATCCTATTTTGAATAAAATAAACTATTTTATTTTAATCAAAATCTTTAATCAAAATAAACTCTTTTATTTTAATTAATTATGGAATCCAATTCCAAGTAAAAAAAAAATCTTTTATTTAAAGGAAACACGGATATTCTTTTCTATTCACAAATAAACTCCTTTATTTTGAATAATATGAAATCTTATTCCATATTTAAATAAACTCCTTTATTTTAAGGAAAGATGGATTTACTTCCCTATTCACAAATAAACTCCTTTATTTTAGGAAAAATAAAATCAAATTCCAACTCCAATTAGTTATCATGGAATCCAATTCCAACTCTAATTAGTTAGCATGAAATTCTAATTTTAAAATTAAAATAAACCTTTTTATTTTAAGATTAAAATAAACCTTTTATTTTAAAATTAAAATAAACTTTTATTTTAAGATTAAAATAATTATATATATATATATATATTCAATTTTAAAATTAAAATAAACTCCTTTTTATTTTAATATTAAAATAAACTTTTATTTTAAAATTAAAATAAACATTTTATTTTAATTATAAAATAATTAAGAATAATATATATATATAACTATTATATATATATATAATATAAACCGTAAGTTATATATATATATATATATATATAAAATCCATGCATGCATCCTTTTAATGATCCGTGCATTGCTGCTTTGTTTTATATACGGTTTTTATTATGATACCATGTTTGCTTGGAGCATGTCTGCAGTTGTTCATGTTATTATAAAATATATATCATATATATATATTAATAATCATCTATTAGTTCAGAATAACCACCAACGGAATTTTTTTTTTTTTTGTTCTAGGAAAATCAGGCGAAGCCACTTTAATAACGACTTCCGATTCCACATTGCACGGTCATTTCGATTTCCGTGCAAACCATGAGAAAAAACGACAGCTCCTTTTATGTTCCGTGCGTGCATGAAAATTGCAGCTAAATCCTGCCGAATTTTCAAGCAATAACAGATTCCTTGTTTTTTTTTTTTTTTAAATTTTATACAATTAAATTATGCCCAATTAAATTGTTCTAAACACATATCAACATACATATCAAATCTGAACAATTAATAATTCGCATAAAGGTTTGGCTCTGATGCCACTGTTAGGTTTGTAATATTCATAACGCAATCAAATTGCATAAAAAGTGCGGAAGCGTGTAAAAATCAGAGTTTAAAAATTTACAAACCATATACGGATCATCCTTTATGCATAATTATTAATTAAACGAAAAGATGAATAAGAATCATACCCTTGAAGATCGAGCTTCCTCGTGTACAAGTTCACCTCCAATCCTTTTCGCTTCAACTTGAATCCACCGGGTTTGGTTCCTTCCTTTGATCAACGTTAGCCACCCATGTGTTTGGCCTCTAGAGGTGATCCACCAAGGAAGAAGAAAATTCAAGAAGAAGGGTGGTTGGCTAAACCCTAGTTTTTCTATCTCTATAGAAAGGGTGTACTCTCCAACAAATTGGAATTATTACGTATGTTGAAAAATCAACAACCCATACCACCCATAATAAGACTCCTCTTATTTATAGATGTGGGCAACCCACCTTAACAATTAAGGAATTGGGTTTTAATTAATTAATTCTTTTAATTAATTAAGCTCCCTAATCTTATTAGGGATAATTAATTAAACTCCTTTAACTAATTTTCCTTCCTAATCCAATTAGGAATAAATGAGAGTACTTATATTAAATTAATTTCTAAACTCTTTTAGAAATTAAAATAATAATAATTGTAATAATATTAATAAGACTCTCTTATTAATTTATATTTAATATTTCTAAAATATTAAATAATAAATATTAAGCTATTTAATTTATTCTATCACCATAGATTAAATTAAATATACTTAACATATTATTAGATTATGCCATTAACTTCTTAAATAATTATTCTTCCTTTTATGGTGTGACCCTTTAGGTTCTCCATATTAAACCTATTTGTGAATAAATCAATTAGAACAATTCTAATCTTATTTAAATAAATAAATTAAACAATTAATTTATTTAAATAATATTTATTCTACAATAGGGATAAGCCTCCCAAATGATCAACGACTTTCCGGATAATATAGATTTCAACATTAATCATAAAAGAACCTTTGAGTAAATAGTTACCGTGACAATTCAATTCTTCCACCATATCAATGTCCCAATTAAATATAAGACATGGAATTACCGTCAAGTCTTATTTTATTTAATTATATGTATTTCGACTCTTAAATGCACAACTCAAATAATGCAAATTAGAAACTCCTTTCTAATTTCATTACTCATTGCCAAGGACTCTTCGGGTTGTCATTTATCGAATCACATAGGACATTTCTCTTCTTTTATTAGAAGTGGTAGATTCTTTATCGATCATACATTATCTCCATGTACAACTTATTATACCCAAGCATACCCTTTGATATACCCTAAGGGTCTTAAGGAATAAGTCAAAGTATAACTCATCATACACAAGATACTATGATGATCTCAAGTCCAAGGATTACTTGTACTACTATCACTACAGAATTCCTATTGATGCATAAATAAAACTCCATTAGGTATTCCTTAGCGAGCCACGCTTCGATGAACTTATTCTCTAATAAGCACCTACATACTTGCTTTAGTGTCTCCACACAAATGATCATGAGATCAATCATCCTCATCCAATGAGCAAAGAACGTATGTACCAATCTATCCGGATTCACTAATCCCCAATTTAGTAATCCAATGATTGGGAACTATTTTAGTTTTAAGCTTTCTAAGAATTTAGATCTCATTAGAATGATCATCATCATTATTCTAAAAGCATTGCTTAAAACTATGGGTTTATCACATATTATAAAACAGCATCATGTAGATAATTAAAAGCCTTTAATAAATTAATACTTTTTATTAATAAATGAATAAGATTGTTACAAAGTATATGCTTTATCATCAAACATGATTGGCTTGTGTGCATACTACTTTCATTGTCGAGATCCCTAGCCGAGGCTTTCGTACAGCAAGGAACCATGCTCGAGTTGCCACAATTTGGGACAACAGTGCCATTTCCACCGTCGGATTCACCCCCCAAAGAGGGTGGTACAATTGATAATTAGGGGATTTCCTTTAAACCCTTTACCTTCATTCATTGGGATAATGAATAGTTTATGTTTGGGGGTATTGGGTAGTAGTGTATTTGCATGTAGTAAATTTGCATCATTTTTGCATGTTTAGTTTATTTTTTGCATTTTTAGTGATTATTATGTGTTTTAGTTATGTGTTTAGTTGCATATCCCAAGTATCTAGCCTTATGGAATTTTAGTCTAGCCAATGATGAATATGAATTTGAAGGATTTTTGAATTTAGTGGATAACATGAGCTTAGCTATAATGTTTTACATGATGTAATTCATGCTTGTTGTTTAGATGCTTTCGGTTAACACGTAGATGTTCATATATGCTTGTGGGTATAAGAATAATGTGTTTTTACTGCTGAGTAGAAAATGTTGTTTTTAAAAATGGAATTATGCATAAAAGTAGACATAGACTATAAAAACATTGATAATCAAACTTTGGGAGCACATGGTAATGCTTACTATATAAAAAAATCCATCTTGGAACCTTCTTGAGTTGAATTATTGAATCTTGTGAAGGGGTGAGATGGAGCGTAAAACACACTCGTTGTAAAAAAAATAAAAATTAATAGCAATAAACACCACGAGAAAGTGCGAAAATCGCCCTCGTGAGTACAAATAAAGCAGATAAACCCATTGTTGAACCTTAGTTTGTATTGATGTGTTGGAGTAGTTTTTGTTGCATTAGTATACATGGTTCTTGACTTAGACTTCAATTTTCTATTTTTAGCAGCATAACATGTGTAGTCTTTGCCTTGGTCAAGTTTATTTATGAACATAACACACACAGAGCATCTTTATAGTGAGTATGGGTTATTTGATTGTATGATATTATGTCTGTAGTTTGAGTTGAAAATTTAGTCTTGAATCCGGATAATTCGTTGAGGCATACTTGATTGGAATTCCATTTTGGCTGGAAAATTTGGGACTCATTTGCATCATAGTATAGTTTGCATAGCATGTAGTTGTATTGCATTAGTTATTCTCGTATGCATTGCTTGAGGGCAAGCAATAATTCATGTTTGGGGGTATTTGATAAGTAGGTTTTATACCTACTTATTGGGTACTAACTCACGAGAATTATGCTCAACTTAAGTAGTTTTATTATGTTTTATTTTCATTTTTTGTTTGTTTTGCAGTAAATGTAGTTGGAACCTCTTTTAGCAGCATAAGGAATGAATTAGCATGGAAAAGCATGGATTGACATGATGGCATGAAGCTAGCAAAAGCATGGCAAGGTGAACATGAGCAGATGAAGAACTGGAGCAATGGAGGAATGCAGTGCAGAAGAGAAGGAATGAAGAGCAAGCAAACAACAAACAAAAAGCAACAACAACAAGACAGCAGAAGACATAGTGCAGTAGCAGCGCGGCCGCGCTCCATCAACGAAGGAACTTGGTGCGCCCGCACTAGGCACTCGGTAGATAACCACATGGCGCACCCGCGCTCGTAATGCAGTACAATATTGCGCAGCCGCGCGAGTCTTCTTTAGTTACTTTTTGCTGACTTTTTTTAATTTGAATTTGAGCGTGTTTTGCTCAACTAAGACGATACGGTTGGCACCAGACGTGTTTTTATCAAGTGTTTTTATCAGTTTTCAAATCATTAGGGTTCTTAGGTGTTAGACATTCTAGAGAGGATTTTGAGCATTTAATTATTACATTTTGCTCTACTCTTAATCTAGATTACTAAATAAAATCTATTTTTCATTTCTGGAGATTGTTGGTGAATTAGACAAGCCTGGAATAGAACTTGCAGTAGGATTGCAGATTTGATTATCTTATTTCTTCATAACTTTTTGTTTGCATTTTTATTTTAATTGTTTGCTTTAATCCCATAATGGCTTTAGGTTCCGAAATGAACTAAACTCCATTATGGAATTCTAATGGATTTTGATGCATAGTTTAAATAGGTATATCTGATTGTAATGTTGTATATTTATCATTGGATTACCCATTATGATTGAGCTTAATGAATGAATGTTTGATCACCATTCACACTTTGTGCTTGTATGGATTTGAAAAATGAAATAAAAGTATGGATTAGATCATAATGGCATATGTTCATACAACTTATGGACGTTAGGCTTTGTGATTCATGAATCGGATAGGTATATACCGTTTCATCATGTGTAGTCATTAAAAGAGCTTGCGTTTAAATCATATCCACTTTAAACTCGCAAAGAAATATAGTGAATTTGGTAATTGTGATGCTTACATGACTTCTATTAAACGTGGAGGTTATGTGAATTGGTCATAGTTCATTGAAAAATGGTTATGTCCACTTTTGTGCTCTTGACTAGTTTTCCATGATAAAAATTTAAATATTACATGAAGGTTGCAGTTTAGATGAAACATTAAATGAAATTAGAATCTCATTCTTCTCCAATTTGATTACATCACTTTAGTAATTATAATTTTTATTTCATAAATTAATTTAGAATTAAATTTAATTGTGAATTGATCGTTTAAGCATATAAAAATAGTGATATAGCTATTGTATGATAATTTAGATTTAACACCTTTCTCCATGGATCGATACTTATCTTACTCTGTACTACTTGTTGACCCATGTATATGTGTATGAGTTAGAGTCCTTTTTGTTAGACTAAAAATGAGGCAACAAAGGGTCAGAGGATCATAGTCTCTAAGTGACCGAATTGGGGTCATTCGATCCTGGTCTAAGTGATCGAATTGGGGTCAGAGGATCCTGGTCTAAGTGGCCGAATTGCGGTCATAGGATCCTGGTCTTAGTGACTGAATTTCTGAGACTTAATGACTCGAAGGAACTTTAGTGGTTTAGTTGGGCCTATATCCTTAGTGAAAATCCTATTTGTTGAGTAAAAGAGTGAAGTAGGAGTTGTTTAGTCTCTGAACCACTTAGGGGGTGTTCGACGGTGACTTATAAGTCATTTTAAAATAAGTTAGTTTGACCAAATGTAATGTCTATTTTTCCCCTCTTCTAATTTTCCCTTCTTTTTATTAATGTCATTTTTAGTAATCTTTACATTATTTTAACTTATAAGTCATTATAAGCCGAACACTTTAATAATTTGTTTTAACTTAATTTTTGACTTATAAATTAAATTGATGCCGAACACTTTTACTTATAAGTCACAACTTAAAATAACTTATAAGTCAACTTATATTTTAACTTATAAGTCATTTAAAATAAGTCATTCCCGAACATGACCTTAAAACCTCATGTGTCATTTACTTTACATCATTATACAAATTATAACTACCATATATGCTATGTGTTTATCTGTCCATAGAGCTTATCTTAGAACTGAGATTTCTTAGTAAATCTTCAAGGGGAGTTTTTAAACTTATATTCCGTTGTGTATAGATAACTTTGATTAATTAATTTTTTGATAATACTCAAATAAGTAATTGAAGAAGTTTTAAAGATCTATTCAACCCCCCCCCCCCCCTCTAGATCTCTATTGTGCCTCTGGGAAATAACATTGCTTACAAACTTGATTTGTTAAATCTTTTAAAACAAATCCCTCTGTCTGTATCATGTATACATCCTCTTCTAGTTTCCCATTAAGGAAGGTCGTTTTCACTTCCATTTTCCAAATCTCGTAGTCATAGTAAGCTACAATCACACAAGTAAAATCCGAATGGATTTGGGCATTGCAACTGGTGAGAAGGTGTCGTCATAGTTAACTCATTGTCTTTATTTGAAACCTTTTGCCACCAGTCTGGCTTTATAGGTCTCTACCTTGCCATCTGCCCCAGTCTTTCTCTTAAAAACCCATTTACACCCTATAGGCATTATGCCTTCTGGTTTTTCAACCAAGGTCCATACTTGGTTCTCATACTTGGATTTTATTTCAGATTTCATGACCATTTTCCATTTCTCTGAGTCTTTATTACTCATTGCCTCATTGTATGTAACTGGATCATCATCCTCTATGACACGTACCTCATCATCATCATCATTTATGAATCTATACCTTTCAGGTATCTTTGGTACTCTTCCAGATTTATGACTCAACTATGGTACATAAGGTATCTCTACTTGGACAGTTTCATCTACTTGACCATTATCTTTGAGATGATTAAGAAACTCATTGCTTAAGTATTCCCCTCCTCAATCTGATCGAAGAATCTTAATACTTTTGCCAGTTTGTTTCTTTATTTCACTTCTGAATTCTTTGAACATTTCAAATAATTCAGCCTTGTATTTCATCAAATCCACATAACCATAAGTGAAAGTAATGAAATATGAATACCCTCCTCGAGCATCTATTGTCATAGGTTCACATATATCTGTGTTCCAACTCTAATAATCCTACAACTCTCTTTTTATGTCCACTAAATGGAGATTTAGTCATCTTTCCCATTAGACAATATTCACAAGTTGGATATGATTCAAAATCAAATGGCTCTAAAAGCCCATCTTTATGCAACTTGTTTAGTCTTTCTTCATTAATATGACCGAGTTTGCAAATGCCATACAAAGGCATGATTCACATCATTTTTTTCTCCTTTTATTAGTTTGTTCAATTTGCAAAATATTTTCATGTAAGTTAAGTACATAAAGTCCATCAATTAATCTACCAGTTCGAAACAAAATATTAACATTATAAATAGAACAACTATTGTTCTTATTTATAATATTAAAACCTTCCTTGTCCAACAATAGAATTGAAATAATGTTTTTTATAAGAATTAGAACATAATAACTGGGACGCCCCTAAATTCGGGTACCATTAAACCTGGGATAAGGTGCTACACGGTACTATAACATTCACTTATATCTAACTATATAAGATTAATGACACGAATGTAATCATTATAATATTTTATCATATCCGTTCCATCTCAGTTTCTATAACTATTACATGTTCATAAAGTCATTGTGACGATTCGAATTTTCAGTAATTATTAAAATAAGAATTTAATTAAATAAAATTCTTATTATATAATATTTTATTTTTATAAGGTGAAATTGTGCTATGCAATGTGAGGAATTGTATAATAATAAATATATTATTATTATATGTAAATAAATTGGTGAATTTAATATGTAGGAAGGAAAAAGGAAATGATCAAATATAAAATTATATATTTGTTTTATAATTTATTTAAGAGTGGATTGAAGTATAAAAAATATTCACTACTAGCTATAATACAAACAACAAATGCACTTTTATTTATACTATTACAGAGCACTTAGATTTCTATACTACATTCTAGAAATCATTAACTTCATCAAATGAATCCTGGATCATGTGGCATGCCACAGATCGATCTATCAGATAAGCAATTTTCTTCCCTTCCACTGGATATCGAACTACTCGACGTTGTAAATCATTGGAAACATTCCGAGTTCCTATAGCAGATTTGGTTAACCTCAACTATATTTCCCTCCTGTCGCTATGTGCGTGATGCAGTAATACCTTTAGTTGATTTGTGGTTCCCCTTTCGTGCTCCGGCATATCATCGGCTAAATGTGCACTAAACTTCATTTTATCATTATCATGCTCAGATTTATGTACCATTGATGCCATTGCTTGCTCATGGTCTTCAATCCTCATTAATTGTCCTGCTACTAGATCTTCCTCTTCCTCAGCATCTAGTAATTTTTGATAATGAAGAAATTCTTCTTCCTCTGCATCACTATCTATGAATGACTCAATTTGTGGTGGATTATTTACTATCGACAAAAATACTTTATGAAAATAACGGCGAAAGTTTTACCATTAACTGTTGAAACACCCGGTGTTAAAAGTACGATGTCTACGATAGTTGCACAAGAGAGCACTTGCCAGTATTGATTATGGATGCTTACGTGAGAAGTCACTCAGTTTTGTTCAATTATTGTTACAATAAATTGCGCATAAGATCTCACGTTATTTGATTCAATTATTGTCAATATTTTATAATCAATAATTGAGATGACAAAGTTATTAATATTATTATTTGCAATATTAACGATGTCTAGAAGTTCTGTCAAGGAGAGGTTTGGTCACCTAATTGAGCGCTAATGGGGAGAAATCCTTATTGGAAAGCCCCTTTTCACGGGAACGACACAGTCGATTAATATTGTGAATTATAATAATGATGATGAGTTTTGTTTTATTAGTATTATTAATGTAATAAAACAGAAAAGGCTTTTTATATAAAATGGAATACTTTTATAAAGTTATTCATTTTATTAGACTAATTGTAAAATCTTTTTATACAAAACAAAATACTTTTATAAAGTTATCTGTTTTATTAGACAATAATTAGAATATATTATATTTTATTATGCACAAAGTGTTTGCATAGTGCTACTGCGTAGTGTTTGCATAGTAAAATCTTTTTATATAAAATGAATACTTTTATAAAGTTATTCGCTTTTATTAGATTATAAATATAATATATTATATTTTATTGTAAACCAATCTGACCATCCGCTTTAAAGTAAATCAATCAGACCGTTCATGAATTAGTTACTATGCAGTCCATTCTTCTATAAATAGAAGCTCATTCCTTCATTATTTCTTACGAATTCACTGAAACTCTAGAGAGAGAAACTATAAAGAGAGTTCTTCTTCTATAATCATGAGTGTATTTCTTTAGAGTTTAAGAAAGCTTTGAGCGTAGTGCAAGTTTTCTTTGAGTATATCCTCCTTCTACCACCAAAAATACTCTTCTTTTACGGTAAGGGATATTATTTGTTGTACTCGTTAGGGGTATTCCTTCTTTCTTATTGGTGAAATTCTTTTGTTATTCCATTCTTTATTTTTCTGTTGGAATAACCTGTAAATGCGGGATACCGTATACTTGGTGAAATTCTTCTGTTATTCCATTATTTATTATTCATTTGAACATCCTGTTTGTGCGTTCTACGCATGACCTAGTTCCGTTGTTTATTATTCATTGAACATCACGCCTGCATGCGTTTACGCACGACCTGATTCCATTATTTATTATTCTGTTGAATATCCCGCTTGCAATGCGTTTACGCACGACTGGTTCCATTATTTATTATTCTCGCTGACTAACTTTTATGCGTGCGGTCTATCGCATGCCCGGGTGATTTCTTTTGTTATTCCATTCTTTATTATACTCAGTTGGTTAAAGTTTTGACTTCTATACTCCATGAAATTAGTGGAATATTCTTGATATTTGCGCTTTATCCAAAGATCTTTTCATGGAAATATTCTTCTGAGCATTCTTGAGTGTTACTCTACAAAGAAGTATCATGTTGACAATTTGGACATTATTAGTTCCTAGATAAATTAATTCTTGAACTTGTTTTATTGAATTCTTATATCATTGTCATCATCCTCATGTTTATATTATGTTGAAAGTCATATGTGGCTTGTAGTGCATAGATGGACTTGGTATGATTATGACCGTGGATTATTCTTGCAAATCATGGTAGTAATGTTACAAATGATGTGGAAAAAGTCCTCGTTGACCCGTAGTGCATTGATGGACAGTTGTTGGCATGATCATGACCATTGATGAATACACGAATATCCTTGGCTGTGGTGCATGGATAATTTGTGGTTGTGATACTAATGAATATCCTTGGTCGTAGTCCAGGGATGATGTGGATTATTTATTAAGCTGAGTCTCAGCGATAATAGTCATGAAAATCCTTTTAAATCATAGAAGATAGTAGATTTTTCAGTGTAATCATGACCGTAATGTTACAAATGATGTGGAAAAAGTCCTCATTGACCCGTAGTGCATTGATGGACAGTTGTTGGTATGATCATGACCATTGATGAATATACGAATATCCTTGGTTGTGGTGCATGGATAATTTATGGTTGTGATACTAATGAATATCCTTGGTCGTAGTGCAGGGATGATGTGGATTATTTATTAAGCTGAGTCTCAGCGATAAAAGTCATGAAAAACTTTTTAGACCATAGAAGGTAGTAGATTTTATTCTCTACTTAACTCTTCTAATGGATTGTTTATTCCGCTGCAGTTAAACTTGATGTTTGTTATATTTTATCAGTTTAACACTGTTGAAGGCTAATGATAATTTATTCTGCATTATCTTAGTCATAATATTTCTTCTTGGGCTAGTTGAGCTCACTCTTTTGCTTTCATTGTTCTCTTGAGAAATGAGAACGTGTGGGGACTAGTCGAGGAACAGTGATGGTCCGGATAATAGCATTAGTAGTCCTCACTATTCTATGAAATAGTGTGATAATAAATGTAATGAGAACCCCATTGAGTTTGTATATTATCTAGATGACAATATTTGTATTAAAACTCACAGCATATGTTTAGTCGTATTTTACACGACTGTTGTATAATTAAGTTGTATTTGAATTTTGTACCATGTATTTGGCGACTCAGAATAGGTGATGTATACCGATTTTGGGGGCGGCACAATGACCAATTCATATAACCTCCACGTTTGATAGAAATCATGTAAGCATCATAATTACCAAATTCACTATATTTCTATGTGAGTTTAAAGCAAATATGATTTAAACACAGGCACTTTTAATGACTACACATGATGAAACGGTATATACCTATCCGGTTCATGAATCACAAAGCCTAACATCCATAAGTTGTATGAACATATGTCATTATGATCTAATCCATACTTCTAATGATAAATATACAATATTATAATCAGCTATACCTATTTAAACTATGCATCAAAATCCATTAGAATCCCATAATGAAGTTTAGTTCATTTATGAACCTAAAGCCATTATGGGATTAAAGCAAACCATTAAATAAAAATGCAAACAAAAGTTATGAAGAAATGAGAGAATCAAATCTACGCAATCTTGTTGCAAGTTACATTCGAGCTTGTCTAATACACCAACAATCTCCAGAAATGAAAACTAGATTTTATTTAGTAATCTAGATTAAGAGTAGAGCAAAATGTAATAATCAAATGCTTAAAATCCTCTCTAGAATAGCTAACACCTAAGAACCCTAATGATTTGAAAACTAATAAAAACACGTGATAAAAACACGTTTGGTGCCAACCGTATCGTCTTAGTTGAGTAAAAACGCTCAAATTCAAATTACAAAAAGTAATTGAAGAATACTCGCGCGGCCACGCAATATTGTACTGCATTACAAGCGCGGACGCGCCATGTGATTATATGCCGAGTGCCTAGCACGGGTGTGCCAAGTTCCTTCGTTGATGGAGCACAGTCGCGCTGCTACTACACTATGTCTTCTACTGTCTTGTTATTGCTGCTTTTTGTTTGTTGCTTGCTTGCTCTTCATTCCTTCTCTTATGCACTGCATTCCTCCATTGCTGCAGTTCCTCATCTGATCATGTTTACCTTGCCATGCATTTGCTAGCTTCATGCCATTATGCCAATCCATGCTTTTCCATGCCAATCCATTCCTTATGCTGCTAAAAGAGGTTCCAACTACATTTACTGCAAAACAAACATAAAATGCAAATAAAAAATAATAAAACTACTTAAGTTGAGCATAATTATCGTGAGTTAGTACCCAATAAGTAGGTATAAAACCTACTTATCACCCTTCTTCCTGTTTGTAGAAGTGTGTTAGGGGTGATGTTAAGATGGCTTATATGATCTTCATCTTATGATACTTAGTAGCATTGTTGATCATCTCCTTGGTGCTTTCTGAACTTGTTGTTGAAGCTCAAACTCTTCTGATTATCAGCAACAACTCATGATCATGGTTGATGTGTTATTAAGCTATTTAATTAAGCTCTACATCTTTTATGATTAGTAGCCTTGAACACTTTTTGGATTGTAGACTTGTGCTCTACGTCTTCAGCTGGTTGGCTTTGAGTGTTCCTAGTGAAACATAGAGTGGTTCTTAAGATTTGCCTTCTGATTTTCCACTCTTACGTTACCATCATCAACTACATAGCTTCTTCATATTTAGACTTTCAATTCTGCCATGTCCTCCTTTATCTTGGCTCTTCGGCTCTGGCTATTTAGCTTTATGGCTTTTTACTCTTTGTCTTTGGCTCTGCGGCTCTAGCTTTTCCAAGTGCTCATCAACTTCTTATAGTCTGATGAGGTGTTTCCAAGATTACATTTAATCTCATTATTTTTTTATACTTAGCAGCCTTGAACATATCCTCAATCGTAGACTAACACTTACTTTACGTTTTTCATCTTTCAGCACTGTGTTCTTTTTCCATGATGATCTTTTTCTTGTATTTGTTGTTCAATTGTCCATTATCATTATTTATTTCAAATAAAATTTCCTTTTATAGTATGATTAAAATCTTCCCGTTGAGAAGTATTCGTAGAAACATTTAATGCTCAAATAATTCGATATCTCTAATGTTGACTTTCTAGAGCCTTGTGCTAGCATACTTTCTAACTTGGGACTTGTCACATCAGTTAGTGGCTTTACTTACTTTTTTGACATAATACTTTTGGCGAACTAGCCAGTGGACACACCTTCGATTTCTCCAAGATATATTGTTTTATACCTTGGGATCTTCTTCTCACAATGTTCCATTTGTCAGTCCTCATTTCAGACATGACTTATCTCTACGATCTGGTGATTAATCAATCGTAGGGTTGAGCTTTACGTTTTGTTTTGTTTGAACTTTTGTTCTTCTGTCTGTTGATAGCAGAGTGATGGAGATCATAAACTTGTGCTCTGTATTACCACTGCTACTATGACTTCAACTTCTGTTCTACTTTCTAATTACTTTATAATTCTTGGACTTGATGTGCAGACTCTTCTTCGTTCTCTTAATACTTTAGATGTTCTTTGCAATGTGACCTTTATAGATTCCTTCTGGTGAGAACTATACTTAGATATCATCAGAGTATATTCTTCTGCTATATGCTTCTTCTTGTGTGATATTTACCTTATATCTATGACACACCATAAGCTTTATAATCTTCTTTAGCTCTATGGTCAGCTTTAAACACAAAGCTTTATGATTCTGAAGCTGCCTTTACGATCTTGATTTTACTGAACGATCTTGGAGTTATCTTCTGATATTTCTTTCATTAAGCATTTACTTGGAGAATTTTACGATCATCATTTACTAAATAAGCCGTACTTGACTTTACAATTCACTAATCACTTAGTAAAGTTGATTGTTTCATTAGTAAGTGATGTTTACAATAATCATGATAGCTTATGTGACTTCTTCTATATCTCTGTGATAGCCTTGCAGCTTTTAGATCATCTGATCAATTTATGAGCTGATCTTTATTTACGAGATGGAGTGAACTCTGCGACTCTCCTGAGGCTTTTTGAACAAAATTAACTCTGCGAAGTATCTTCATACTACAAGCTGGCAGAGTGACTTTACGATCAACGACTTCCTATCAACTATAGATCAGATCAATTTTAATTAAATCACCCTAACATTATTTGATCTTTCTAATCTAAGTCCGTGTACATCAATTCTTTAGAAAGGACTTTACAAAGCGTACTTATACAAATATACATTTATCATATTTCTCTTTAATCACATGTAAATTGCTCATTGACTGTACTACTGACATGCAGAGTAGCTTTTACAATTGATTATATCTATTACATATGCATACAGGATAAAGATCAACCTAACAAATTTGATCATACTATTCTAAGTCCTTTTACATAGATATCTCAGTTAAGGACTGTACAAAACTTATCCATACAAATATACTTTTAAGTGCTTCATCATCAAATCATATACATTTGGAATCTAATGAAGGTTCATCAGTATTTTGTTGAAGAAAAAGATGAAGAAGCACAATTGTGAGAATGAGAAAGATGCTCTCAATGTCAACAAGAAGATAACTAAGAAGCTCTTGGAGAAATGGAAGAGGAACCTAATTGAAATCCTCAAATCCAAACAGTTTTAAGGGAATGAGAAGACTGTAAGTGAAGTTCAAAAACCTGCCAAGGAGAAGTTCAAAAGGAAGCTGACAGAGGTTGATGAAGATGAAGAATCTAGAGCTCAAGACCTCCGTAATTACCTAAGGCATTAACTTCTTTTTTTTGAAAGTAGTATGCCTCAAGCTAATCACATTGGATGTGATAAGCATTTACTTTGTAATCCTTTTCATTTATTAATAAAAGAAATTATTTAATTAAAGGCGTTCTTTATCCATATTAATTAGTTGAATTAAGAAGCAAGGTATTCTCAACTTTTTGAAATACCAGGTACGTAAATTTTGGGGACGAAATTTCATAAGGAGGGGAGATTGTAAGACCCCGAATTTTATGAAATAAAAGTATTCAATTTTTCTTATAATTATAATTCAATAAATGATTAAATTGATAAAAGTTAAAGTTAAGGGTGATATATGAATTTTTTTTCAAAATACACAAGTGGTTATAAAATATAATGTGATAAACCCATAGCTTTGGAGAAATGCTTTTAGAATCATGATGTTGATCATGCCAATGAGATCTAAATTCAAGATAGCTCAAAACTAAAATGTTCCTAATCGTATGGACCACTAATTTGAGGTTACTGATTCCAGATAGATTAGTATATACTATGCTTGCTATATTAAAGAGGATGATTGATTCCATAATCATTTGTGTGGAGACACTAAAGCAAGTATGTAAGTGCTTATTGGATAATAAGTTCACTGAACGTGACTCAATTAAAGGAACCCTAATGAAGTTTTACATGTGTGTCACTATGAGTTCCTATAGTAATAGTAGTACAAGTGATCCTTGGACTTGAGATCATCATAGTATCTTGTGTATATTGAATTATACTTTGTCATATTTCTTAATACCTCTAAGTATGTCATAGGGTATGTTTGAGTATAATAAAGTATACATAGAGATATGTGAATGATCAACAAAAGATCTACCACTTTCAGTAAAGGGAGATAATGTCCTATGTGATTCGATAAGTGATAATTTGGAAATCCCTGGCCAGGGTGAATGAAAATTAGAAAGGAGTTTTTAATTTATATTAACCAGAGTTATGCATTTTAAAATCGAAATACATATAATTAAATAAATAAAAATTGACAGTAATTATATATTTTATATTTGATTAGGACATTGTATGGTAGAATGATTGAATTGTACGATAACTATTTTGGGAATATGTTCTTTGTGATTAAACGTTAATTTCATATTATCCGGATAGTCATGATACATTATTTGTAAGGTTCCACTCATGATGTATAATAAATATTATTTATTTATATTTGAATTAAAGGAGTTTAATTTATTATAAATAATATTAGAATGGTTTTAATTTATTTATTCTACTACTAGCTTAATATTGAACCTGAGGGTCACACCATAAAAGAGAAATATAATTTTATAAGTGATTAGCTTAATAATAATAAATTAAGTGTATTTAATTTATTAGTGGAATAAATTAAATAACTTAATATTTATAATTATGTATATTGAGGAATACTAATTATAAATTAATAAGAGAAGTCTTATTATTATTATTATTATTTATTATTATTATTATTATTTAGTTCATTGGGAATTAAATTAAAATCCCAACTCCTAAAAGGTTTAGGAGAGAGGGTTCGTCTATAAATAAGAGGGGTCTTATTTGTGGGAAAGACTAATGCTAATGCAACGCTTTAAGTATTCTCAAACCCCTAAAGAGTTAGAGAGAGAATTAGGGCTAACCACCCAAGATCTAGTAGAATCTAAATTCATCTTCTTTAATCAATATTATCTCTGGGGTCACTTCTTCGTTGTACACTTTGAGTAGCGAACGTTTGATCCGAGGATTTGGAGAAGCACGAAGGAACAAAGGAATAGAGCTTGAAGATTACATTAAGGAGTTGATCATCTTCAAATGTATATCTTTTATCATTCCTCAATTAATAATATTGCATAAGGTGATTTACGGACCGGAGAAAACTTAAATTTGATTTATGTATGTGTTGCTTATGCTATTTTACAATGTTAATTGTATGTATGTATTATTTTCGCAAAACAACACTATTTCTAAAAAACCACCACAAAAGAAGATGATGATGGTACTTACTAGTATTAAGGTCAAGTACCATGGCCTGATGATGATGATGAAGAAGAAGAAGAAGAAGAAGAACAAGAACAAGAACAAGAAGAAGAAGAAAGAAAAGAAGTACAATCCTAAGGACTCTCTGGATAAGATAATTGTTCTTGAGAAGAGGGATACTTAACAGGAAAAAGATATAGCCTAAGTCGACGACTCAGTCTCCTTAAGCCAGCTTGTAAAAGAATGAACTTGGAAGGCGAAGAGAATTAAAAAGTTCACGGTCAAGCCACCTTCAAAAACTACTTTAGAACAAGCTGAAGAGTTTGTTAGGAATCTGCATGAGATTGTTAGGATTATTTATTAAGGGGGAGATTGTTAAGAATCTGCATGAGATTACTAATGTATGAGATTTGATGATGAATTATTTAAAGTATATTTTTAAATGTATGTTTTGTGAAGTCCTTAATAAAATGATGAATGTACAATGACTTAGAATAGAGAAAGATCAAAAATATTAGCTAGGTTGATCTCACTAAGTTGATGCAAATGAATTTAATATATATGAACTATTGATTAAAGTATATTTGTATAAGTAAGTTTTGTAATGTCCTTAGAAACAAATGTACAAGGACTTGGAATATAAAAGATCAAAGTTGTGAGGTTGATCTAAATTAAATTAATTTTATCTGATAGTATATTTGTAATAATAAGTTTTTTAAAGTCCTTAACAAACAAATGTACAAGGACTTATAATAGAAAGATCAAAACTATTAGGTTGATCTTATTAAAGCTTTCTATGTATAGTCGATAGGACCAGCTGATCGTAGAGTCACTCTAACAAATCGTAGTGTGATCACAAATAGCAGCGTTAGCTCATCCACTGAAGTGCACAAGACAAAGATCGTAAAGCTCTCGTATGAGCCATGGAAATGAGTTGAAGATCGAACAAGAGAAAACTAATCGCAGAAGGATATACTATAAAGAATGTTGAGTATAGTTTTAATCATAAGGAATATCTGGAATGTCTCTACAAAGGCTAAATTGCAATATTTCTCTACCTGGTCATAAGGATTAAGTCAGTTCGTAGAGTAACCAAGATTTTGTAAAGCAACAGTTGGTATTTTAGAGCATAAAGAAACAACCAGATCGTAGAGTTGTATTCGACATTGTAGAGCTGCTAAAGCATTCAGAGAATAAATAGAAGTTTACAAGTCTACCCAAGCATCAAAGAGTACTCATTTGTAGAGCAAACAACAGAGCAGATAGTAGAGCAGAAGTAAAGCCATAATCGTAAAGCAAAACATAAAGCTCAACTCTATAATTCTCATCACTCTACTATCATCAAAGTTTGTAGATTAGAGTCACGTCTGATAGAGAAGACTAACAAATGGATTGTTGCCAAATTGAAGGCCCCGGGGCATCCAACGGTGTATTCTTGAACAAGATCGAAGGTCAGATCGTTGTGTCTAACAACTAGTTTGATTGAAAGAGACATCTATCAATTGGTAGATAAAGTCATGCGATCGATGTGTGTCCGTACATGTTTCTAAAAGCGACCTTTTATATAAATCTAGAAAGTTAACATCAAGGATATTAAGATATATGTTCCATAAATGCCCAGCTGGAAACTTTGCAACAAAAAGTCTTTTGAAAGACTATAAATAACTTTGAGAATTCATATATAAGAAGTAATGCGTAAATGTGCCAAAGTTACGCCAAAGAGCCAAAGAGATAAAGAGCAAAGATCCAAAGTGTCGAGATCAAAATTTGACAGAAGCGAAGATGTGACGCCCCAAATCCGAGTTCCTTCAAACCCTGATTCTATCCGGCCACGATACTACTATCGTCAAATTATTTATAAATATTATTCATAACTTAATGAATATAACTTTGCTTATTACAATTTAGAATATAAATTCTCTCTATTTTCAAGATCTGCACAATGACCCCAAACTTTTATAAGTTTCACAACTTGGTCATTTACTATTCTTGCTTTACATTACATTTGATATTATATAAATATGCGAAATAATTTAAACTTTTTCAATCTCCTTTGAAAATAAATCTTTTATTGATATCTTAACTTAAATCAATTACATATCCTTGAATCAAATTATGTTATGATTCATTCTATTCAATTCTTCAGATAAATCTTTACATCTCGATTCAAATTTCTCTATGTACCTCCTAGTACAACTTTACAAGCTAACATGTATTACACATCGTAACCTACTATCAAGCATATCTACTAAAACATGGTTCGATAGCATATATTTAATTAAACAAATCAATCTCCTTTGATGTGATTGAACTTTATCAATCAAGTAGCACGTAACCTTTATCATGTATCCTTAACCTGCAAAAGTGGTTATTGAAAGTAGTATGCACACAAGCCAATCATGTTTGATGATAAAGCATATACTTTGTAACAATCTTATTCATTTATTAATAAAAAGTATTAATTTATTAAAGGCTTTTAATTATCTACATGATGCTATTTTATAATATGTGATAAACCCATAGTTTTAAGAAATGCTTTTAGAATAATGATGATGATCATTCTAATGAGATCTAAATTCTTAGAAAGCTTAAAACTAAAATAGTTCCCAATCATTGGATTACTAAATTGGGGATTAGTGAATCTGGATAGATTGGTACATACGTTGCTTGCTCATTAGATGAGGATGATTGATCTCATGATCATTTGTGTGGAGACACTAAAGCAAGTATGTAAGTGCTTATTAGAGAATAAGTTCATCGAACGTTGCTCTATAAGGAATACCTAATGGAGTTTTACTTGCTGTTAATAGGAATTCTCAGTAGTGATAGTAGTCTGGTAATCCTTGGACTTGAGATCATCATAGTATCTTGTGTATGATGAGTTATACTTTGACTTATTCCTTAAGACCCTTAGGGTATATCAAAGGGTATGCTTGGGTATAATAAGTTATACATGGAGATAATGTATGAACAATAAAGAATCTACCACTTCTAGTAAAAGAAGAGAAATGTCCTATGTGATTCGATAAATGACAACCAAGTAGTCCTTGGCCAGACAGAATGAAATTAGAAAGGAGTTTCTAATTTGCATTATTTGGAGTTGTGCATTTAAGAGTCGAAATACATATAATTAAATAAAATAAGACTTGTGACAAGAATTCCATGTGCTTATATTTAATTGGGACATTGTATGGTGGAAGGATTGAATTATACGGTAACTATTTACTCAAAGGTTCTTTTATGATTAATGTTAAAATCTATATTATCTGAAAAGTCGTTGATCGCTAGGGAGGCTTATCCCTATTGTAGAATAAATATTATTTATTTAAATAAATTAATAGTTTTATTTATTTATTTAAATAAGATTAGAATTGTTCTAATTGATTTATTCACAACCGGTTTAATATGGAGAACCTAAAGGGTCACACCATAAAAGGAAGAATAATTATTTAAGAAGTTAATGGCATAATCGTAATAATATATTAAGTATATTTAATTTAATCTATGGTGATAGAATAATTTAAATAGGTTAATATTTATTATTTAATATTTTAGAAATATTAAATATAAATTAATAAGAGAGTCTTATTAATATTATTACAATTATTATTATTTTAATTTCTAAAAGAGTTTAGGAATTAATTTAATATAAGTACTATCATTTATTCTTAATAGGATTAGGAGGGAAAATTAGTTAAATGAGTTTAATTAATTATCCCTAATAAGATTAGGGAGCCCATTTAATTAAAAGAGTTTAATTAAATAAATAATATCTTATTTAATTAAATAGGGTTACCTGATATCTTTATAAGGTGAGTCTTATATCAGATATCAAGATACGTAATTCCAATAGTTGGGAGAGTACGCTCTTTTTCTATGAGAGATATAAAAACTAGGGCTTTGCCAAACACCCATCTTCTTGGATCTTTCTTCTTCCTTGGTGGATCACCTCTAGAGGCCAAACACTTGGGTGGCTAACGTTGATTAAAGGAAGGAACCAAACCTGGTAGATTCAAGTTGAACGCGAAAAGGATTTGGAGGTGATCTTATACGTGAGGAAGCTCGAATCTTCAAGGGTATGATTCTTCTTCTTTATCTTTTCGTTTAATTAATAATTGTGCATAAAGGATGATCCGGGTATATAGTTTGTAAAATTTTAAAACTCTAATTTTTCACGTTTCTGCTTATTTATGCAATTTGATTGCGTTCATGAATATTACAAACCTAACAGTGGTATCAGAGCCAAACCTTTATGCGAATTATTAATTGTTTTAATTTGATATGTATATTGATATGTGTTTAGAACAATTTAATTGGGCATAATTTTATTGTATAAAATTTATTAAAAAATAATTAAATATTCAATTTCCGGATACCTATGTTATACCACGAACTGAATTTATTTTTTCTCGATCTCTCTCGCTGTGATTCGCGTTATTTATTTTTGTGAAGGGAAATCCGTGATTCACCGAATCATAATATGCAGTGTATAATTACTCAAGTAATATATGACATTACTTAAGTTAATATCATATATATCCTATATCATGTTGCCTTGGAAGTCCTGTTAGCTAAAGAGTCACAGGAGTCATGGATTCACGAGATTATAATATATAATAGTTATATATTATATATATATGTACCGTAATATATATATTATGTATATATAATATATATTTTGATAATTTTATAATTAAAATAAAAGTTTATTTTAATCTTAAAATAAAAATTTATTTTAATATTAAAATAAAAGAGTTTATTTTAATTTTAAAATTAAATTTTATCTTAACTAATTAGAGTTAGAATTGGATTCCATGATAACTAATTGAAGTTGAAATTGGATTTCATATTTCCTTAAATAAAAGAGTTTATTTAGATATGAAATAAGATTTCATATTATTCAAAATAAAAGAGTTTATTTGTTAATAGGAAAGAGAATCATAATTTCCTTAAATAAAGGAGTTTATTTAGATATGGAATAAGATTTCATGTTATTCAAAATAAAGAGTTTATTTGTGAATAGGAAAGAGAATTCGTGTTTCCTTTTATAAAGGAGTTATTATTATTTTTACTTGGAATTGAATTCCATAATTAATTAAAATAAAGGAGTTCATTTTGATTAAAGATTTTGATTAAAATAAATAATTTATTTTATTAAAAATAGGATAAATTAAAATAAAAGGAGTTTATTTTGATTTAAATTTGGATTAAAATATAGGAGCTTATTTTAATTCAAAATTAGATTTTATGCTAACTAAATTTGCCCATTAAATGATATCAATATATATATTGAATGTTTATTATTCATGAGATGAATGTTATTTATTGATGCATATGATGATGTGTATGATAATAAATGGGATTTATTATAGACTATTGACCAATGTGATTGAATTTTATTTTAGTTGGATGCATGAATGTATGTGTTTTATTAAATCGGGTCTGCGTACCTCGTCTTCTCTAATTTTTTCTTAATGTAAATTCTAACTCCCTCCTATGTACTTCCCCTTGACTACTGATCAAGGTTTCTATTTATTTTAAATAGTTTTGTAATAGGAATAGTTAGAATTAATTTTGAAGAATTGGAGATCAAAGAGCAAAGAGCGCTTGAAGAACCATTTGTAATGGAGTCCGGGTTTAAATATAATAGTTATATTTAAATATTAATTCTTGCACCCCTAGAGTTTGACCTTTTGGTTCACTTGGTGGCTCTAGTGAACCAAACTAGAATAAAAGTCCATAATCAATCCGGGTAGAATATAGTATTCTATATGTGCATGCTTATACTATATATATTATATATTATGCAAACATGCTTCGCATGTTCATCAATATGATGCGTATTTTATATATATAGGTGAAAGTATTATGCATACAAGCCAATCATGTATGATGATAAAGCATATACTGTGTAATCAATCTTATTTATTTATTAATAAAAGAATTATTTATTAAAGGCATTTATTATCTACATGGTGCTGTTTTAATAATATGTGATAAACCCATAGTTTTAAGCAACGTTTTTAGAATAATGATGATGATCATTCTAATGAGATCTAAATTCTTAGAAAGCTTAAAACTAAAATAGTTCCCAATCATTGGATTACTAAATTGGGGATTAGTGAATCCGGATAGATCGGTACATACGTTCTTCTTTCATTGGATGAGGATGATTGATCTCATGATCATTTGTGTGGAGACACTAAAGCAAGTATGTAGGTGCTTATTAGAGAATAAGTTCAACGAACGTGACTCGCTAAGGAATACCTAATGGAGTTTTACTTACATTCAATAGGAATTCCTCTGTAGTGATAGTAGTACAAATGATCCTTAGACTTGAGATCATCATAGTATCTTATATATAATGAATTACACTTTGACTTATTCCTTAAGACTCTTAGAGTATATCAAAGGGTATGCTTGGGTGTAATAAGTTATATATAAAGATAATGAATGATCAATAAAGAATCTACCACTTCTAGTAAAAAGGAGAGATGTCCTATGTGATTCGATAAATGACAACCCAAATCCTTGGCGAGGTGGAATGAAATTAGAAAGTAGTTTCTAATTTGCATTCATTAGGAGTTATTCATTTTGGAATCGAAAATACATATAATTAAATAAAATAAGACTTGACAAAGAATTCCATGTCTTATATTTAATTGGGACATTGTATGGTGGAAGGATTGAATTATCAGACCAAGAACTATTTACTCAAAGGTTCTTTTATGATTAATGTTGAAATCTATATTATCTGGAAAGTCGTTGATCGCTAGGGAGGCTTATCCTATTGTAGAATAAATATTATTTATTTAAATAAATTATTTGTTTAATTTATTTATTTAAATGAGATTAGAATTGTTCTAATTGATTTATTCACAACCGTTTAATATGGAGAACCTAAAGGGTCACACCATAAAAGGAAGAATAATTATTTAAGAAGTTAATGGCATAATTGTAATAATATATTAAGTATATTTAATTTAATCTATGGTGATAGAATAAATTAAATAGCTTGATATTTATTATTTAATATTTTAGAAATATTAAATATAAATTAATAAGAGGAGTCTTATTAATATTATTACAATTATTATTATTTTAATTTCTAAAAGGTTTAGGAATTAATTTAATATAAGTACTCTCATTTATTCCTAATTGGATTAGGAAAGAAAATTAGTTAAAGGAGTTTAATTAATTACCCCTAATAGGATTAGGGGGCCCATTTAATTAAAAGAGTTTAATTAAATAAATAATACCTTATTTTAATTAAAATAGGTTACATGATATCTTCATAAGAGGAGTCTTATATTAGATATCTCGATATCGTAATTCTAGAGATTTGGAGAGTACACCCTTTTCTTATACGATAGGAAAAACTAGGGTTTGAGCCAAATCCCTTCTTCTTGAAAAAAAACTCTTCCTTGGTGGATCACCCATAGAGGCCATACACTTGGGTGGCTTACATTGATCAAAGAAAAGAATCTACCCGGATATTCAAGGAGATCGCGAGAAGTAGGAGGTGAACTAAGTACTGAGGAAGCTCGTTTCTACAAGGGTATGATTTCATAATTTCTTATTCTTCGTTTAATTAATAATATGCATAAAGGATGATCCGGGTAATTGGTTTGTGAAAAATTTTAAAATCTGATTTTATCTCCTTTCGCTAATTTTTGCAATTTGATTGCTACTTTGATTTTCATAAAACCTAACCAGTGGTATCATGAGCCAAACTTTATGCAAATTATTAATTATTTAGATTTTATATATGTATGGGTATGAATTTAGAATTATTTATTGGGCATATTTTGTTGTATAAAATTATTATTTTATGAAGAAAAAAAAAAATATTCATGTGATACACATTTATATATTTTTTTTACCTAATCCTCTTGAATGGGTGGCCTAATTTTGATTATATATATTATTATTACGGATACAATATATATATATATAATCGATTTACTAAGCTTATATATATTATACATTATATTACTTCAATGGAAGTTACCAAACCTTTTAGCGTGAATCATCAGATGCAATTCAAAGTGAAGGTGAATTTTATATTATATATATATATAAGATACCTCAAGGAATATTTTTTAAAGTTGACCACGTTGACCGAGAATCAAGAATGTAGCATAGCATGGTCCGGCCATTTGTTTAAAAGGTATGGACTTTTATTATATATATATATATATATATATATATATAATTATTATATATATATATAAATTTTAATAATTTTATAATTAAAATAAAAGAGTTTATTTTAATCTTGAAATTGGATTTCATGCAACATAAAATTGCCCATTAAATGATACTCATATATATATGGAATGATTTAATTTATTGATACATATGATGATATGTATGATAATAAATGGGATTGATTATGGACAATTAACCAATATGATTGGATTTATTTTAGTTGGATGTTTGAATGAATGGGTTTTTATTAAATGGGGTTCATGCGTACCTCGTCTTTTCACTGGTTTTCTTCTTGATGTAAATTCTATCTCTCTCTATGTACTTCCCTTGATCTGGCGATCAAGGTTTCTATTTAAATTAAATAGTTTAATATAATAGGATTAGTTAGAATTTTTTAGAAGAACCAAGACCAAGATCAAGGAGGCGCTTGAAGACCCATTTGTAATGGAGCCCGGGTTTAAATGTAATAGTTATATTTAAATGTTTATTCTTTGCACCTAGGGTTTGACCTTTTGGTTCACTTGGTGGCTCTAGTGAACCAAACTAGAATAAAAGTCCATAATCAATCCGGGTAGAATATAGTATTCTATATGTGCATGCTAGTATTATATATATTATATATTATGCAAACATGCTTGCATGTTTAATAATATGACGGCGTATTTTATATATATATTTGCATGCGTATAAACAAGATGAGACAAATAATAACAAATCCCTCAAAGTTTTTTATTAAGTCTTAAGCGTTCAAAGATATTTAGAATATCGAGCGTCATTCTAGCATGATAAAATTAATAGAGTATTAAATATTTAATATGAGTTTGTTGTGTCACCACAAGGCAAGTATTAAGTATTTAAGATGTTAATTTATCACATTTGATGCTTATAAAGAAAATTGAACAATATTGTTTTGTTGTGTCACCACAAAGGCGATATTTTCTTTTTTGAATATATGGAAGTGCTAGGTTGGACTTAACTTAGATAATTTTGATTCGGATGTGCCACCACTTGATCAAAATAATCCAAGAGGCAAAACATAAGGAGTTACATGTTGATGTAATTGACAAGGAGTTGTCTACCTATTTATTTATATATAGTTTGTTGTGTCACCACAAGGCTATATATATTTGAAATGGGATCCTTATTCTCACTAGCAAAAACTTTAATTAGATTTTTCTTGAACTATATAAATGAGGTAATATAGTTTGAAGAAAATAGTGGGAGATACCAATATAAAATAAGACCTAATTTATTTTGGTAATTAATTAAATGAATGTTTGCTAAAATATTGTCTTTTACATGCGAAATTTTGAAAATGTCACATTCACTAATTTCACTTTGCAACATACTTGATCTTAACAAACCTGGCCAGGAATCAGAACTACACTGAATTTGGTTGAGGAATCGAGAAATTGTTCTCACCTCTTTGAAAAGATTTCTTATGTCCTAAATTAGCCAGTGCTACACGCAAAAGTTGCGAGAGACGACCTCTGAGGAAGAGATTGCTACTTTTAAACAAAGGACAAGATGATGCATCCGTGGCTCGATGCATCATGCTCGCATCCATGAGTAAACGAGCTTGACGTCGACATGAAAACATGGATGCTCCTCTTGTATGCTACTACACCTTGGAGAGTTGTATGGTGAGCAAAGTAGGATTGCTAGATATGAAATATCTAAGAAGCTCTTCCGATCTCGGATGATCGAGAGGCACTACTGAATTGAGACTCATGTCCTAAGATGATCAATCTGATTGAGCGTCTTGGGCGACTTGGGTTCGTCATGGATGGGGAGTTGAGTCAAGATTTAGTCTTGCGATCACTCCCGGACACCTTCTCACAATTTGTTGTGAATTTTCACATGAATAAGTTGGATGTCGACTTGCACGAATTACTTAACATGTTGAAAATCTGCGAAGGTCACTTCCCATCCAAGAAGAACCATGTCTTCTTGGTGGATGATTCTTCCAAGAAAAGGAAGAGGCCCAAGGTATCTTACGAAAGGAAGAAATCCAAGAAGGCTAAGGGAAAGGCGAAAGTGAAGGATCAAAAGAAACTGATCCAACTAGCAAAGGAATTTGCTTCCATTGCAATAAGCTAGGGTCCTTTGGAAGAGGAACTGCAAGGATTATCTCATGAGAACAAATCTGTAAGAAGCTTGGAGAAGCTTGAATCCTAATCAAGGTTTGTTTATGATTGAAATTAATTTTACGAAAGTCGATCTTCTACTTGGGTATTGGATCTGGGATGTGGTTCTCACATATGTAATAATATCACGAGGGTGGTCGAAGTAGAAAGTGAGCAAGGATGAGGTCGTCCTACAGTGGGAAATGGAGCAAAGGTTCTTTGCATTAGGCGTAGGACTTATTGTTTAGCACCCTTCTACGGGCAAGTTCATTAATTTAAATAATTGTTATTTTGTTCCAAATATCATTAGAAACATTATTTCTATCTCTTGTATTTGATATGGATGGTTTTAATATTATAATAAAGAACAATGTTGTTCCATTTATAATGATAATGTTTTATATGGTGTTGGTAATTTGCGAAATGGACTTTATATACTTGACTTGCATGAAAATATATTTCAAATTGAACAAACTAATAAAAGGAAAAGAGATGATGTTAATTATACCTTCATGTGGCAATTATAGACTTGGTCATATTAATGAAACAAGATTATCCAAGTTGCGTAAAGATGGGCTCTAGAGCTATCGATTATGAATCATATCCAACTTTGTGAATCTTGTCTCATGGGTAAAATGACTAAATCTCCTTTTAGTGGAAAAGGAGAAAGAGTTATAGAGTTGTTAGCGTTGGTACACATAAATGTATGTGGACCTATGACAATGACCTTACGAGGAGGGTATTCTTATTTTATTACATTCATTTGCGACCACTCAAGATTTGGATATGTGTATTTAATGAAATACAAATCAAATCATTTGAAAAGTTCAAAGAGTTCGAAGTGAAGTTGAGAAACAAACCGGTAAGAGTATTAAGATTCTTCGATCGATCGAGGAGGAGAATACTTAAGTGGTGAGTTTCTCAATTGTCTCAAAAAAATGGTATAATCTCACAATGGACTCTACCAGGGGCGCCACAAATGAATGGTGTATCGAAAGGAGAAATCGAACATTGTTGGACATGGTTCGATCTATGATGAGCTTTACCGACCTTCCGGTTTCCTTACGGGATATTCCTAGAATCGGTACATACCTACTTAACAAGGTAACTACAAAATCCATCCCCAAGACCCCATATGAGTTATGGACGGGGAGAAAACCAAATCTTAAGCATGTTAAGACTTGGGGTTGTCCAACTTATGTCAAAAAAGTTTGAAAATGATAAAGTCTGCAGACTAGATCTGACAAATGTAGATTTGTGGGATACCCTAAAGAAACATCGGGGTATTATTTCTATCATCCAACTGATCAAAAGGTGTTTGTTGCGAAACATGCTGCCTTCTTGGAAAAGGAGTTTATTCTTGAAGGGTCGATGGGAGTAAGATATATCTTGAAGAAATTCAAGAACCACAAAATACTACTGAGATCAAAGTGAGGTACCTAACCAAGTAGAGATTCATACATACCACACCTATTCAGTAAATCTGGAAGAGTACCAAAGATACCAGAGAGGTATGGACTTGTCATAGAAGATGACAATGAGGTACGCATCATAGATGATGATGATCCATTGAATTACGAGCAAAGCTATGAGTAAAGTAAAGACTAACGAAAGTGGCGAAAAGCCATGAAATCCGAGATGGACTCCATGTATGAGAACCAGTATGGACTTTGGTCTCACCACCGAAGGCATTAAGCTATTGGGTGTAAATGGGTCTTTAAAAGAAAGACTGGAGCGGGACGGCAGCAGGTAGATACCTATAAGGCCCATTTGGTTGCAAAAGGTTTCAAACAAAGACAAGGAGTTGACTATGATGAAACCTTCTCACCATGAGCAATGCTCAAGTCCATTCGGATTTTGCTTGCGATTGCGACTTACCATGACTACTGAATCAGGCGGATGGACGTGAAAGCGGCCTTCCTCAATGGGAAACTTGAGGAGGATGTGTATATGACACAACCGAGAGGGATTTGTTTCAAAGGTTGGAACAAATCAAGTCATAAGCTTCTGACGATCCATTTATGGATTAAAGCAAGCTTCTCGTGGGTGGAACATCCGTTTTGATGAGACAATCAAAAGTTTGATTTTATCAAAAATGAGGATGAACCATGTGTACACAAAGGTTAGTGGAGCGCTTATTTCATTCCTTGTATTATATGTTGATGATATATTACGATAGGGAATGATATTCCTATCTTTGCAAACAATTAAAATCAAGTTATCTAAACACTTCTCCATGAAGGACTTGGGAGAAGCATCCTATATTTTGGGGATAAAGATCTATAGAGATAGATCTAATAGGATGCTTAGCTTATCCCAAGGCGATACATTGACATGATGCTAAAAAGGTTTAGCATGGAAGATTCCAAAAGAGGTCTCATGCCGATGAGCCATGGAATACATCTCTCAAGAAACAAGCCCCAAAGACACTGAGGAGAGAAACAGTATGAGTAAGATTCCTTATGCTTCAAAGACAATAGGATCTATCATGTACGGTATGATATATACTAGACCGGATGTCGCTCATGCACTTAGTGTAACAAGCGAGATATCGGTCGAATCCGGAGAAAGAACACTTTGGAAAGCGGTGAAAAATATCTAAAGTACTTAAGAAGAACTAAGGATGTATTTCTTGTCTACGGTGGAGTGCGAATTAAAACTAGAGGGCTTCACGGACTCAAGTTTTCAAACAGACCAAGATAATGATAAATCCGTTTGGGGTATGTGTTTACCTTAAGCGGTGGCGCGATGAGTTGGAAAAGTTCCAAGCAAAAAAATGATTCTTTGATTCAATTTGTGACGAGGCGAGTACATAGTCTGCAGTGAAGGCGCAAAGGAAGTTGTTTGGATGAAGAAGTTCATTCTAGAACTTGGTGTGGTTTCTAGTATTAAAGGACCAAAGTGCCTTTGATTCCGTGCGACAACATTGGAGGTACATTGCACAAGCTAAGGAACCCGGTCTCATCAAAAATCCAAACACGTGTTGCGGCGATTTCATTTGATTAGAGAGATCATTGAAAGAAAAGACGTCACCCTGGAGCGTGTGGACTCTCAAGACAATATTGCAAATCCATTTACTAAAGAGTTAACCCAACAACAGTTTGATCGTCACTTAGAGAAGATGGGTATGAGATACCACGGTGATTGGCTTTAGTGCAAGTGGGAGATTGAAAGTATTATGCATACAAGCCAATCATGTATGATGATAAAGCATATCTTGTGTAATCAATCTTATTTATTTATTAATAAAGGCATTTTATTATCTTTATTATCTACATGGTCTTTGTTTAATAATATGTGATAAACCCATAGTTTTAAGCAACGCTTTTAGAATAATGATGATGATCATTCTAATGAGATCTAAATTCTTAGAAAGCTTAAAACTAAAATAGTTCCCAATCATTGGATTACTAAATTGGGGATTAGTGAATCCGGATAGATTGGTACATACGTTGCTTGCTTTCATTGGATGAGGATGATTGATCTCATGATCATTTGTGTGGAGACACTAAAGCAAGTATGTAGGTGCTTATTAGAGAATAAGTTCACTTGAGCGTGACTCGCTAAGGAATACCTAATGGAGTTTTACTTACTTGTCAATAGGAATTCACCAGTAGTGATAGTAATACAAATGATCCTTAGACTTGAGATCATCATAGTATCTTATATATAATGAATTACACTTTGACTTATTCCTTAAGACTCTTAGAGTATATCAAAGGGTATGCTTGGGTGTAATAAGTTATATATAAAGATAATGAATGATCAATAAAGAATCTACCACTTCTAGTAAAAGGAGAGATGTCCTATGTGATTCGATAAATGACAACCTGGAATCCTTGGCGAGGTGGAATGAAATTAGAAAGTAGTTTCTAATTTTCATTCATTAGGAGTTGTTCATTTTGGAATCGAAATACATATAATTAAATAAAATAAGACTTGACGATAATTCCATGTCTTATATTTAATTGGGACATTGTATGGTGGAAGGATTGAATTATACGGTAACTATTTACTCAAAGGTTCTTTTATGATTAATGTTGAAATCTATATTATCTGGAAAGTCGTTGATCATTTGGGAGGCTTATCCTATTGTAGAATAAATATTATTTATTTAAATAAATTATTTGTTTAATTTATTTATTTAAATGAGATTAAATTGTTCTAATTGATTTATTCACAACCTAGGTTTAATATGGAGAACCTAAAGGGTCACACCATAAAAGGAAGAATAATTATTTAAGAAGTTAATGGCATAATTGTAATAATATATTAAGTATATTTAATTTAATCTATGGTGATAGAATAAATTAAATAGCTTGATATTATTATTTAATATTTTAGAAATATTAAATATAAATTAATAAGAGGAGTCTTATTAATATTATTACAATTATTATTATTTTAATTTCTAAAAGGTTTAGAAATTAATTTAATATAAGTACTCTCATTTATTCCTAATTGGATTAGGAAAGAAAATTAGTTAAAGGAGTTTAATTAATTACCCCTAATAGGATTAGGGGAGCCCATTTAATTAAAAGAGTTTAATTAAATAAATAATACCTTATTTTAATTAAAATAGGGTTACATGATATCTTCGTAAGAGGAGTCTTATATTAGATATATCGATATCGTAATTCCTAGATTTGGAGAGTACACCTTTTCTTATACTCTGAGATAGGAAAAACTAGGGTTTGAGCCAATCCTTCTTCTTGAAAAATTCCTCTTCCTTGGTGGATCACCTATAGAGGCCATACACTTGGGTGGCTTACATTGATCAAAGGAAGGAATCTACCCGGATATTAAAGGAGATCGCGGAGAAGTAGGAGGTGAACTAGTACCTGAGGAAGCTCGTTTCTACAAGGGTATGATTTCATAATTTCTTATTCTTCGTTTAATTAATAATATGCATAAAGGATGATCCGGGTAATTGGTTTGTGAAAAATTTTAAAATCTGATTTTATCTCGCTTCCGCTAATTTTGCAATTTTGATTGTTACTTTGATTTTCATAAAACCTAACAATATGTGCATGCGCGCTAAACAAGATGAGATAAATTAATAACAAACCCCTCAAATATTTTATATTAAGTTGTAACGTTCAAAGATATTTAGAATATCGAACGTCGCCTTCTAGCATGATAGAAACAATAGAGTATTGAATATTTAATATGAGTTTGTTGTGCACACACAAGGCAAGTATTAAATATTTAAGATGTTATTTTTATTACATATGATGTTTATAAGGAATTGAACATTATTGCTTTGTTTGTCATGCACACACAAGGGTCAGTAGTTTTCTCTTCACTTATATGGAAATGTTGGGTCCGACTTAACTTAAATAATTTTAGTTGGGATGTGCACACACTTGACCATTATAATTTAAGAGGCAAAATACAAGTAGTTACATAGTTGATGTAATTGACAAGAGTTGTCTACCTATTTATTTATATATGGTTTGTTGTGTACACACACAAGGCTATATACATTTGAAATGGGATCCTTATTCTCACTAAAGATATCTTTAATTAGATATTGTCGAACTATATATATTGAGGTAATATAGTTTGAAGAAAATAGTGGGAGATACCAATTTAAAATAAGACCTAATTTATTTTGGTAATTAATAAAAGAATGTATGTTAAAATGTTGTTACTTACAAATTCATTACAGAATTTTATAATGTCTAAATTACTATCACTGCGAAGCATATTAGATGTTATTTAACCGGACCGTATTAAACGGATTGGTTAAGAAAATTGAGAAAAGTTCTCACGGCTGAAAAGCTATCTTATGTCCTTAATATGCCTATCCCTGCAATGGTTGCAGACAATGCCTCTGAGGAAGAGATTGCTACTTTTAGAAAGTGGCAAGATGATGCAAAGTTGGCTCAATGCATCATGCTCGCATCCATGAGTAACAAGCTTCAGCGTCAGCATGAAACTATGGATGTTCTTACTATATTCCTGCATATCAAGTAGTTGATGGTGAGGAAAGTAAGACTGATAGATATTAGATATCTAAGGAGCTCTTCCGGTCTAAAATGACCGATGACACTACAGTACAGATAAAAGTCCTTAACATTATCAATTTGATTGATCAATTAGGACAATAGGTTTTGTCATGGATGGAGAGTTGAGCCAAGATTTGATCTTGCAGTCACTCCCGGACTCCTTTCACAATTGTTGTGAATTTTTTATATGAACAAGCTAGATATCAGTCTCGTTGATTTGCTTAACATGTTGAAAAATGTTGAGAGTCACTTTCCACCAAGAAAGACCAAGTCTTACTAGTAGGGGCCAAAGGATCTTCTGAAAAGAAGAATGATTTTAAGAAGGTAAATGGAAAGACAAAAACAAAGGATAATAAGAACAAAACTGATACAGATAGCAAATGAGCTTGTTTCCACTGCAATAAGCCCTCGGACACTTTGGAAAGAAGCTGCGAAATCATCTTCTTGCAGAGGCTAACCAAAGAAGCTTAGTGAAGTTTCATTATAAATACAAATTTGTTCATCATTTAAAATAAATTTTTTATTTAAGTCAAGGTTTTACTTGGGTATTGGATAATGACTTTGGTTATCATAAATATAGATTTATGAAGGGACCAAGCGGTAGAAAGCTAAACAACGAATAAGTCATCCTATGTGTGGGAAATGAAGCAAAGGTTCTTTGCATTAGCCATATGAACTTATTGTTTAGCACGATTACACGGCAAGTCTATTAAATCAATAAGTTGTTATTGTATTTTAGTTCTCGAAGAAACATTATTTTTATTTTACTGTTAGACAATGAAATCTTTGGTATTATAATTAAGAACAATTGTTGTTCTATTTATAATAATAATGTTTTGTTTAGAACTGAAATATTACTTAATGGATTTTGTATACTTGACTTAGGTGAAAAATTATTTTGCGAATTGAACAAACTAGTATAAAGAAAAGGAGATGATCATTCAAAGAGTTGAATGTATGTATTTGCTGAAATATAAGTGTGAATTATTTGAAAGGTTCAAACAATTCAGAAGTGAAACAAATTGGCAAAGTATTAAGATTCTTTGATTAGATCAAGGAATAAATACTTGTGCAATAAGTTTTTAGATCATCTCAAATGTTTTTCTCATAATAGACGCCTCCTGATACGCAATAATTGATTGATGTATCTGAAAGGAAAAATCATACCTTGTAGGACATGGTACGGTCCATAATGATTTTACCGATATTCCAGTATCCTTCTAGGATCATGCCCTAGAAATGGCTGCATATCTACGGAAAAGGTAACCTCAAAATTCGGCCCCAAGACTCCATAAAAGTTATGGACAAGGAGGATTCCTAATCTTAAGTATGTTAAAATAAGGGGTTGTCCAACTTATGTGTAAAGGTTTCAAAGGATAAGCTTGGGACAAGATTTAACAAGTACAGATTTGTGGGACATCCTAAAGTAAGTTTAGGGTATATGTTCTATAATCCTACTTAGCAAAAGGTGTTTGTTGCGAAACATGCTACCTTTTAAGATAAAGATGTTTATCATTGAAGGAGCTAGTGGGAGGATAATAAATCTTGAAGAGTTTAAGAACTATAAATCACTATAAGTCAAATAAGAGGAACCGGTAGATAGACCTATTGTACCACAACCGAATCGTAAATCTGGAATAGTACCAAAGATACCTTTGAGGTATGGATTCATCATAGATGATGATGATGATGATGTACACATCATAAAAGATGATGATCCAGAGTTACATACGATGATGTAAGAGTTTTAGTGTGTACAAAAGGGTCAGTGGGAGCGCCGTGACATTCCTAATATTATATGTTGATATAGTATGGATAAGGAATAACATACCAATGCTACAATAAGTAAAGATAAAGTTGTCTAAACATTCCTCCATGAATGAATTGGGAAGAGTATTGTAATTAGGGATGCAAATCTATATAGATAGATTTAAGAGGATGCTCGACTTAACCCAAGGAACGTATATTCATTTGATGCTAAAGTCATTTAGCATGGCAAACTCTATGGGATGTCTCATGTTGATGAGCCCTGGAGTGTATCTCTCTTAATAGTCCCCATAGACTCCTAAAAGAGATCTCGCATGAGTAACTATCATGTATGCAATGAAATATACGAGACCTGATGTTGATCAGTCATATTCTGGAGAAGTTCACTATGAGTCAGTGAAAAACATCTTAAAGTACTTAACCAGCACTAAGGATGTGATCATATTCATGGTGGGTCTAAATTAAAACTCGAGGGCTTAATGACTTAAGTTTTTCGAGATGCACTCAAGAAGATGAAAAATCCACTTTAAGGTAAAGCGTTACCTTGAACGGTGGTGCAGTGAATTGGAAAGGTTCCAAACAGTAAAGAGTTGTTGGTTTAGTGATAAAGACAAAGTATATAGCTATAAATGAAGCTGCAAGTTGATTGTTTGGATTAAAAGTTTATTACAGAACTAGGAATAGTTCCAAAGTCTCATCTTGGATCTAAACATGTGTTGTGGCACTTTCACTTGATTATAGGAATCATTAAAAGATGGAAAATCACTATAGAGATAGTGGACTCTCAAGAACAACATTACATAACCATTAACTAAAGCTTATCCAACAGCAGGATAATCGTCACTTAGAGAAGAAGGGTATGAGATACCATGGCGATTGGCTTTAGTGCAAGTGGGAGATTGAAAGTAGTATGCACACAAGCCAATCATGTTTGATGATAAAGCATATACTTTGTAACAATCTTATTCATTTATTAATAAAAAGTATTAATTTATTAAAGGCTTTTAATTATCTACATGATCTTTGCTTTTATAATATGTGATAAACCCATAGTTTTAAGAAATGCTTTTAGAATAATGATGATGATCATTCTAATGAGATCTAAATTCTTAGAAAGCTTAAAACTAAAATAGTTCCCAATCATTGGATTACTAAATTGGGGATTAGTGAATCCGGATAGATTGGTACATCGTTGCTTGCTTTCATTAGATGAGGATGATTGATCTCATGGTCATTTGTGTGGAGACACTAAAGCAAGTATGTAGGTGCTTATTAGAGAATAAGTTCAACTGAACGTGGCTCATTGAAGGAATACCTAATGGAGTTTTACTTGCTGTTAATAGGAATTCCTGTAGTGATAGTAGTACAAGTAATCCTTGGACTTGAGATCATCATAGTATCTTGTGTATGATGAGTTATACTTTGACTTATTCCTTAAGACCCTTAGGGTATATCAAAGGGTATGCTTGGGTATAATAAGTTATACATGGAGATAATGTATGATCAATAAAGAATCTACCACTTCTAGTAAAAGAAGAGAAATGTCCTATGTGATTCGATAAATGACAACCAAGTAGTCCTTGGCCAGGCAGAATGAAATTAGAAAGGAGTTTCTAATTTGCATTATTTGGAGTTGTGCATTTAAGAGTCGAAATACATATAATTAAATAAAATAAGACTTGACAGTAATTCCATGTCTAATATTTAATTGGGACATTGTATGGTGGAAGGATTGAATTGTACGGTAACTATTTACTCAAAGGTTCTTTTATGATTAATGTTAAAATCTATATTATCTGAAAAGTCGTTGATCGCTAGGGAGGCTTATCCATATTGTAGAATAAATATTATTTATTTAAATAAATTAATAGTTTAATTTATTTATTTAAATGAGATTAGAATTGTTCTAATTGATTTATTCACAACCTGTTTAATATGGAGAACCTAAAGGGCCACACCATAAAAGGAAGAATAATTATTTAAGAAGTTAATGGCATAATCATAATAATATATTAAGTATATTTAATTTAATCTATGGTGATAGAATAAATTAAATAGCTTAATATTTATTATTTAATATTTTAGAAATATTAAATATAAATTAATAAGAGGAGTCTTATTAATATTATTACAATTATTATTATTTAAATTTCTAAAAGAGTTTAGGAATTAATTTAATATAAGTACTCTCATTTATTCCTAATAGGATTAGGAGGGAAAATTAGTTAAAGGAGTTTAATTAATTATCCCTAATAAGATTAGGGAGCCCATTTAATTAAAAGAGTTTAATTAAATAAATAATACCTTATTTAATTAAATAGGGTTACCTGATATCTTTATAAGGTGAGTCTTATATCAGATATCAAGATACGTAATTCCAACAGTTGGGAGAGTACGCTCTTTTTCTATGAGAGATAGAAAAACTTGGGCTTTGCCAAACACCCATCTTCTTGGATCTTTCTTCTTCCTTGGTGGATCACCTCTAGAAGCCAAACACTTGGGTGGCTAACGTTGATCAAAGGAAGGAACCAAACCCGGTAGATTCAAGCTGAACGCGAAAAGGATTTGGTGGTAAACTTGTACGTGAAGCTCGAATCTTCAAGGGTATGATTCTTCTTCTTTATCTTTTCGTTTAATTAATAATTGTGCATAAAGGATGATCCGGGTATATGGTTTGTAAAATTTTAAAACTCTGATTTTTTATATTTTCGCTTATTTATGCAATTTTATTGCGTTCATGAATATTACAAACCTAACAGTTATTTGCAAGGGTGAGCTCGACAGCCCAGCAATTCTAACATTTTTCATGCATCACATATCATATAATAGCATACTCAGTTCATGCATTCATAATCAATAATATTTACTACGGATGTTATTTCTCACATAACATGTATAGACATTTACTTCACAAGCATATCATCAAAGATCAACTTTCAATTTCATACATATCTCATATACATTTCATATATATACATCAACATTCTCATAGCATAATATAGCTCAACTAACAGTTATCAAATTCATATATCAAATAGGAACTGAAAGACTTGCCTGATTCGTAGTTTATGAACTACGACTTACTGCTTAACGCTTAACTGCACTTCGTGTATTCCTACACAGTTATATAATCATGGATTCATATCCATCAGTAACATATTTCATGCATTCTCAATGTAATAACAATGTTACATTATTTTCTAACTAGGTTCGTAAAACCTTCATTTCACTTTTTCATCGTACTTTTAGAATTGCTATATATGTATATGTATTCCTTAACCATCCGTACTTGACATCAACTTCATATACATTTATCACTAACTTGACTCGCTATGTGTTCGACACATATTTAAATTTTATAGATACGTGATCTATGTCGTTCATATTCAAACTACTTAGTTTCATAATGATTTATTTCAATCAATAAAGCTTAACAACTTTCTTTAACAAGATTCGATGATATAAGATTTTAAACCATATATTGGTACTAATAAGTCTCTAATAGCATGCTTCATATGTACATAACATAGTTTATTTGAAAACGTATTTTAAACCACACTTGAAACGTCCAATTCATGCTTAGCTAAAAGATGAACATATTCGTCATGTCTAGAGGCATAAGGCGTTCAAGTTCACTTTTAAAAGTTATTCTAGGCCAAGGTAAAGCAACTAGGTGAACCTTTTAATCTCATTTCATAGCTAACTAATCCATGAATATATGTCATCATGTTTAGAACTTTAAGTACACAAGTTACTTTAAGTTCGTTCTTAAAGTTTCAAGTTTTGTTTAGAAATCATTTTATCATGTGATGTAGTATAGCACATATAAGACAACTTTTAAAACTCTTATCATAAGTAACTAAGTCATGTTAATATCTTCTCAAGTTCAGAACCTACCTCATGTAGCATTCATGCACCTTAGTTCTAATATATCAAGTTTTTCTCAAAAACTTCTCTAATACAAGGTCTAACAATTTTGATCATGAAAAAGGACACTATAAACATCATATCATGCTTATTTATATTTGAACTCAATCATGTATATAAACCACTAAGTTCAGAACTTGTAGAACATAAGTTTCCACAAGGTTTGTTTTTAAAATCTTTAAGTCTCTTTTCAAAACACATACTAAGTCATGCTAATGCTTTCTATTATGAACAAGGAAATCTTATATGTCATGTATATTATCATGTATTGTCATGTTATATCACTTAGAATAACATATTCCATCGTCAGGAGAACTATACTTGCGTATGTGCTCGCTCGACGCCCTCCGATGGCCTTCGATTACGTAACAGTCACAAAGATGACTATTTTGGCCCTTCCTAATGACCTCAAATTTAAAAAGTTAAAACACAAAAGTTGACGGTCTATTTGTTCTCTTTCCGGATCATCTTGAATTTCCTCAATCGGAGTTTGTATAAAAACGTTATGGCCGTTTAAGTAAAGCATGTTCTGTCAGATTTTTCTCAGCAGTTGCAAGTCAGACCACCCCCACCGGGGCGGGGGTCTTGCCCTATAAATAGCCCGCCGGGACTGGCATAGCTACTGTTAACTCACGGATTCATGCTCTGCTATAAAATAACAAGCCAAAAATCCTTTCTACCTTCATAATTTGAGTTATACATGTCCAAATTAGTCCGTTTTCGATTCTATGGATTCGTAATTCATAGAACTACAACATACTATAATACCCATCAACTAACATAAACATTAACTAACCCAAATATGAATCTATAACTCATGTTCATACTAATTGTTCATGTTTTGACAAATTACCGAATTCGTTCACTACGAATTCGTTTCTAAACCAAATTGGTTCGTTTAACTTTCGTTGTTTTCGTATTTGACTATATTAACAATATCTAACAACAATTCATGGATTATAACAATCCTTAGCCATCAATTTTGTGACTCAAAAGTGACTTTTTCTTGTTATTACTAAGGATTTCATAATCTTGAAATGAAGAACATATATATGTATTACAATCACACAATCATCATGCTTTCACCATTCTATCACTGATTTCAGTTTATAGAAACATAGAGGAGAAGAAGTTAGTACATTTGAAGAGCTCTTCTACTTCATATGCTTATTTCTTCTTCTTATTGTATTTGTCAAATTGTAAAATCTCTCTTGACATTCCCTTATCTCTCAACCTCAATGACTCTTTATTCTACTATCCTTCCATAGCCAAAATCTCAGACATCTCAACAAAAGAAAATAAGATGAGAGAGTCTCTATTTATAGAGAAAGTATTATCCAAGCAATAGCTTTGCCCTAGAAATCAAACTAGTGGAAGGAAGAAGAATTCATTAGACAAGAAGGAGTTGTTGGATGGTAGTTGATTCACATCATTATGCCCACTCCCCTTTTCATCATTTGGAAGCTATGGATTTTGGAGAAGAAGAAGCAAGCTAGCTAGCTAGCTAGGCTTTTTCATTTTCACGTGAATGAGAAAAATGACACACAAGTTGGGACACTCCCTTCTAATACTCAGCACTTCATATTATTAATAGCATATATGGTTTATTTGATATTTTCCTCCAAATGTGCATACATATACACCCACTCACATAGAATTATATAATCCATGTACATTTGATTATTCCAAACAATATTTACATTAGACTATAATATAACTTAGTTGGGCACCAATATTGTTTTCCATAAAATTTATCATCTCAAATATACCTAATTATCATAATGATAATTAATATCAATTATTTATGAACTCACCATTTATTTTCTCTTAATACTTCCCATTAAATCTCTCTTTAATTTAACTTCACTAGTTATGTCACACAAGACATAATTATATGAACTTAGTAATTAATAGTCCACAAGCTTATAATAATATAATCTCACAAAATAATATTATTCTCAATATTACATCTTATAACATGGTCATGGAAGTGATCTATTGCACCATGTTACATTTTATTATCTCACTTGTACATAATGCTAAAATACAAGCCTTTATACCTATATATTCAAATACTACCTATATTATATAGTTACCATTGAAGTGTCACACTTCAATTCATATCATATAGATGTAGCTACTATATAATATAAAATCATTGCACATAAAAATTCATTTCTTCAATTATTCATTCATTAAATTATTTAATGAATGCTTATTCCATCACTTTGCCACACTAAGCATATCACACAAGCTTACATTATTCTCATTACTTATTCATTTCCCACCACATTACTATAATCAAAATTATGTACTTCTCCATAACATAAGATGTTTTTATCATGTTTTCTCAAAATATAAGAACTAATCATAATAACACGATTTACTCATTTTTGCAAAGATATTATTCTTAATATAATAACTTTGTATTATTAGAATATTTACATGCACTACGACACGCGTCGCACTATATATATATAAAAATAAGTTTATTTCCTATCATGATAAATTGTTTCCATCAACTTATATAGCAAATAGGTTTTAATATATTTACCACATTACGTAATCCCACACATTTCCTCGCATAAAGCTATATATAGGTAATATCAAAATAATATTCTCCCTTTTATTAAAATAATCAAATGCTAGAATTTATTTTAATATCCTTTAGTAGAAATATACTATAATTATTTCTCTTCCACCAAATCACATAATTCAAGGTATATATATATATATAACACATATATACATTCCTTTAATTTTCCCTTCTCGCCGTGTATCAAATTACTCAATAATTCTCTAACCACTTTAATGGTATATCGATTTTCTTCTCTCGTCAACAACGTACATATATACAAGTCTAAACATAGCACTCATCGAGTCTTTAATAGTATTCAATATAGTACACTGAGTGGTTTCCCACAAACAACCAACAAATTTGTTTCCGTCTCGTCTACACTGTTTTCACAATGAATTAGATTGGTTACTAATTCGTATATACCTCCGCTCTCTGAAGGAATCGTTTAGCCCAGCTCCTATACATCCACCATTAAAGAGTAAGGTTGCACTGCCTTAGACTTGATACTTACTCGTACCAATACTCAAGAAATTGGTGATTATCACAGATATTTAATGTCACCAACTTACTATTATAAAATAATTTAACATAAATTATTTAATATTAATAGATAATTTTTATCCATCTTCTTACTAATTTATTTTTACAATTCATAATAAATATATAATAATGATATATTTATTAAACACATAAATCACTTATTGCATAACTCATATTACCCTATGTAACACAATACCACATACCTCGTATCACATAAGTATATATATATTCTTATTCGAACCCATCTCATACTTTAAGAATTTAATTTACTAAATTCTTATTTTAATATTTTCTAAAAATTCGGGTTCTTACAGAAGAGCTGAATGGCTAAGAAGCCAAAGAGTTGATGTAGGTGAGATTAGAGTGGCAGATTAGAAAGCCAATCTCAAGAACCACTCAACGATTAACCAAGAACACTTAAAGCTAAAAAGATGAAGACGTAGATTAGTTTCATTCTATGATTGAAGAATTTTTCAAAGTTGCTAAGTACCAGAAGATGTCAAGCCATATTGCAAAGTGTAGCAGCACATTAAGGATGATCATAAGTAGATGTTGAGTACCAAAAGAAGTCAAGCATCAATGTCAAGATCAGTAGCACCCCCAAAATATGATCTCAATCAAGCTACTAAGTATCAGAAGAAAAAAGAGCTTAAATGTTATCTTAGCAGCACATCCAACATATATCAACAAACTGGAAATTGATTATCTCAGTGACTTTTGTCCAAGTTATAAGTGACTTGTGTGGGTCTAAGTTGTAAGACCTAAAATTATTAATAAATGAAATTTAATTTCCTCTATTTATCATTTTGAAATAGTAAGGGTTGATTTGATTAATGTGGTTAATTATGGGTAAAATACGCAAATATTTCAAATTAGCAAGTGGTTATAAAATATTCATTTTTATCGGAGAATATTCGTTTGGTCATGGAATATTCTTGTTGTTTGGAATATTCGTATGACGCAAGTGCGACCTTTATGTGAGCCCCATAACAGAAAGCGATTGGATTAAGAAAACGACAAGTATAAGTTGTTTATAAATAATGGCGTAGTTGTTACCGAGTTACTATTCATGAGTTACTATTCACGAGTTACTATTCACGAGTACTATTCACGAAGCATGATGATTTTTTTTTGTGAAATTTCTATCTTTTAGTGTCCTGAGTTACTATTCACGATACGGCAGACTATTCACGAATCTGACTACTATTATTCACAAAAAAAATTAAATTTTCATTTTTCGTCCAAAATATCTATTATGGATACTAGCTTTGATTGTATCCATGTTTTGATCATTCTTGAATTTTACTCCACTATGATTATTTATGAGGTATTTTTGGACATGGAATAACTGAAATACGAATCCTTAATATTTATTCTTTTGTTTCACTGGATTCGTTTTCTTTAAAATATTTTTCATCATCCTCCGTCCTAAATGATGATATAATTGAATATCTTTGGCCTGTAGTGCAAAGATTAATGATTTCTGATGAATATCTTTGGCACGTAGTGCAAAGATGAACATGTGTTTAGATGAACATGACCAACTGATGAATATCTTTGGCCTGTAATGCAAAGATGAATATTTTATTTTAGTTATATATTGATTGATGTTACAGGGATAAAAGATAGACGATGAACTTTTAAATTCATGTATAGAAGATAGTAGATTTCATTCTCTACTTAACTCTTCTAATGAATTATTATTTCCGCTGCGAATATTGATTTCAAACTTATTGTCTATTGTATTCTATTAGATTTTTCCCTGTTGAGGACTAACGATAATTTGTTTTATATTATCTTAGTCATAATGTTCTTTACTGGGCTAGTTGAGCTCACCTTTTTCCTTGTTGTTCCATTTTTCTTCTCAGGAGGCGAGAATGTAGCGAGTACTAGTCGGGGTGTGGAATGATGGTTCTAGAAGTGGTTCTAGTAGTCCTCACTATTCTGTAAAATAGTGTATTAATAATTATAATGAGGACTTATTTGAGTGTGGATATTGTCTAGATGACAATATTTGTATTTAAACTCACAGTTTTTATGTTGTATTAATAAAGTTGTAGTTGTTTTTGTACCATATATTTTGACGACTCAGAATGGGTGTTGTATACCTATTTTGGGGGCGTCACAGTTGGTATTAGAGCTTAGGGATATGATCTCTGGCGGAGATCGGGGAATAGAACTAGGAGAGGAGAGACGAGTAAATCCTTCGCTAGTGTGTCCTACCTAAGCTTATTTGTTGGTCGGTCATAATATAGGGGTATTATGTGATTTGTTAAATTATTTAATTAACCATTGTTTTATGGCAGTATTTAAGAATGGCAGCTGAGAATATTAACGGTGGAGTTAATGAGACCGTGGAGACGCGTCAGACTTCACCAACGAAGAAACGCGTGCAACAGTCGGCTTCGTTCCTCCTATAAACAACACCACCGATCGAATAATGAACGACGGGATGTTTAGGAGCTTTTTGCGCTTCATGCAAAACCGCATTTAAGGAGACTCGTGAAATGTATCACGGATGGAGATGATAAGCAACCTTGATTTGTCACAAATGCCAAGCAGCTTCAAAGAGTTGGGACCACCGAAATTTATTGGAAAGCCGGATCCGATCAAGGAAGAGACGTGGGTTAAACAAATTACCAAGATATTCGATATTTTGGGATGCACGAGAGAATGTAAGGTTTCATTCGCTACCTTTATGTTTCGTGGCGAGGCGGACCTCTCGGGGAGTCTGTGAACGTACTCCACTTTCTGCCTTTTCAAAGACATGTCTTGGGAAACATTTCAAAAACTTTTCAACAAAAAATACTTTCCTGAAAGTATTCGCCATATGAAAGAGGTAGAGTTTATTAGACTAGAACAAAACAACATGACTGTGTCCCAATACGAGGCGAAGTTCGCAGAGTTATCCAGTTTCGCACCTCATTTGGTAGAGAATGAGGAATGAATGACGAGGATGTTTCGAGAGGTTTAAAACCCGAGATTCGAATATATTTTATCTCTCATAAATTTTCTTATATATTCAGATGTTGTCAATGTGGCTCAATTATTAGAGCGAGATAATGCGAGTACGTTTCAACCAAGGGACCGCAACTGTGGTCATACCGTGGCGGCGATCATCTGAGCAATGAAAACCAGCGGGGAGGAAAACATTCAGACAAAAGCGGTAACCACTCTGGTGGTAATCGTGGCCATGAAAATAGAAGAAGCGAGTGGGGGAGATTTTAAAAAGAGGAGATTCAACAATGACAATGTGAAGATGTCAGGACCAAAGAAAGAATCGGTTCCAAGGGAGGAGAACGACCACCGGTCATATGCTATAAGTGCGGAAAAGAAGGACATATCAGCCCAAACTGCCCACAACAGTTTAAGGTATGTTATAATTGTGGAAAGGAAGGACATATCACTTGAGATTGCATTGTAGCGAAACCAAGTCTAGTGGGGATGGTGACTCAAAAGGCTGTCCCAGAAAAGCCAAAGTCAACGGTTCCTGGAAGAGCGTTTGTCGTGACTGGTCAAAATGCGAGGAACCCAAACGAGGTGATCACGGGTAAGCTAATCATAAATTCATGCGAAGTTTATACATTACTTGATACCGGTGCTACCAATTCATTTATCTCTCCTGCTTGTGCTCAATGTTTAAACTTGACTCCGGAGAAATTAGACTTTGACCTATATGTGGAAACTCCGTTAGGAGAAACTTTCATCACATCCACTGTTTATAAATCTTATTTGATACAAGTTGGTACCATCACATTACCTATTGACCTTATCTCTTTAAAGATACTTGCATTTGACGTGATTTTAGGGATTGGTTGGTTAACTACTCATCATGCCAAAATTGATTGTTTTCGTAAGGTTGTTAGTTTTCATATTCCTAATCAACCTGTTGTTCGAATTCAAGCAACTAAACCATTAAAATCAATCACTGTCATATCAAGTCATAAAGCTATTTGTTTATTGAAAAATGGATGTCAAGCTTTCTTAGCCCGTGTTATGGATTTGAATAAAGACACGTCAGATTTCAATAATATTCCTGTTGTTATTGACTTTCCTGACGTATTTCCTGAAGAACTTCCTTGCTACCCCGAGCGTGAAGTTAAATTCTTTATTGACCTTGAACCTGGTACAAAGCCCATTTCTAAAACCCCATATCGAATGGCTCCTATTGAACTTCAGGAGTTAAAGGTCCAACTACAGGAGTTGTTGGACATCGGTTTCATTCGTCCTAGTACATCTCTTTGGGGTGCTCCTATTTTATTTGTAAAGAAAAAAGATGGGAGTATGCAACTTTGTATCGATTACTGGGAATTAAACCATGTCACTATCAAGAATAGGTATCCGCTACCTCGCATTGATGACCTGTTTGACCAGTTGCAAGGAGAAAAATTCTTTTCAAAAATCGATCTTCATTCTGGATATCATCAGCTGAAGGTTAAAACTGAGGATATTCCAAGACCGCCTTGAAACTTGCATGCGGGCATTATGAATTCCAAATCATGTCCTTTGGATTGACTAATGCTCCTGCGCTTTCATGGATATGATGAACCGAGTATTCAAGGATTATTTGGATCGATTCGTTGTTGTCTTTATTGATGACATCCTCATATATTCCAAAAGCCGTGAAGATCATGAGCACCATTTGAAGTCGGTACTATGCAAAGGCTTCGTGATAACAAGCTATATGCCAAGTCAAGAAATGCGAGTTCGGGCTTGAGGAAGTAGCATTCCTTGGGCACGTGGTGTCAAAACATGGAGTATCTGTTGACCAAATAAGATTGAAGTAATACAAAGTTGGAGCAACCAAAATCGGTGGACCAAGTACGTAGCTTTTTGGGCTTAGGTTGGTTATTATCGGAGATTTGTGGAAGGATTTTCTAGAATCGCTACTCCGTTAACTTAGCTGACTCGTAAAGATACAAAATTATATGGAGCGAGGAATGCGAGAAGAGTTTCCAAGATCTCAAGAGGAGACTCATTTCGCAGACCTATTCTCGACAATACCATCCGGTACGGATGGATTTGTTATCTCTGATGATGCTTCGAGCAAAAGGGTTAGGATGTGTTCTCATACAACGTGGGAAAGTCATAGCCTATGCCTCGCGACAACTTAAAGAATATGAGAGGAATTATCCTACTCATGATCTAGAGTTAAGCGTGATCGTTTTTCGCTTAAAGATCTGGAGGCACTATCTATATGGGGAAAAAGTGGAGATATATTCAGACCATAAAAGCCTCAAATATTTCTTCACCCAAAAGAAACTTAACATGCGGCAACGACATTGGCTCGAGCTATTGAAAGACTACGACTACACCATTCAATACCATCCTGGAAAAGCGAACGTGGTAGCTGACGCATTGAGTAGAAGATCATACGCGGGAACAAATGCGATGTTGCTAAAATAAAGGCCCATTTTGTGTGATTTACAAAAGATGAAGATAGAATTCAAGACTCCGGGGACCCATGTAATGATGTCAAGTATACATATAGAACCAACTTTAATCGAGAAAGTTAAAGTTGCTCAAGCCACAGACCCGGAGCTAATGATTATGAAGAAGAAAGTACAAGAAGGTGTTATTTTCAGAAGCAAGAATCAATGAAGAAGGAATACTTCGAGTCCACTCCAGACTTTGTGTTCCTAACAATTCTAATTTGAATTACAAGATCATGATGGAGGCACACAATACACCATTTGCAATCCATCCTGGAAGTACCAAAATGTATCGTGATCTTCGACATACATTTTGGTGGAACAATATGAAGAGAGAGATTGCAAAGTTTATCTCGATGTGTTTAACTTGTCAACGTGTAAAGGCGGAGCATCAAGTGCCAAAGGGTCCATTGCAACCACTTGAGATTTTGAAATGGAAGTGGGAACACATTACCATGGATTTCAAGCATTGGGGTCTTCCCACGGTTTCTCAAGGCATAAATGTTATTTGGGTTATTGTTGATAGATTAACCAAGTCTGCTCATTTCTTGCCGATATGGGAGACTTATTCCCTTGAACGTCTTGCTAGTATATACGTGAATGAGATTGTGAGGTTACATGGCATGCCAGTATCCATAGTTTCGGATCGTGACCCAAGATTCACTTCAAGATTTTGGGTTAGCTTGAAAAAAGCTATGGGCACGGATTTATCTGGGCTTCAAAGATACCATCCTCAAACGGACGGACAATCAGAGAGGACTATTCAAACTCTTGAAGATCTATTAAGACTCTGTGTCCTAGACTTCAAAGGCAGTTGGATAAAGTATTTACCATTGGTGGAATTCTCCTACAACAACAGTTATCAGGCAAGTATAGGTGTGGCTCCATTTGAAGCATTATATGGATGAAAGTGTCGCTCTCCAATATGTTGGGATGAGGTGGGTGAAGCAACATTGTTGGGACCCGAGCTGGTACGTATGACTACAGAAAAGATCCAAATGATTCGACAACGTATACAAACGGCACAGGATCAACAAAAGAGTTATACGGATCTTCATCGAAAGGATGTGGAATTTAGTATTGGGGATCATGTATTGTTGCGTGTTGCTCCATGGAAGGGAGTTACAAGATTTGGGAAAAAAGGAAAGCTCAATCCACGATTTATTGATCCATTTTAGATTATTGACCGAGTAGGAAATGTGGCCTATAGACTCGCGTTAACTCCAAGTATGTCTCGTGTTCATAATGTTTTTTATATATCTGTGCTACGTAAATATGTGAAAGACCCAAACCACGTTATTGAGTTAGAACCGGACGAGATAGCCGAAGACTTAACGTACGAAGAGGTACCTGTCAAGATCTTGGATAGGAAGGAGCATGTCCTACGCACGAAGGTCATACCACAAGTTAAAATTTTGTGGAGAAACCATGCTATTGAGGAAATGACTTGGGAGTTGGAAACAGAAATGAAAATGAGGTATCCTCATCTTTTCGAAACACCAGGTACGTACGTCAATTTCGAGGATGAAATTTAATAAGGAGGGGAGGTTGTAAGACCTCAAATTATTAATAAATGAAATTTAATTTCCTCTATTTATCATTTTGAAATAGTAAGGGTTGATTTGATTAATGTGGTTAATTATGGGTAAAATACGCAAATATTTCAAATTAGCAAGTGGTTATAAAATATTCATTTTTATCGGAGAATATTCGTTTGGTCATGGAATATTCTTGTTGTCGGGGAATATTCGTACGACGGTGCAGCCTTATGTGAGCCCCATAACAGAAAGCGATTGGATTAAGAAAATGACAAGTATAGGTTGTTTGTAAATAATGGCGTAGTTGTTACCATTAATACTGTTGGAATACCCGGTGGTTAAAACACAGTAATACGCATTGTTGCACAGTAGCACACGGTATTGCACCAATTATTGATTCTTACGTAAGAAGGCACTACTCAATAATTGTTACAGTAATTACTGTTCAGTATTTTATTTTATTGATTCAATAATTGTTACGTTGATATTTTATATTACTGTTGTTTCAATAATTATCACTACACAGTATTTTCTATTATCGGAGCAATAATTCATATTATCTAAATAATATTATTAGATAACATTATTGGCAATGTCTAGAAAGTTCTGTCTAAGGAGAGGTTTGGTCACCTAATTGCGCTACCAAGAAGGAGAAATCCTTATTGAAAGCCCCTCTTCCTAGGAACCGCCTGGTTATCGATGATTGTGATTCTATAATATTATTTGTGAATAATTAATTATTGATTTATATGATGAGAAAAATATTCATTTTATGTGGATATAGATGGAGAAAAATTTTAAAGTGACAATTGTTGAAAATTGATATTTTATCTTTTCTGATAAAATAATATTTTTTTATATTATTATAATATATAATGATGATATTTTTACAATGAATGTGGGATATATGAGTATATGAGTAGGAAGAGTATTTTTGTTGCAATAAATGTTAAAAACATGTTAAACATGTCGGTGGACCCCATTTCTTGACTAAAATTTAATTATAGCATGTAAAATCGTCCGTTTGTGGATTTCGGTCAATTTCTGTTTGGAATTTGGAAAACCTTTCTTCTGTAAAGTTGTAGATAATGGAATTTCCTATAAAAAGACATAAGGTTTGAATTTTTCTGACAAAAGGGCTATTTATTATGAATTATTGAAGTTCCGAAGTTCTGAAATAATTAATTTTTGGAAGTTTTAATTATTTTTTTCAAAGAAAATGTTTTTGGTGAGTTAAATGGGTCTAGCATGTGACATTAATGGCTGAATTCAGATCTACAAAGGTTGGCGTAGGAAACTTAATAATATATATTAATATTAAATTAAATTTTCTGCTTTGGTGTTCTAAGCATTTTCCTATAAATAGGGTGCTTAGGTTAGAATTGAAAATCACACCAGAAACTAAAGTTTTCTCTATCTTTCTCTCTCGATATATTGAGCGTATTTTTGTGAGTATTTTAGTACTTTGAGTATTGCTATACGGTGCAAGTTCTTTCAGCACTATATCCAGTATTCCAATCAGAAGTACTATCCTTTTGAGGTAAGGGATGTTATTTTCTTCGTAAGTGATATTATTTCTTCAATATCATTATGTCAAAATATTGGTTGGAATTTTTTATCAAATTTGGAACTTTTTCATGTCGGGGTTACTATTCATGAGTTACTATTCACGAGTTACTATTCACGAGTACTATTCATGAAGCATGATAATTTTTTTTGTGAAATTTCTATCTTTTAGTGTCGGAGTTACTATTCACGTATACGGCACTATTCACGAATACGGCACTATTCACAGAAAAATTAAATTTTCATTTTTCGTCCAAAATATCTATTATGGATTCTAGCTTTGATTGTATCCATGTTTTGATCATTCTTGAATTTTACTCCACTATGATTATTTATGAGGTATTTTTGGACATGGAATAGCTGAAATACGAATCCTTAATATTTATTCTTTTGTTTCACTGGATTCTTTTTCTTTAAAATATTTTTCATCATCCTCCGTCCTAAATGATGATATAATTGAATATCTTTGGCATGTAGTGCAAAGATTAATGATTTCTGATGAATATCTTTGGCCCGTAGTGCAAAGATGAACAGGTGTTTAGATGAACATGACCAACTGATGAATATCTTTGGCCTGTAGTGCAAAGATGAATATTTGATTTCAGTTATATATTGATTGATGTTACAGGGATAAAAGATAGACGATGAACTTTTAAATTCATGTATAGAAGATAGTAGATTTCATTCTCTACTTAACTCTTCTAATGAATTATTATTTTCGCTGCGAATATTAATTTCAAACTTATTGTCTATTGTATTCTATTAGATTTTTCCCTGTTGAGGACTAACGATAATTTGTTTTATATTATCTTAGTCATAATGTTCTTTACTGGGCTAGTTGAGCTCACCCTTTTCCTTGTTGTTCCATTTTTCTTCTCAGGAGGCGAGAATGTAATGCGAGTACTAGCTCGGGGTGTGGAATGATGGTTCTAGAAGTGGTTCTAGTAGTCCTCACTATTCTGTAAAATAGTGTATTAATAATTGTAATGAGGACTTATTTGAGTGTGGATATTGTCTAGATGACAATATTTGTATTTAAACTCACAGTTTTTATGTTGTATTAATAAAGTTGTAGTTATTTCTGTACCATGTATTTTGACGACTCAGAATGGGTGTTGTATACCTATTTTGGGGGCGTCGCATAAGTGACCTGGTCTGTGTGACCGAACTGTCGAGACTAAGTAACTCCATGTCGAGACTAAGTGACTCGAAAAAACTTTAGTGGTTAAGTTGTAAGAGGTCTTAGTGACCTTATTCTTAGTGGATATCCTGCTCATTGGAGTGAAATAGTGGATTAAGAGTTATTCAATATTTGAATCACTTAAAACATCTTGTGTCATTTACTTTATGTTATTTATATTCTATATCTTATATATATTATATCTGAATGTGTGTTACAACCAAGATAAAATTTAGATATGTGATTTCCTTAATCTCTAAGGGGAAATTTCAAAGAATATTTCGTTGTGTTTAATCAATACTGATTAACTGATTACTTGGTAATACATATTTAATTAATCAAAAAGTTTTATACATCTATTCGACCCCCCTTTTAGATCTCTAGTGTGCCTCTGAGAAATAACAAGTGGTATTAGAACAGGTTCTCATGAACTTTTAAAGCTTACACTTTGAGTTGATCTATGAAACTAAATAAAAGTAGTTCTAAACTTGGTAGTGGAAGTAGGACACCTCTTTAGAATGAAGACGAGCTTACAAGTTGAAAATTATATGTACAATTATATTTATGAATGTTGATTATGAACTGCTTGATGCTATCCAAATTGATCCATGTGTTCAAATGAAGTAATTGTTATCATCAGATGAGTCTAGCAAGGCTGAAATCAATCAGCAGGTCGAGTAACCTAATGATAGGAAACTGCAGGTGCAGCAAGAGCTGAGAACTCTATGTCCATGACTTTGAAAGATGAATTGCTTGAAGATGTCATGGTTTGCACCTATGTTAAAAGAGACTGATAAGTTTTGCTAATGATGATCAATGGTGTAACTAAATGTTAATTCTCTCATGTCCCTGAAGAAAGCATCATTACATCATATGAAAGATTCAATATACTTCTCAATTGTCATAGAGAAAATGGCAAGATCTATCTACACAAGAATTTGGACCTTGAGGTTCATTTGATCTTTTCAAGGAATATGGGATGCCAAGACTTCCTTAATCATGAATCAAAGGATATGCTCTATATGTCCGTTAAGAAGTTATATGGTAACCTGCTTACCTATGAGCTTAAGCCCTGTTCAACGACTCTTTTTGAGATAATGCAAACAGCTCATTTTGGAGATGCGACAAATGATGATGTTGATGGTGATTCTTAAGATTGCAAATCCCTGCCCAACAACATTATGTAATGGCTCAATCAGAACCATTGATTGTCGATAGATCGACATCAATGAGATACAAAAATATAATTAAACTTACATGTATTAAGATTGACTGATCTTTATTGACGTCTTTCCAAGTGGATGCTTGAAGTTCATAACTGTCGACAAGGAGCTCCTACTAGTTGCAAAGTTAAGATTCTTAAATTTTCTTTGAAAACATTCTCTCTAAATCATCAGATGATAGAGCTAAGTCAAGAAGTATGCAGTTTCTCTGAAGATGAAGGAATCTCATAAACATTCTATGGAACTCTAAAATCTGTTAGTTCCCAGAGGGCACAATAGATCTAGAAGGGGGGGGGGTTGAATAGATCCTTTTTATTTCAAAATACTTTTCTGGTTTATATTATATTGTTCATAATTAACATATGACAAACATAAGAATCTTTTCAAGCACAGCGGAATAAGTAAAAGATCCCCTTCATTGATATATTCATAATCATACATACATTGTTCGTAGAGTAAGTTTAGTTGTAAGCGCTTAAAACATACATAGCAGCTTATAGTACATAATGTAAATGACATAATATAAAAGACACAAGGGGTTTAAGTGGTTCGAGAGACTCAAGCTCCTAATCCACTCTTCTCGCTTTCAACTAGCAGATTTCCACCAAGGAAGGGCAAGACCAATCACTAAGATTCCTTCAAGGCCGCCAATTTCGGAAACATCGATTCATTAAGAACTCTTCAAGGCCAGCAGCCTTGGGACTCCTCTAGTTCCCTAGGAACTCTTCAAGCCTAGTAGGCTTGGAACTTCGTTTAGTCCCTCCGGACAAGGACCCTTCTAGCCCTGCTTTGTTTAGTCCCTTCGGACAAGGACCCCACAGGCCCTGGCTTTGTTGAGTTATTTGTTTGTTGTTGTTGGAGTCGGTCTTTGAAAGTTTTGCTAAGATGTCTTCATGCTCTGAACATCTTCTATACTTAGCAGCTTGGCTTGATCATCCTTGAAGTGCAGCTGAGTGTTGCATGATGCTCAGCTTCTATGGTTACTCAACCACTTTGGATGACCCCTTGTTGAACTGCCTTGAAGATCATTCTACTTGGTACTTGATGACTGCACATGAGAGGCTTCCAAGCTGACTGTAGGCTCTTCTATTAGGTACTTAGAAGCTTTCTCATGCTTGACACCAAGATGGCTTTTGTGATCTCCCTTCTGCTACTTGATGCCTTCTCATGATGGACTTGCTAAGATGACTGTAGACTCTTCTCTATTATACTTAGAGTCTTCCCATGATGGACATCAAGATGTCATGATGCTCTTCTTTCTCTCGGCAGTTCTGAACACTCTTTATGTAGTAGAACTCTCACTTCTACCTACTAGAACTCACACTTCTACTTCTTTCTTTATCTGACTTCTGAGTGTTCTTGGTGGATTGTAGAGTGAGCCTTCAGACTCACTATCTCACATGGTTTAGATCAGTCCACCTTCTCTCCAAACTCGGCAACTCCAGCAACCTTTGATCTTTGAAGCTCTTCCTTATATATACTCCTTCCCAATTCTTTCGTTGGAAAGTAGCCGTTGAAGGCTATTCAAATCTCACAACAGATCTCGAGTTGCTTGAGGTAGACTGCTTGATGTAACTTGTCATACTTTTTCTGATACTGCAGTCTACTGTTTCACCTACCCTGTCAGATGTATCACTTTAATGTCTTGGGCAGGTCGAGGACTTTATTACCTCTTTCTAATTTCTCGATCAGAGGTTGTCCTTTTGCATTGATGCTCTCAATAAGCACTTGTCCGAATATTACCCTTCAGATTGAACCTTTGCCAATGCTTCAATCTTCAGTTATTCGGACTCTACGATTTTGATGCAAGTCTTCAAGAACTTGATCGTAGTGTCTTGTTGAGTGTTGCTCATTGATTGGTAGAGTTAACACTACGATCTTGAAGAGTGTTGATTGGATCTTCAATGTAGAACACCTCTTCCTTGTATTGTGGAGTGCTTCAATACTTCTGTTTGCCTCGACTGTTCTTAGAGACTGATGGCCTAATTCCTTGCTCTGGTCCCCTTCTGAATATCAAGACACTTCAGATTTGTGGCGCGTCCAACTTACTTTCTCCTTGTGATCTCCCGTTCACTTATCATCAATGAACTGACCCTGCACTTAATCACTTTAGCCTTGCTCTTCGTGAGGTCGACCAAAGATCTCGCCACCTTCCATCGCCTTCTTTGTTTTTTTAAACACTACGATCTTGGTTGCTTCCAAGATCGTTGTCTTCTGGTCACTTGATAGCTACTGCATAAACTGACTTTCCTTAGTCAGCTTTTGAAGTCTTCTTTAGATCTCCTTGTGGAAGACTTCATCACGAATGGCCTTACACCTCAATCTTGATGTTGATTGGGTTGGTCTTTGATCTTCTCGTTAGCTTTGCATGCCATTCGTTGAGTGCTCTCTGGTTTCCTTGGATGTAGCTTGCAGCTTGAACCAGAGGCTTCGTTCCTTTGGATATTCTAGGAGTGCTCATTTGTTGAGAACCGTAAATGCTCTACGATTCATCCTTGGCATTGTGAGCACTTCTGCTGAGGTCGTAGTTCTGTACTCTATGATTCAGCTTCGGCTGGTGCAGACACTACGATCCCGAGATCAGATCTTGACACCCTACGATTTCTGCCTTGCTTGTTGTCTTCATCTGATCTTGCTTGACTATGATCTCTGCATGTAATCAATAGACTCTACGAACTCAGAGTGTGATCTACAATCCTTGACTTGGCTTTGGCATCAGTAGACTCTACTACTGAATGTAGTAGTCTGCGTTTCGCTCTTGGCTTTGGCGTATTGACCCAATCGGCCGTGAAAGCGTGTTGCCTCTCACGATTCTGAACATGACTTCCTCAACACACTACGATCCCGAGGAAGCTCTACTCGATACACTACGATCCTTCTTCGTTTCCCCTGGCGGTCTCACGAACTCCGAGATCTACTATCTCATGCATACTTATTTCGCCTCGATAGCTCTCGAGTTAACCTCGACTCACACCGCGTATCACGACTTACAGTGCGGTGTTCGACGATCAGACTAGCCTATCTATTACATCATAAGATCAACCTAACAAGCTTGATCTTTCTATATTTATAGTCCTTGTACATCATTTTTTTAAGGACTTTACAAAGCTGTTTTGCTTATGTAGGATCAACCTAACATATTTGATCAATTCATTCTAAGTCCTTGTACATATACTTCTATTATCTATCAAAGGACTTTACAGCTTTTCTTAATGCAAACATACTTGCATATTCATTCATATCATAATCAAATTATATATTAATATAGGAATATCATTCACATGCTTATTCCTGACAATCTCCCCTTATTTGATTATGACAAAAACATTAGGTGCATATGCATGTTATGAATGAATCTTATATACAGTGAGCAGCTGTATTTCTAAAACAAATAATCATGAATGTCATTTATATTGATATGACAATTTATATATTCAGACATTCTACATCCTGGATCCAGAACATACCTAACAAGGTTAGAGATGTACCTCCTTGGCTCATGTATGTTTCCAGGATGCTTGTTGATCAGCTACTCATTTGATTGTTCTTCTTTCTCTTGCTCCCCTTGGGACGATGACCTTCTGTCTTTTCTTGGGTCCTCTTCAAAGATCTTCTTGATCGGGCTCCCCTCGGACTTTGTATCTTGTTATCATCATCTTCTTCCCCCCCCTCGATGATGACTCTTTATCTGCGCACCGCTTTCTTCTTCTTTGATTTCTTCTCCCTTAACCCTCTGCTCTTCCTTGAGTGCCTCTTGCTCCTCTTCTTTCTATGCCTCTTTTTCTCCCCCTTTTTGTCATCAATCATTTGAGAAAGCTGCTCCATGTTTGACATAAGCTGCTCCATCAGGTAGGAGGAGTTGCTAACTTCAGACTTTAGTTCTTGCTGGCCTAGCTCAAGTTGTACTGAGAAGGTCTGCCTCATATCATCAATCTTGTCAGAGAGGGCTTCGATCTTCTCTGCATTGGCCTTCTGAATTTGTAGAGCTTCTGCCTTCTGATCTTGTATGGCCTTCTGATAGATGTTATCTCTCTCTTGGAGTTTAAGAGATACATCAGCCAAGATAGCTTGAAGCTTATGCTGGAAAGAATCATCTCTCCTACAATGCGCTTCAGCGATTCTTCTGTGAGCATAGATATCTTTTTGCTTAGATCATCAGAGCTCTTTTGTAGTTCTTTCTCCAAAGTAATTTGATCCTTTTGTTGGGCAACAGTTGGTTGAGTATCAGTTTGGACTCTACGATTTTCATCCTTAGACAGATTTTCAAAGGTCTGGATAATCTGGATAATCGTTGAGTTCCAATCACCGTCGAGGTTGAGGATGAGGAATGTCCGATAGTAGTGTGTTTCATAGGAGGCTTCTTGTTTTGAGCTTGAACATTATCAGCAGTAGAGTGAAAAGACTCTACGACCAGCTCCTTTGTCATGGCTCTTTGTCCTTCAGAGTCCACTCTACGATCGTAGGGGATGTAGAGATTTTCAAAGATGTCGATAGACCTTGAAGTGGGGCTTGGTCTTTGATCGCTTTGGTGGCAAACTTCTTTACTCTTGAAAGTTCTCGAGCCACCAGCCCATGCTTGAAAACCGCTTGTAACACCAACTCAAGTAGCTTCCATCTTTTTCAAGAAGGGCCTTTAGCCATGGCATCCAATCGGAAGAACCATCTCATCGCCAGATCATCGGGGTTATAGAGAATGGTCGAGCAATCTAGCTCCATATTGTTCCAGCTCTTGGCTAAATCAAAAGTAGTCATTCTTACTACTCTCTGAGTCGCTCATCTCCATAATTTACCCATCTAGTAGTGGAGTCTCTGATGGTATTAGGAACTTCTACCACTATTCTCCGGTGAATCTTGCGTGAGAGAGAACAGGTAGAGTTCGTTATTCTTGTTCTCGATCTTCGAATTGGAGTCATTTTCACTTCTTCTTTCTCGTAACTGAACTGTTTTGATCATTTTTGTTGCAGAATCCTTCTTGCTGCATTTCATGTCCAGAACCTTCTTCAGCAAGCATTTCCTTAGACTCTTCTTCTTCACTGCTGGTTCCATTATTAGCACTTTCTTCCGGGGATACAGACTCGTCATCACTCAATTCAATGATGGTATTTGATTGGCCACTGTTCCTTTTGGAGGCAAATTGGGCTTGCAGTCTGTAGCTCTTCCTTCTTTGTAGAGGTTCAACTATTGGAGAGACAGACTCTTCTTCTTCTTCAGACTCTGACTCCTCTTGCTCAACAGACAGACTTCTTTGGAGTTCAGCACTGGCAGGGACAGATTCTTCTTTCTTAGACTCATCACTTTCTGAGCCATCATGAGTGCTTTCTGGATTGGAGGGGACATTCTCTTCTTCTTCTTGAACAGCATTTTCTGACCCATTCTCTGGGCTTGTTGGGGCAGTTGCACTTTGGTCACCTTGAATTTCTTTTTCATCATCAGAGTGACTGCTCTGAGAATTGGCCATGGGGCTTGAGCAATTTTCTTTATCAGCAGATGCTGCAATCTCTCCCATCACATCAGCTTTATTTTCATTGCTGGATGTTGTTTGTGGAGACTAAGCCTTGACATCTGTTTTCTTTACTTCTGCTGACTCTACGTCCCTTTCTTCAGCAGATGTACTATTTTGGGAAGCTGAGGATGGTTTGTCTTCCACCTTAGCTTTCTTGCTAATCGCCCTCAAGCAATATCTTCGCTTCTTCTCTGTTTGTTTCAAAGAAGCTAGGACATTTTCTTCTTTGTCCTTGTTCAGGGAGGAGACTCTCCTTGGTGTGGCCTAGGCTTTCTTCACATCACCAGCTTTCTTCACAGCTTTTAATTTCTTCCTGGCTGGTGTGATTTCTGCTGCTTCAGAGTCATCAGACTCAGAGCTCTCTGCCTCTACTATCTTTTTCTTCTTTACATAGGCTCTACTGCTGCTCCCAGCTGTTAGCCTTTTGTTCTCCTTAGGGTTCTTCTTCCAGTTCTCAAATAATTGTGGAGACATTACTTTGTGCACATTCAATGTTTCTCCTTCATCATCCTTGATTTTCCCTCCTAGTTTCTTCTTCAGTATAATACTCAGCATCCTTCCATGAAATACTTTGGTCAGAGGCTTTTCAGTGGATTTCTTCTTCTCAGCCTTCTTTACCCACTTGGAGATTTGATCGAACAAGATAGCTCCAAAGTCAATCTGTTTCTTCAGAACTATAGCTGATATTATCTTCAATTGTTGGTCAATCACTGTATCATGTGCAGTGTTTTTGCACAGTATGCACTTTCTAACAATTTCAGCTAGGAACTCATATTCTTCAGGAAACTCCTTCTTCTTCATGTCTTTGAAACTGGGGTTCCTTTGGTATTCCATCAACTCCTTTTCTTGTTCAGTGTTGACATCTTCAAGGTTCTTTAGCCCTTGGTTAGGAAAACCTAGGCATTGATTTAGGTCAGAAGATTTTAGCTTCAGAGTCTGACCTTTAACCTTGGTAGACAGAGTTCCAGAGTTTATGGAGACGTTTGAGTAGAACTATTTAACCAGGTCAATGTACACACGAGTACTTGTCTCAAGACATTCTGAAAACCCAGCTTTCTTTACGAGTTCAAGAATGTCCTCGAACTTCTTCTCGATTTCTCAAACGATTTGGTTCGAGAATGGATGCCTCAGAATAACTTAACAGCTTCCATTTTGAATACTTCAAGACTGTGGGTGTTTGATTTAGAGAGGTTTATGCGAGATGGTCATGTATTTGGTAAGGCTCTGGAGGGTAAACTGATTTCGCTCTTGAAAAGCTTTCTAGGGTTATAAAAATGGGAGGAGAGAGGTTCGATAGTTTTTGGTAATCGTCTCTGCAGATTTAAAATTGTCTTTAAGGCGCTTCCTTCCAAATCGCATGCTCGATGATGTGTCAACCGTCCATTGGTTGCATCGATGCCCAATAATGAATCAGAATTCCCATAACTTTTCGCTTAGATGTTTCTTTTTAGAAGAGTAGTTGTTTAAACAACGTGGCTTTGATCAGATTGACCTTTTGATTCGTAGAGTAGTGGCATGATGAGGCGACTATAGACTCTCTACGATTTCCTTTGTTAACTCAACGATCAACTTCTAAGAGATGCTTTGCGCGGATGGCTTTGTCTTTTATCCTTACTTTGATGCAGCATAGCTCACTCACTGTAGTATTCGAACTTATCTCCTCCACTTGAATGGTTTAGCAAGTGTCTCATTTTTCCAAGCTTCTTGTGAACTGGAGTACCCTTTGGTAGGACTACGATCGTCGAGTTGTATTCTATGATCGCTGAGGTTGTGCTACGATCATTGAGGTAGCACTACGATTGTTTAGTTCTTTTCAAACTCGACTCTACGATCGTTGACTGACTTGATCCTTGAGATGAACTAGATCAAACATTCCTTCTAGGTCAAGGTATCTTAGGAAGGGCCAACCTCTTAGTGAGGTAAGGGTCAGGTTTGTCCCTGAGGCGCTTTTCAGATAGAATACTATAGCAATGATTTGTAATGACGTCTCATTCGACCTCTTCTGAGTGGGAGGTCTTCTACCAGCTTTAGACAACTGCATTGCTGAAATCATGGTGTCCTCCTGCTTCTTACACTACGATCATATGTTTGATCATAGGCACTTCACGATTATGGGTTGGGTGGCTGAAGGGTTATCAGTAGTACGTTTTGAGACATTCCTACTGACTATGGATCTTTATTTGGTTCATCAGCCACAAAGTTTTGGGACTCTGTAGCTGGTACAACGTTTCATAGTATATCTCAGTGCTGCTGTTCCTTTACAGATCACTGCTCCTCCGTTGTTGACGCTGTCTTTCCAGATAGATGTGATTCCCTCTTCTTCAGGTTCATTTGAAGACAACCTTGCATATCTCCTTCTGACTGGAATCTCCATCATCGCTCGGATTTCCTTGTATCGTAGAGATGAGTATTTTCAGGACTGATCACTCTACGATTATATGATAGTACTACGAATGTAGTCTTCTTTGACAGTTGTGTTAGTGAAGTTCTGCTCTCGCAATAAGTTCCTCTTGAATGATGCTCGATAATCTTCTGTTGTGTACTTCCTTGAGGATTCTTCCCATAGCATTCTTGACTGGCTTTTGAGCACATGAGACCCTTTCCTTCTTTGGCTGAATGGCTTGCTTTCATATACAGATTAGCAGCCATGTGAGCTCCATTCTGGTTAGCTCAGAGGGTCTTCAAGGACAGGCTTGGACAGATAGGAACTCTATCAGAATTATCTCTGAATTGTCCTTAGCCTTCTGTTGGTTGAGTCTTTTTGACTTAAGTCTTCTGCTTCATCATTCCTTAGTGTGGTCAGACTGACCAAGTACCTGCAGGTTTAAATATATTTCTATTTTTGGTACCCATAATTAAATGGGTCCTGCTAGGTTAGTTTTCTAGACCCCTGTTCCTCTTATTAGGCAATCATCATATTTATCACCAACAGACATTCATGCATGCAACTATCTTAAGATAATACATTTTGAGATGCATGATGATGAGTGAGTGTAGGATATGGCATTTAATAACACACTCTCTATCTATGATGGTTTCATCATTTCTTGGATTATGTTCATGTAGTGTTTAAGTGTTCGTAAAGTGAAATCAACTCTACGATTTATGAGTATCTAGTTGATCCATGGAGGTGATCGGTTTCTCTGAATCGGCCAGATCCTTTTGTAGAATCGATCATACTTTGTAAGTTTGTCAAACACTTAGAACATAGGCTTATACATACATACTAACCCACCAGCAACGATTATTTCACATAAAGTTTATTAAGCCGGTGATGTTCTTATGACCTATTTCAGATTTCCTTCAAGATGTTATCTTCAACCTAAAACTTGGATGGAGAGAAAGTTTATAGTCATTTGAGTTTCCATCCTCAGATTACTCTCTCTCTCTCTTCACCTTTTTAGGTAGATTTATGACTTTCTTGATGTAATCCTGTTATAGTTCATATAGAGATGCAATTATGAAGAATGCATTTATAATAGTGAGCAAACCGTATCTTTTTTATGGCGTGATGTCGATTCCATGAAACAATCATTTATCGTAGATATATTGAAGTTTAGGTATTGATGTTTTTAAATCATGGCTTTACTTTTTAATGCTCCCTTACGATTAAACTTGATTGCTCTTATCGACCTTTAGGACTCCTTTTGAGTTTGTATACTCTAGTAGACAATATTTGTATTCAAACTCACGGTTTATGTTTTATCGTATTGCATACGTATATTGTAGATTATTAAGTTGTATTTGAATTTTGTACCATGTATCCGCCACTCAAGATGGGTGATGTATACCTAATTTTATGGGCGCACAATTGGTATCAAAGCTTAGGATATGATCCCCGGCCGAGTTGTGAGACAAGAACTAGAAAGGGTGAGACGGGAATTTCTTCACTAGTATGACCTACCTAAGTTTATTTGATATTTAATTGGCTCACGAGTATAGAGATAATATGTGATATGTTAATTAACCCTTGTTTTGTGGCGAGATTTGAAAATGGCATCTGAAAATGTTGAGATAAGCAATGGAGCATATGAGATCATTGATTCTCCACGGATCAATAATCGATAATGTGCAACAGGATGGAAATAATCCTCCGTAAACAACAACACCGATCAATTAATGAACGACGGTATGTTTAGCAGAGCTTTTAGAATTCATGCAACATCGTGCAAAGACACTCTCCTGCTCATAATGCAGATGAAACAATGGCATCCTACGGCTGGTCACCGCTAAGCAATTCAAGGAGCCGACCACCGGAGTTTTAGAAAGCCGTAACCACTAAAGGCGAGAGGTGGTTAAAGCAGATCACCAAGATATTTGATGTCTTGGATGCTCCGAGGAGAAAAAGGTTCCTTTTGCCACCTTTATGTTACGTGAAGAGGCACCTTTATGGGAATTTGTAAAACATACCCACTGGCCTTTCAAGATGTCTTGGGAGAAGTTCCAAGAGTCATTCAATAACAAGTACTTTCCGAAAGAATTAATCACATGAAGGAGGTGAAATTTATCAAGTTGGAGCAAAACAACATGACCGTGTCAAAATACGAAAGCCAAGTTTGTGGAGTTGTCCCGATTTGCGTCCCACTTGGTTGATAATGAAAAGAGAATGACGCGGATGTTTTTAAGAGGTTTGAAGCCGGAGATATGTCAATATCTTATTTCTCATAAACTGTGTTTGTATTCAGATGTTGTTAATAGGGCTCAGTTATTGGAGCGCGATAATGAGTCGACCAAACCAAAAGAGAGCAGCCGGCAAAATGATAATACCGGTGATAACAGCCATAAAAGCGGTGACAATAAGCATTGAGGGAATCAATATGCCAGAAATGGTAACCACTTCGGTGTAATCATGGTCAAACAATAAGAATGGACATTTCAAGAAGAGAATGTTCAACAATGACGTGAAGACGCGTCAAGCACCAAAGACCCGCTTCAAAAGAAGAAGAATGACCACCGGGTCTTATGTTTCAAATGCGACACGGAGGACACATTCATCCAAACCGCACGCAAAGAATCCAAAAACGTGTTTTAATTGCGGAAGAGAAGGTCACCTAGCTCAATTTTATCATATGGTGAAGTCAATTCCAAATTGGGATAGTGATTCCAAAGGATGTCCCAAAACAAGCCAAAGGCCGGTAGTTTAAGAGGGAGTTTTTTTTTCGTGACGAGGAACCCGAATAAAATTATCACTTGGGTATGTTAGTCATAAACTCTTGCGAAGTCTATACCGTGTTAGATACCGGTTTCTACTTACTCTTTTATTGACCTAGTTGTGTTCAATGTTTGAGTTAAATCCGGAGAAGTTAGACTTTTGATATATCTGCTTAAACTTTCGGTTGGGAGAAACCTTCATTACCTCCACTATTTATAAATCTTGTTCAACTCAACACTTTCACGTTACTTATCGATCTTATCTCTTTTAAAATACTTGCCTTTGATGTGATTTTTTGGAAACAATTGTTAACTACTCATCATACTTTTTCGTAAGGTTGTTAGCTTTCATACTCCTAACCAACCTGTTAAGCGAATTCAAAGTAACCAAACCACTAAAGTCAATTATTATCATGTCAAGTCATAAGTAAAGAGCCCTGATCCTTTCGTTGTTGACTTTCTTGTATAGAATGCACCGAAGCCAGACTTTCTGTAGGCGACGCCGTGGATGACGATGGCAAGTTGATAGGTATCAATGTAACGTACTATCCAAGTCTTTGATGAGGGTCACTGCTTTGAATGATATTTCTATTGTTAATAAATTTCCTGACGTATTCTTGAAATCTTCTTAGCCTACACCTAGAGCGTGAAATCGAATTTTGTATTGACCACAGTACAAAACCCATTTCTAAAACCCTCAAATATTTCTTCAACTAAAACGAACGTATAACGTGCCAAAGACGTTGACTCGAGCTGTTGAAGATTACGATCGTACCATTCAATACCATTGTGAGAAAGCGAATGTGGTAGCTGACATGTTGAGTAGAAGATCGGATGCGTTTATAAGTGCGATGTTGTTAACACAAAGACTCATTTCGTATAACTTACAAGTGATGAAGATAGAGTTAAAGGCTCTAGGGACCCACGTGAAGATAACGAATATACGAGTAGAATCGACTTTAATCGATAAAGTTAAAGTCGCTCAAGCTACACACCCGGAGCTGATGAATGTGAAGAAAAAGGTTCAAGAGGGAGTTATTCTAGAAGCAAGAATCGACGAAGAGAGGAAATCTCAACCCTTGATTTAATTGGCCCATTTAAAATTCTCGATGAAGTAGGAACTGTGGCCTATAGACTCGTTTTACCGCCAAGTATGTTGCGTGTTCATAACGTTTTTAACATATCGATGTTACGTAAATATGTGGACGACCCGAACCACATTATTAAATTAGAACTAAATGATACAGCATAAGATTTAGTGTATGAGGAGATACGTGTTAAAATCTTGGATAAGAAGGATCGTATTCAATACTCAAAGGTTATACCTCAAGAATTAGAATCTGAAATGAAGTCAAGGGATCCTCACCTCTTCGGCATACCAGGTACGTACGTAAATTTTGAGGGCGAAATTTCATAAGGAGGGGAGATTGTGAGACCCCAGATTTTATGAATAAAGATTTTATTTTCTCAAAATATTTTTTGAATATTATGGTGTGGATTTGATATAATGTTATAGTTGTGGGTAGTTTATATAAATTTTGCAAAGTATGGAAGTTGTCATATTATATTCGATTGGATGTGGAATATTTGTTTTATCAGGAATATTCGTATGCACCAAGACAATCATTGGTGGACCCATAATGAAATTAATGTCTGAATGAAAAATGACAAAAATATTTTATTAAAAATAATAGCACGAAAAGTTTTACCGTTAATAATGTTGAACTACTCAAGTAAAATTACGATGTCGATACGTGTAGTTGCATAGTAGCGCACGGTATTGATTATTGATGCTTATGTGATAAAATCACCGCTTTTGTTTTATTGGTATTATTAATGTAATAAAAACAAAATACTTTTATAAAGTTATTTGTTTTATTAGATAATAATTAGAATATATTATATTTTATTATGCATAGTGTTTGCATAGTGCATGCATAGTGTTTGCATAATAAAATCTTTTATAAAGTTATTCGCTTTATTAGATTATAAATAGAATATATTATATTTTATTTAAAAGATTTTGCTTTAAATATGGATCCAGATTAAAGTAAATCAATCTCGACCGCTCATGAGTTAGTTACTATCTGCAATCCATTTTTCTATAAATAAGCTCATTCCTTCATTATTTCTTATTTAATTCATTGAAACTTCTAGAGAGATAAACTATAGAGAGAAAGAAGAAAAGTATTCTTACTTCACTACTCATATATCCAAAGATTTTCTTCTTAAGGTAGGGAATATTATTTGTTGTACTCGTAGGGAATATTATTTGTTGTACTCGTAAGGGGTACTCTTTCTTTCTTATTTATGAAGAGAACTTCTATTATTCCATTCTTTATTATTAAGTTGGAATAACCTGTTTACGCGGGCTACCCTATACTTGGTGAAATTCTTCTGTTATTTCATTCTTTATTATTCTGTTGGAATATCCTGTCTTTGCGTTTTACGCCGAACCTGGTTCCTTTTTTATTAGTATTCTGTTGGAATAACTTGTCTATGTGAAGTACCGCATGCTTGGTAATTTTTGTTATTATTCCGTTCTTTATTATTCTGTTGGAACATCCTCTCTGTGCTTTACGCATGACCTGGTTCCGTTAATTATTATGATGTTGGAATAACATGTCTATGCGATTTCTCGCATGCATGGTGATTTCTTTTGTTATTCCATTCTTTATTATACTCGGTTGGTTAAAGTTTTGACTTCATACTCCATGAAATTAGTGGAATATCCTTGATATTTGCGCTTCATCCAAATCTTTTCATGGAAATATTCTTCCGAGCATTCTTGAATTTTACTCTACAAAGCGAAGATCATGTTGACAATTTGGACGTTATTAGTTCTTGAATAAATTAATTCTTGAACTTGTTTTATTGAATTCTTATATCATTGTCATCATCCTCATGTTTATATTTTTTGAAAGTCTTCGTGGCACTCAGAGTGCATAGATGGACTTGGTATGATTATGACCTGAGGATTATTCGGTGTAATCATAACTGTAATGTTACAAATGATGTGGAAAAGTCCTCATTGGCCCGTAGTGCATTGATGGATGACTTTTTGGTATGATTATGGCTATGAATTCTCTTTGGCCATAGTGCAAAGATGAATTATTTTATGCCATGATCGGGATCAGATGATGAAAACATGATTATCTTTAATCAGTAGTGCATGGATAATTCGTGGTCGTGATACTAAAGAATATCATTGGCCGTAGTGCAGGGGTGATTCAATGATGTGGATTATTTATTAAGCTGAGTCTCAGAGATAAAAGTGATGAAAAACTTTTTAAATCATAAAAGATTGTAGATTTTATTCTCTACTTGACTCTTTTAATGGATTGCTTGTTCCGCTGCAGTTAAACTTGATGTTTGTTATATTGTATCAGTTTAACACTGTTTAAGGACTAATGATAATTTATTCGCATTATCTTAGTCATAATATTTCTTAATGGGCTAGTTGAGCTCACCCTTTCTTTCACTGTTCTCTTCAGGAAATGAGAACGTAGCTGGGACTAGTCGGGGAATGGAGTGATGATCCTAGATGTTTACATTAGTAGTCCTCACTATTCTGTGAAATAGTGTGATAATAATTGTAATGAGGACTCCTTTTGAGTTTGTATACTCTTTAGTAGACAATATTTGTATTCAAACTCAAAGTTTATGTTTTGTCGTATTGTACACGATAGTTGTATTATTAAGTTGTATTTGAATTCTGTACCATATATCCGGCGACTCAAGATGGGTGATGTATACCTAATTTTGGGGCGCTCACATAGTTATTGTTTCTTTGGTTGACCATTGTAATATCCTAGATTTTCTATATAATTTAATAATTATCAATAAATGAACTTATGTGAAACTCTTATGCGACTTTCATTATTAGATGTATATGTGTTATGTTAAGATATGTGATGAGATGTATTTAAATGGTTGGTTTCGCTTTAATAAACTATTTAAATTGATTAAGTGGGGAATTAATTCTTTTTATTACGTGGGTTGGTATTAAATCATGAGCTAGAGTTCGGAGTGGAATTTAGAGACGCGGACTGCGTATTCAAGTCTGAAATGTCGAAATTAGTCAGGTTGGACTTGTAACCACAAAAATGTGTCACCGTTAACTTTTTGTCAAAGTCAATCGATTGACTTTTTCCGGGGAAAAATCAACCATGAATTTCAGAGATGATTTTGACGAAACGGATAGTTCCATGACGTCCAGAACGTTGACTTTTGTAGGAATTGATATAAGTATCAAACACGTTTGTCTCTGAGATGGTAAAATAGTTAAATATCTTATTAATTGATTAATTGATTAAAATAATGTTTTTTTATATAGAAATCAGCTGAATTGATGGGACCCATGATACTATTAATTTGGGACAAAATGGAGGAATATATTACGCGTATTACCAAATTGAAGAAGATGGAGTATTTCATTTTTTTTTAAACCCAAAATATCTTAATTTTCTCAACTCCCACTTTCTTTTTATTAAGTGATGAAACTTATGAATGGGATTAAATTGGATGCAATTGATGACTTGGGGATTGAAAGGGTGGGGGTTCATATGTTAGTAATTTTTATAAGTACTCCCCACTCAAAACACCATTCCTTTTTCCTTAAAACTTCTTAACCGATAGAAAATTGTGAGCTTAAGAGAGTTAGTACGAAATCTGGATGATTACTGAGGATTTGACAAGCAAAGAGAAGGAGCATCCGATTAAACTAAGAAGGAATTCATCAAAAGGCAATCCATGAACCCATTTTATTTTATAAGAAAATGAGAAGAAAATGAATATAAATTGGTAAATGATTTGTTATGGCCTTGTGTTTCCATGTTACTATTTTTTGATGATTATAGATCGTTAACAACAAAAGTTCTGGGATAATCATACATCAAATTCACAGAAAATCAAAGAATTAAGCAATGCATGCTCTACGTTTGATAAAAGGCCTCTAAGATGCTAGATTAATCAAAAAGTGGAAATTTGTTGAAGTTTGATGTTGTGAAATGTGAAAACATATGAGAGTAGATGATCTGGACTGTAGGAATCGAATCCATGCATGCTAAAATCAAAATCATAATTTTTGTCAAAGTTCGTAAAAAGTGTAATCTATGATTTTGGGATTTTTCGGAGCCTTGGATTCACGGTTTCTATGACTCGATTAGTATATGTAATAATTTTCTAAAATAGTATGTAGCATGAGGTACAACCTGTCCAAATTTCATAAGAAAAGGAGTTAAATTGAGCAAGTTATGAAAATCATAAGCATGTATCGAGATAAACTCGAATATCATCATAAAAATCAAGATATAGTAAAATGTTAAAATTCACAAAACTAAGGTAAAAGTAGACCAATTTGGATACTTTAGCTTATAAAAATTACTAGCATGTTATGCACTTTTGTATTAAATGAATTATTACGAAACCAAAATTTAAGGCCAACGGAATGATGGAAAAGCTGAAATTCATTTCATTTATACCTATGGGCTCTAATTACTCTTGAAACCATTGAGTTGTTGGATTGATTAGGTTTGCCATTCTTTTCGCTTCTAGACACCGTGAGGCAAATGCGCAATACGCCTCACCGATGCAAGCAACCCCATTATAGTTGCTTGCAAAGAATTATACTGCTTTTATTTTGGCGCATTCTTTGTAGAGATGGAATACGGCAAATGAATCAATCCGCAACTATTGCCTTTAGAAATTAGAGCCCACATGATATTTCGATGTTCTCAGCTTTGCCATCATCCTGCCTAAATTTTTGGTTTCGTAATTGCTTAATACAAAAGTGCATAACATGCTAGTAATTTTGATAAGCCAAAGTAGCCAAATCGGTCTACTTTTACCTTAGTTTTGAATTTTAACATTTTACTATATTCGACTTTTATGATGATATTCAAGTTTATCTCGATTCATGAGTTAAATAAGGAAGAATAAGAAGAAGTTGAACAATAACAACAGTAACATCAACAATTTAAATTCGGGAAACTCTGGGGGAAAACCAGGAGAAGCAAAGAAGAGAACTGAGGCGTGCAAGGAGTGTGGGAGGAATCACTCGGGAGCATGTCTAAAAGGGAAGAATGTATGTTTCAACTGTGGGCAGGTGGGGCACATCTCTCCCAATTGATCTACACCAAAGAGAAATGGATGCTTCAACTATGGAGCATTGGATCATCAGGCAAAGAATTGCCCAATGCAGGAGGAAATGGAGGAAGGGACCAAGCGGTTGGAAATCTAAGTGATTAGTGGACCACCAACTCAAAATCCACCCATATCTAGGACTTTCAATATAATGGTTCATGATACTGGTCCTCATCCAGGATGTGGTTTTAGGTATTATTCTGATCAATGATATATCTGCTTACATATTATTTTGTTGGGAGAATGCATATTATGATATGATGTTTTAATGTATATGCTCATGATTAATTGTAAAGTCCTTACAAGTAATATATGTACAAGGACTTAGTGATAGATCAAAGTTGTTAGGTTGATCTAAGATCTTAACGTGTATCATTCTGTAATGGAATGTATAGATAGAAAGATCAAAGCTGTTAGGTTGATCTTGAGATGAAATAGATAGGCTTCGAAGAAATCGTAGTATATCTGTTACGCCCGAGAAAATCGGATTTTTGAGAATTAAATTTTTATTTTTATTAAATGAATTTAATTGATTATTTATGGAGCAAGCTAATCAAACGTCGTTCTCTGACCTAGAAATGTCAGAATGTCGTAGGATTTTGGCTACATGGTAGAATTAAAGTGTTTGAATTTTCAAGATGAAAATAAAAGCTTTCCGAGAAATTTTTCAAAAACACTATTCAGGCATTTCTGCTCGGGAATTATTTTTGAACTTCCGAGAAATACGTAACGATATATAATATCAAGGTGAGATGGAATATCCAATAATATTTCAGCTTATGAAAAACGTAATATTACGCTCGTGGACTTAAAAACCTAACGCTTAAGGAAAATGATTTACTAGAAGAAAATGTAATATGATTAATGAATAAAAACAATGATCGATAATACGTAGGTATTATACTGAAGTAATGAATACGAGTATTATACGAGAATGTATGAATGATGTTATATCATGGGGAATAAGTATACGAGAGGAATACAAGATGAATACGTAAATTATACGTTATAAGGCTTTAAGCCAAATATATTGGATTTGTTGAATTGTGTAGGAAATTGTATTGTGCAATAATAAGTGTGATAAGGACCAAATGTAAGTATGGTTAAGTCCAACGTAAGTTAATGAACAAGCCCAATTGTTTGTTTAATTACAAGCCCAAAGTATAATTTAAGTTAGTTAACCTAATTAATAAGGTAAGCCCAAAGATAAGTCAATTAAATTAAGACTAAGGCCCATTTAATGATCATGTGGGTAAAGTTTGATCCATGGGGCAACCCATGGGTGAAGTGGTGGGCAAGAACTTTGTGTGGTGGGCAAGGATTATGTTTGATGGCAAAGTTTACTTAAGCCTTAAGTCAGGAATAGTAAGGAGGTTTATTAAAGAGGTGGGATGACTTATGACTCTTTTACCCTCACTTTAGAAATGCTATAAATAGAAGAGGAGATGGCTCATTATTTGGTTGTTAGTTTTCATCCATTTCAAAACAACTTAAGTGTTAGAGAGGATAAGCACTTTGAAGCTTAATATCTATTATTAGATGTTTTCCACCAACAACTTATAGCTTATTTGCTTGAGAGAAAAAGCCAGAAGAGCAAGAAAGCTAGTCTTTCATATTTCAAAGAATCAAGAAGGAGATTAAAGATTAAGCAAAAGTTATTCAATAGTAAGTAATCTTATACCATTATTCTCTTTCTCTTCCATTGTTAGAGAAGCGGGTGGTGGTAGAACATGTATGCTAAGAAGGGGTTGGAATGATAAATCAAAGGGCTTAAATCTTAATAAAGTCAGATAAGTCATGAATAAATCATTCAATCATAAATAAGTTATGAACTTATAATGAACGATTTAATCTTGTAACATGGTTACACAAATGAAGTTACTATGTTAACAAGAAGTAAGAATAATGGTTAGAAGTCATAAACAATCCTAAGTCATGAGAAATGAAAACATAAGTAGTTTCAGATTTTTATAAGTTACAAACTCATAAAGAACAAGTAATAACTTATCATGATTATAAGTTAATGAAGTATGTATATTAAGAAATTAGTAGGATTAACAAGATGTAAGAATAATGATTAAATGACTTAACTCATTAATAAGTCATAAGCAATAAAATCAAGTATGTTATACTTTAATAAGTAAATAAGTTCATGAAGAACATATAATGATTTCACATGAAAATAAGATGTTGTAATATGTATGTCTAGATATTAGTAGGATGGATTGAATCCAATTGAAACGGTTTAAAAATCTCAAGTAACGAAGTTTCATTTAATTCGCACGATTAGATTTATTTATCGTCCGAATTCGTGAAATTCTGAATGGAAGTCAAATTTTGATATTGAGCTTGGAAACATTGGTTTTCAATGGAGACAAGTCATATTTGTCATTATAGAGTTGCGGACTGGAAAATGTACGGATTCCGAATTAGAACGGAGAAACGAGCGTTGAACATCCACGAACGTTTATTGTTTTCGTTAAAAAAGGACTAATAGGCAAAATTTTAGCTAACGAAGTCGAATAGATAAAATTCTTGCATGAACACGTAGAGTACGTGATTTGTGAACCGTAGGCTCTTGAACGGGCTAAATCGGACTTATAACGAAGAAGAAGTTACGGGTCGAATCTAACTAAAAGAAAAGTCTGTCAAATTTTTTCTCGGTGTACAGAGTCAATGCATGCAATGCCACTAAGGCCAAATAGCCTTGCCGCGCAGCGTTTAGCTTGGCAAAAAAAACAAAGCCAAAACCTTCTGGAGAGTGGCGTCAAGATAGGCGGGCAGCTTAATAAAGGGACTCATGCCATATGCAGTCAGAGTCCTGGCCTTCAAGCCCTAATGAAAGACATATAGCCATGCAGATAACAAAGGAACAACAAGCCAAGCAAATAGTACTAGACTTAAAACTTAGACAATGAAGAATGGTTACAAGTGGAAATGAATGGGAATGGTTAACAATGAGTTAAGGAACTTAATCAAACATTGTTATGTTATAATTAAACCCCAAGTATGATATCTTAGGGTTAAAGAAAGTCAATTGAATATGAACGTGAACTATACGTAATAAGTACACATAACCAATGACGATCGAATTTCGATTAATAACGTAAGGACGTTAATAAGCCGTAAGGAAAGTTGATTAACTCGAACTGAGTTGTATTAATGAAATAATTTCACTTAAGTGTTATAAGAGAACGAAGTTGGTAAGGACGATGTAAAAGAATGATTGAAAGCCGGAACCAATAAATAACAAATCTAATACGGGATTAGATTGAGATGTAGGGTAAGATTCTTTAGGAGCCAAGTATGTTCATTCATGACCTAATGTGGTATGTTATGTGATTATGTGTTGTAGAGACTGTAGAAACTCCAAGGAAACGTAATTATTCGGTAGCAGACGCTTAAAGCAAGTTTTTCTTAAACGCTTGTCTAACCTTCGTGTTAGCCAGGTTTCCAAATGATTCAAATTATGAGATGCATGTATGGTTTTGAAGAAAGAGTCGATGCCAGTTTTAGCTCGGCTAGACTAATCGTGATAGATTGATTGAACTGTTTACAAGTCTTTTAATATAGAATTGCTAACGCTATCCTACACCAATTATTGGGTACAGATTCAAGGTAAGCCTGAATATGAATAAACAAATGTATTTTCATCGAGTATTCGATGGGCACGTGAGGTTGCCACAACTTAAACGTACACACGTTTAATAGATGTAGTGTTAAGCAACATAGGGTACTATAGGCTAATCCCCTAGATGTACTCGTAAGCTATGTCGGACATACGGACTTCGTGCCGGGTTGTCATTTTCAAAGAAACTATAAGACGTTCACATCTTGAACTAGAATTGATGATTTACGGAATATTGTTATTGCAAAACGTTTTGAAGGAAAAAGGAAAGCTATTTTGAATTATTGATAGTACTTCGTAACTATCATCCAATTATTGAAGATATACGATTTCCTATGTTTCAAGCATGCTTTCAAAAATGAAATTATTGTACTTGCTGAGCTTGATATGCTCACACTTGCTTGAACCATATGATTACAGCTTAGACGATATGACCAAAGGATTCTACAAGGATAAAGAGAAGGCTAAAGCGAACTTGTAGCGTACCTATGTAATAGTATAGGTTTGTAATGGTACTATTGGTATTATAACAAGAACATATGTAACGGTTATAAAGAACCTGTGGAATGGTAGTATTGTTTTGGAATTTATATATAAGACAGATTCGTTCTTTTGAGGCTTTTTTCAATCAATGTTTGTGTGAATCAGAAGCACCGTGGAGCACCATCTCGCTCGGGTTGAAAGAGACCCTTGATTGCGGGCGCCACAAAGTTGGTATCAAAGCCTTTAGGTTATAAAACTTAAGGGGGAAAGAACCTTAGGCTAATAACCTCAAGTAAAGAAGAGAAGTCCAAAGGAAGTAAACTCTCGAGCTTTACTTAAGTTGAATGAGTCAATAAGGTATTGAAGAAACTCAAAGATCAAAAGATTTAAAAGATGAAAAGTAACCCTAAATAAATTAAATGTGATGTGTGCTTATACTATTTTGTGTTATGTACTAATCAACATGTTATATGTATTGTAGGATGTCAATCGATAGCTTGATGTATAGAGATATAAATGTGGTGAGCGAAGAGCTTGTGAACCAAGTAGAGCTTGTACCCATGCCAGTGGCGGAGGTACCAATTGTGATTCTAGAGGAGTCGGAGACAGAGGAGTACTTTTCTAAGGAATACTACTCTAAGGGAGAGATGGATATAATGTCATACCTAAGTATGATGAACGATGGGGAGGAAGAAAGAGAGGTAAAATCGATAACTACGGTGGTACCAACACTGGAGTCTTCACCTCCAGATGCAATGGAAGCATCAGATCCGGCGCAAACAACGATTTCAAGTCAAGGTTGCTTGTTATTCCATCGAATGTGCAAGGATGTCATATGCATTATTAGGTACATTTGTGCGTAATCGAGTGAAGAGATTAGTTATCTCCATGAAGCTAAGATGTCTGTTCATTACTATTCACGAGCGAGATGTTGAGTTAGAGCATGATAAGCGGTGCTTATGGCGATATTTACGTAAAGAAGCTCCGTAAGCGAGTGCTAGGAATCATAAGGCGAGGCCGATGAGCTTAGAGAACTCAGCGTAAGGACCTAAGATAGCCCTGTAGATGTCTTACATCCATGAGAGTGCACATAAGGATTTCAAGCTGAAGGTTGCTTGTTATTCCATTGAGTCAGGGCAAACCCGTCATATGATTAGTCAGGATACTATAGCAATGATTGCGAATGAGAAACACGAGGATGTTGTTATGCATTATTAGAAGTCTAGAATTATAAATATGTGTGTAGTGATGTAAAACCCTCTTTTAAAGGGTAGTCTTTTTGTAAATCCCAACTTTTGTGAAGCTCAATTGCGGGATAGAAAATGTAATAGCTTTTGTCTATGAAAACAAATTGTAAATAGTTTCAAACTATGAAGAAGCATATGAATATAATGAAGTTTTTATGGAAATGATTTGTTATGATGTGATTTAGTATGTGGCGATTAATAACGAAGTAAGTAAATAGATAATAATAATAAAAAAAATTATCTAAAAATGTCGCCAGGGAGAAGATAACGTAATTAGGAAGCAGAATCACATAATGATAATTAATGGGGTCAAAACAACCCTATGCAAGAGTTCGTTAAGTTATTAACGGCTACATTTACCCAAATCGGGGGTAGAAAAATACGCAAAACCTAAGTAGCTAGAACGATTACCTTTAAAAGTTTAAAATCATAGGTCCGCTCGAGTTCAAAGGAACGGGGTACGGTACGACCCAATCGAGGCCCATACCGGGGTAAAAGAAAGAGAGAATGCGTTTGTTATTACAAGCGTAGGTGAGATGCAGAAGTTTTCTTTTGTGACTTACACGAGGAAGAGTGAAGACAACTTTTGGGAGAGGACTCACCAGGGTGGGGTTAGAACAGATGCGGTAACGTGGGAACAATTCAAGAAGGTTTTCTTTGAGAATTATTTCCCTACAAATATGTGAGGAAGGATAGAGATTGAATTCTTGGAATTTAAGCAAAGGGATATGATATTTCCCTAGTACGCGACAAAATTCAAATTAATTAGCAAGGTTGGTTTCACATCAAGTGGACACGGAGGAGGTGAAGGCTCGTAGGTTGGAGCAGGGCCTGAAACCCTAGCTCTATAGTGGGATTTTGGGGATCTAGAGTATTTCCTATGGGATCATTCAGGAGAAGGTGATTATAGCATAAGGTGATAGTGAGTTGTAGACTCAATACTACAAAGAGGGAAAAGATGAGAGCAAGAGAGAGGGAGGAACCAAGGTAGAGAATGGTAGTGGTAGTATGCCAAAGAGACATAAATTTTTTACTCCGAATACCGGAAGTGGACAAGGGATCCTAAGTGAAGGATCGAGGTGTGTAAGACATGTGGAAAGACTTATCCAGGAGTCTGTCTAGAAGGGATTATAAATACCTTTAAAACATTAAGATAGAAGACGAGGGATTAATTTTCGTTAATTATATTCATGGAAATGGTTTCATGAATAATAGAAGTAAGCAAGTATCGGTAGATAAGTTCCGATTAATGTCGAGAGGATTTGAGGAAATTCTCGGTATGAATGAGTTGATTAACAATAGAACTATAATAAATTGTTATAAGAAAAGTGTGAACCTTTAGTTTTCTCAGAAAATCTAAGGTAGTAATTTACGGTAATAAAATACCGCGACATTATTATTGTCCAACCATGACGCAAGTTAGGTTGGTGTTAAGGAAGAGGAGGACTCGTTACGGTTGCGTATCGACTATCGTATGAGGAATAAGTTAGCAGTTAATAATAAATACCCGTGGCCCAGGATCGATGATCTCATTTGTCAGTTGAGAGGGGCAAAGAATTTTTCCAAAGATAGATTTGTGTACGGGGTATAGTCGGTTGGAAGTAAGAAAGAAAGAGGAGGTACCATTAGCATCACAGAATTTAAGAGAAAGGTTAATTGCGGCACCTATATTGTCTTTATCAGATGATACAGTGAATGTTGTAGTGTATCTCGATGTTCGCATAGATGACATGATTGCGTTCTCTTATAGCACTGCAATGTCATTGTGTATGAATCACGCCAGTTAGAGGATTATGAGGAGGTCTATCCTACTTATGATCTAGAATTGGAAGTTGTAGTTTTTGAATTAAAAATTGAAGATAGTAATTATACAGGGAGAAAAGTGAGATATACAAGGACTCTAAGAGTCTGAGATATATCTCCACACAGAAGGAGTTGAATATGTAGTAGATAGAGGACTAGGATATCTTATATCATTCAAGGAAGGTAAACGTAGAAGCCGACACGTTAAGTAGGAAGGGTAAGGAAAACTATCGATGTTAACGACACAGAATGAGTTAATAACGGAGATGGTGGGAGTGGAGTTAGAATTTAAATTACAAAATGAAATGATAGATATGTTATTCAAAACATAGACTCAATCCACAATAATGGACCGAGTCAATTAAGTACAATTAGGTAACGAGGAGTACAAGTGAATGAATAAGATGATTCAGGATAAGTAGAAGACTAAGTATAGTCTTATTTTGAGGGAAGAATTTGAGTTCCAAATAATTTTTAAAGTTAAAAGAATAACTAATATGATAGAGAGATAGCGTAATGTGTTAGTAAGTGTTTAACTTCTAACTCAAATTGTTAACCGGAAGTGATAAGTCATGTGTGAAAAGATAATACCTTCGATGAAAGTGAAATGGAAGAACCCCAATGTCGAAGAAGCATTGTGGGAACTCGAGATTAAAATAAAGGAAAAATTATCCTCTGTGGTGTAGGTATTATTAGCGAGATTCTAGGGATAGAATCCTTATAAGGAGGGAAGAATGTAACGCCCGAGAAAATCGGATTTTTGATAATTAAATTATTATTTTTATTAAATGAATTTAATTGATTATTTATGGAGCAAGCTAATCGAACGTCGTTCTCTGACCTAGAAATGTCAGAATGTCGTAGGATTTTGGCTACATGGTAGAATTAAAGTGTTTGAATTTTCAAGACAAAAATAAAAGCTTTTCGAGAAATTTTTCGAAAAACACTATTCTCGCATTTCTGCTCGGGAATTATTTTTGAACTTCCGAGGAATACGTAACGATATAATATCAAGGTGAGATGGAATATCCAATAATATTTTAGTTATGGAAAACGTAATATTTCGCATGTGGACTTAAAACCTAATGGTTAAGGAAAATGATTTACGAGAAGGAAATGTAATGTGATTAATGAATAAAACAATGATCGTATAATACATATGTATTATACGAAGTAATGAATACGAGTATTATAGGATAATGTATGAATGATGTTATATCATGAGGAATAAGTATATGAGAGGAATACAAGATGAATACGTAAATTATACGTTATAAGGCTTTAAGCCAAATATAATGGATTTGTTGAATTGTGTAGGAAATTGTATTATGCAATAAGAAGTGTGATAAGGCCCAAATGTAAGTATGGTTAAGTCCAAGGTAAGTTAATGAACAAGCCCAAGTGTTTGTTTAATTATAAGCCCAAAGTATAATTTAAGTTAGTTAACCTAATTAATAAGGTAAGCCCAAAGATAAGTTAATTAATTTAAGACTAAGGCCCATTTAATGATCCTATGGGTAAAGTTTGATCCAGGGGGCAACCCATGGGTGAAGTGGTGGGCAAGAACTTTGTGTGGTGGGCAAGAATTAAGTTTGATGGTCAAGTTTACTTAAGCCTTAACTTAGGAATAGTAAGGAGGTTTATTAAAGAGGTGGGATGACTTATGACTCTTTTACCCTCACTTTAGAAATCCTATAAATAGAGGAGAAGATGGCTCATTATTTGGTTGTTAGTTTTCATCCATTTCAAAACAACTTAAGTGTTAGAGAGGATAAGCACTTTGAAGCATAATATCTATTATTAGATGTTTTCCACCAACAACTTATAGCTTATTTGCTTGAGAGAAAAAGCCAGAAGAGCAAGAAAGCTAGTCTTTCATATTTCAAAGAATCAAGAAGGAGATTAAAGATTAAGCAAAAGTTATTCAAGAGTAAGTAATCTTATACCATTATTCTCTTTCTCTTCCATTGTTAGAGAAGCGGGTGGTGGTAGAACATGTATGATAAGAAGGGGTTGGAATGATAAATCAAATGGCTTAAGTCTTAATAAGCCGTATAAGTCATGAATAAATCATTCAATCATAAATAAGTTATGAACTTATAATGAACGTATTTAATCTTGTAACATGGATACTCAAATGAAGTTAGTGTGTTAACAAGAAGTAAGAATAATGGTTAGAAGTCATAAACAATCCTAAGTCATTAGAAATGAAAACATAAGTAGTTTGTATTTTTATAAGTTACAAACTCATAAAGAACAAGTAATAACTTATCATGATTATAAGTTAATGAAGTATGTATATTAAGAAATTAGTAAGATTAACAACATGTAAGAATAATGATTAAAGGACTTAACTCATTAATAAGTCATAAGCAATAAAATCAAATATGTTATACTTTAATAAGTAAATAAGTTCATGAAGAACATATAATGATTTCACATGAAAATAAGATGTTGTAATATGTATGTCTAGATATTAGTAGGATGGATTGAATCCAATTGAAACGGTTTAAAAATCTCAAGTAACGAAGTTTCACTTAATTCACACGATTGATTAGATTTATAATCGTCGAATTCGTGAAATTCTCGAATGGAAGTCGAATTTTGATATTGAGCTTGGAAACATTGGTTTTTAATGGAGACAAGTCATATTTGTCATTATAGAGTTGCGGACTCGAAAATGGCCGAATTCCGACTTAGAACGAAGAAACGAGCGTTGAACGTCCACGAACGTTTATCATTTTCGTTAAAAAGGGACTAATAGGTGAAATTTTAGCTAACGAAGTCGAATATATAAATTTTTGCATGACCACGTAGAGTACGTGATTTATGAACCGTAGGCTCTTGAATGGGCCAAATCGGACTTATAACGAAGAATTTACGAAGCCGGGAATCTCACTAAAAGAAAAGTCTGTCAAATTTTTCGGTGCAGTAAAAGTTGAGCGTGGCATGGCCAAAATTAAGGCCAAATAGCCTACTTGAAGGCTTCCAGCTTGGCAAAGCAAAGCCAAAACCTTTTGCAGAGTGGCACCGTAGCACGACAGTTAACAAAGGGACTCGTGTCAGAAGCGTCGAAGTCCGGCCTCCAAGCCCTAATGAGCGACGCCACAATAAATATAACATAACAAAAGAACACCTTGCCGCATGACATTTCTAAAACTTAGACAATGAAGAATGGTTACAAGTAGAAATGAATGGGAATTGTTAACAATGAGTTAAGGAACTTAATCAAACATTGTTATGTTATAATTAAACCCCAAGTATGATATTTTAGGGTTAAAGAAAGTCAATTGAATATGAACGTGAATTATACGTAATAAGTACACATAACCAATGACGATCGAGTTTCGATTAATAACGTAAGGACATTAATAAGCCGTAAGGACAGTTGATTATCTCGAACTGAGTTGTATTAATGAAATAATTTCACTTAAGTGTTATAAGAGAACGAAGTTGGTAAGGACGATGTAAAAAAATGATGGAGAGCCGGAACCAATAAAAAACAAATCTAATACGGGATTAGATTGAGAAGTAGGGTAAGATTCTTTAGGAGCCAAGTATGTTCATTCATGACCTAATGTGGTATGTTATGTGATTATGTGTTGTAGAGACTGTAAAGACTCAAAGGAAACATAATTATTCGGTAGCAGACGCTGAAGGCAAGTTTTTCTTAAACGCTTGTCTAACCTTCGTGTTAGACAGGTTTTCAAATGATTCAAATTATGAGATGCATGTATGGTTTTGAAGAAAGAGTCGATGCCAGTTTTAGCTCGGCTAGACTAATCGTGATAGATTGAATGAACTATTTACAAGTCTTTCAATATAGAATTGCTAACGCTATCCTACACCAATTATTGGGTACAGATTCAAGGTAAGCCTGAATATGAATAAACAAATGTATTTTCATCGAGTAATCGATGGGCACGTGAGGTTCCTACAACTTAAACGTACACACATTTAATGGATGTAGTGTTGATCAACATAGGGTATTATAGGCTGATCACCTAGATGTACTCGTAAGCTATGTCGGACATACGGACTTCGTGCCGGGTTATCATTTTCAAAGAAACTATAAGACGTTCACATCTTGAACTAGAATTGATGATTTACGGAATATTTTTATTGCAAAACGTTTTGAAGGAAAAAGGAAAACTATTTTGAATTATTGATAGTACTTTGTAACTATCATCTAGTTATTGAAGATATACGATTTCCTATGTTTCAAGCATGCTTTTAAAAATGAAATTGTTGTACTTGCTGAGCTTGTTATGCTCACACTTGCTTGTACCATATGATTGTAGCTTAGACGATATAACCAAAGGATTTGACAAGGATAAAGTGAAGGCTAAAGCGAACTTGTAGCGTACCTATGTAATAGTATAGGTTTGTAATGATACTATTTGATATTATGACAAGAACATATGTAACTGTTATAAAGAACCTGGGGATTGGTAGTATTGTTTTGGAATATATATATAAGACAGATTCGTTCTTTTGAGGCTTTTTCAATTGAATGTTTGTGTGAACTATAGCACTCTGGAGCACCATCTGTCGGGTTGAAAGAGACCCGGATTTGGGGGCGTCACAGTATCATCTGATCAACATTGCAGAAGTCAAGGCAGAAACGTAGAGCTTCGAAGATCGTAGTGTGCCTGCCTTGAAGGGACTCTTCAAAAATCGTAGAGTGATCCCATCGTTTGTCGAGCCAACTCCACGATCGTAGTGTGATGAAAGAAACATGGAGTTTACAAGTCAACAATCGTAGTGTGCTCTCGGGATCGTAGAGTCAACAACATGAGCAAGTGAAGATCGTAGTGTGCAAAGGTCTAAGGGAAATCGTAGTGCTCTCGACTAATAGCATCGTAGTGTGCAAAAAAGTCAAGACGCTACGATCTAAATCGTAGAGTACCACGATCCAAATCGTAGAGCATCATATGTCTCATGTCAGAAAACGTCGAGCCTCATGATTTGTGTAAAGGTAGATTTCAACATATGAGGAATGGATTCTAGACGCTAGCAAAGACTCATCGATCCCAGAGTATATGAAATATCCTAAGTATGCAACAAAGAAGCGTATTGAAGAAGCTAAGGATAGTACCATGGGTAAGAGGGAAAAAACACCTTTTCAGGTGGTAGGTGAGAAAGCAGTCTGCAGCGTCAGTGGGCCAGAATGCAGAATTCAAAAGATGTGTAGAAATGTCTCTATCACAGTATAGAAAGTTCAGACGCATTCAATGCCTCAACGGATGGATCCAACGGATGGTTTTCAAGATCACATATATACAGATCAGACAGATGAGAGAGAACTAAGCAAGCATTGAACAAACAACGTGAACATCTTTCTCAAGCTCAACTCTACGATCTGAGATATTACAAAGCTTGCTCAGCTACTCAGTTCTTTAGAATAAGTGCTTACACAACAATTGAGAAGCAACCATCAAGAACTTAACATTATCAACCAACTGAAGAAGAGTACCAAGTCTGTTGGACTTGAAGAGTTCGTAGTGAACTATAAGAAAGCCAAGTCTGCTAGACTTGAAGAGTTCAAGAGTGAACTAAGAAGTTCCTGATCTACCGGGTCTAGAAGGAATCTGTGATTCGTGAAGTTGTAACAGACATCCTTAGTGGATATCCTACTCGTTGAGTAGAAGAGTGGACTAGGAGCTTTAAGTGCTCTGAACCACTTAAAAACGACTGTGTCTTTTACGTTCAAGCCATAATTGCCATATCTGTTATATTTGCCATAACTGCCTCACTCTCATAACTCCACTGCTTGGTAAAGAAGATTAAAACAAATATTAATTCCGCTAAGTTTTAATCATTATCAAAGAACTAGTTTAAAACGAAAAGATTTTTTAAATATCTATTCAACCCCCCTTCTAGATAACTATTGTGCCAAGTAGGAACTAACAATTGGTATCAGAGCAGGTTCTATTTTATAGCTTACAAGCTTTAGTAGATCCAATGGCACTCGTACCAACTGAATCTAGGACCGGGGGAGGCAGCAAGCCACCAATGTGCAACAAGGATAAATTTGTTAACAGGAAAGTCAGGATGCAAGCGTACATAGACTCAATAGATGAAGATCTATTTGAGACCGTTCAAAATGGGCCCTACATTCCAACCAATCTTGCACCAACCACTGACAATCCAAACCGTATACAGATCAAAGTTAAAGAAGAGTGGACAGACAACGAGAAGAGAGCTGTCCAACTTGATAAGAAGGCTAAGAACATCCTGTTCCAATCCTTAAAGGACGATCTATTTGAAAATGTTGTAAACAGCAAAACAGCTAAGGAAGTTTGGGAAACAATGATGATCATGCACGAAGGAACTGAAGAAGTTAAAGAGAACAAACAGTCTCTCCTAACATAGCAGTATGAAATGTTCGCTCATGTGCAAGGAGAAAACGTAACTGCCACCTATGAAAGATTCAACGTTCTGCTCAACTCTCTACGAGCATATGGAAAGGTCTATCCTAACAAAGATCTGACCATAAAGTTCATGAGAGCCCTACCAAGCAGATGGGATGCCAAGACGACTACAATAAGAGAGTCAAAGAATCTCAACGAGATGATAGTTCAACAACTATATGGCAATCTCCTGACATACGAGCTGGATTTGACCCAACGTGTTGAAACCCTATCAAAAGGAAGAAGGAAAGACAAGGGTGTTACTCTAAAGGCAAATGAAGGTGCATCAAAAGTCATCACTGAGATTGACTCTGATTATGACGAAGACGATGATGAAGACTTTGATATGCTGGTAAAGAGACTAAGAAGGTTCATGCGCAAGGAAGAATCAGCAAGCCAAAGAAGGTCAGCAATTACAGCAGCCAGGAGCAAATGAATGATCGTGGCCACTTCATCGCCAACTGCAACAAACCTATCAAAGAAGAACTAAAGAAGAAAACACATACAAAGAAGGAATACAAAAGAAACAAGAGGCCTCAGAAAAAAGAGACAAAGGCCTGGTAGTTGGAGGATCGTGGAGTGATTCAGATAATGACTCAAATCCTGACTCCGGAGATGAAGAAGAACTACAAATGGCCAATCTTTGTCTAATGGCCAAACATGCAAAGAACAACCAAAACCTCAACATACATGATGTAAGTCTCGATGAGGTATTTGATTTCAACTCTCCTGATGTAGATATAAGTGATTTAAGAACTGTTTTGCATGGCATAACCACTGATCTACATCAATACATGAAGTGGTTCAGAGTGTTGTCTAAAGATCATTCACTTCTTCAGGAGGAGAAGGAGAAAGTTCAAGAAGAGCTTCAAACAGCCCTTCTAAGTACTAATCTTCTTTCCAAGCTTGAGGCTGAGAATGAAACTTTAAAACAGACAAACACACTCAATGCACAAAGAGATTCTAAGCTAACATCTAAAATTGAGGATCTAGAGAAGACTATCTCTGAATGGAACAAATCCTCATCATCCATGGACTGCCTGCTCTCTAGTCAGAGAAGCACGTTCGACAAAACAAGTTTAGGCTTTGGGGAATCCATCCCAGAGTCATGTATGGAAAAGACAATGGAAACTAGCACTAGTAATGCCTCAAGTTTTGATAGAGGCTTTGCCTCTGTGAAATCCTCACAGTTGGAAGAGCCAGTTCAACCTTGTTCTACTGTTTCTAGTTATACTCAGAGAAGTAAAGGATCTCACGCTGGCCTGGACTTCATAAAGGAGAAGACTAACCCAACCTCTACTCACCAACCTCGAAGAATCGTAGAGTCAAGCAAGACCAACTCTACGAATCAACTGGGAAGGTACAACAGAGGTAAGGTACACTCATCACTATTTATGAAACCTAAGGACACGTGGAAGATAGAGAATCAGTTTAACAGAAGGTTAACTAAGGAACCACACGAGTCCAAGTGCAAGATGAATCATCATACACACACAGGCATGCTTTATAATAGATGTTTCATATGCAATAAATATGGTCATAGGGCTACAAAATGTTATTATAACTCCATGCATGTGAGACCCAAGATTAGACAGATTTGGGTCCCCAAAGGCACTAACAATGAAGGACCCATGCAAATATGGGTACCAAAATGAAGGTTCAAATGTTTTGACAGGAAAAGAGCTCCACCACCTCAACATGGTATCTGGACAGTGGATGTTCAAGGCATATGACAGGGAACAAAGCCCTACTATCAAATTACATAGAAAAGGAGGGTCCCTCTGTCATCTTTGGAGACAACGGCTCGGGCAAGACAAGAGGATATGGCTCTGCTGGAAATGGTGCAGTATCTTTCAGTAAAGTAGCCTATGTGGAAGGTCTTCAACACAACCTTCTAAGTATCAACCAACTTTGTGACAAGGGTCATCAAGTGGCATTCCTCAATAACCAATGTCAAGTCAGAGATTTGAAGACATCTGCTGTAAAGCTAACCGAGACAAAAGATGGAAATGTTTACACAGTGGATCTTGGTCAACTAAGCTCAGATAAGACAATATGTTTTCTGGCAAAAGCATCTGAAGAAATGAGCTGGCTATGGCATAGACGGTTGTCTCACTTAAACTTCAAAAGCATGTCCAAACTGGCATCAAAAGACCTAGTAACTGCATTACCCAAGTTCAACTTCGTAAAGGAAAGGCCATGCAATGCCTATCAGCTTGGAAAGCAAACCAGAAACTCATTCAAGAGTAAGACTACCAACTCTATTGACATGCCACTACAGTTGCTTCATATGGATCTCTTTGGGCCAATCCCAACAACCAGTCTTGGAGGAAAAAGATACTATCTAGTCATACTCGACAACTACACCAGATTCACATGGGTATTCTTCTTAACTTCAAAGGATGAAACGAGCTCCGAATTAATCAAGATGTTCAGACTGGTGATGAACGAAAAAGGAGAGAAAATCAAGGCCATAAGGAGTGATCATGGCAGAGAATTTAATTTCTCAGAAATGGATCAGTTCTGCACAGACAATGGGATCAGTCACAACTTCTCAACTCCACGAACTCCTCAACAAAATGGAGTAGCTGAAAGAAAGAACAGAACCTTGATAGAGGCTGGAAGAACTCTACTAGTTGAAACCCATCTCACTTGAATACTTCGGCGTAAGCTATCAACACCGCATGCTACACACGTAATGCATCACCATACACTCTCTACGATCAAGAAGACGCCCTACGAACTGTGGAAAAGAAGAAATCCAAGTGTCAGCTACTTCCATGTCTTTGGTTGTGCATGCTACATTCTCAACAATGGAAAGCAGTATCTGACAAAATTCCATCCCAAGTCAGACGAAGGATCTTTCTTGATATGCCATGCATGCAAGCAAGGCTTACAGGGTGTTTAACAATAAGACACTGAATGTTGAAGTCTCAATAAACATCATCTTTGATGAAACTGACTTAGACAAAACAGTGCCTCAAGACACTACGAACGATAGTGCAGACACTATGAATGACGTCATCGAGCTCAACACTACGATCGTAGTGCCAGATAGTGAAATCGTAGAGCATGAGAATGTGATCGTAGAGAGGTCCATCCAAGACAGCGAGCCTTTACTCCAAGAAGAAGAGATATACCTTGAAGATTTAAGACATGAAGGCATCGTGACGTATGTCCCAACCTAAATGAGATGGGCAAGAGATCACACTCATGATCTAATCATTGGAGATCCGAGTGCCGTAGTCAAAACAAGAGTCGCTTTACTCGAATGAATGCTTTTATCTAAGCTTCCTATCACAAATAGAGCCAAAGAAGATAGAGGATGCTATGGAAGACTCCAGCTGGATAGAAGCAATGCAGGAAGAACTCAACCAATTTGAACGAAGTAAAGTATGGAGATTAGTACCAAGACCAAAGAGTCATCTTGTGATAGGAACTAAGTGGGTCTTTAGAAACAAAATGGATGAAGATGGGGTCATAACCAGAAACAAGGCAAGATTAGTGGCAAAGGGCTATTCTCAAGAAGAAGGTATCGACTACGATGAGACATTTGCACCTATTGCCAGACTAAAAGCCATCGAATCTTTCTTGCCTTTCGCCTTGCATGAAGTTCAAAGTCTTTCGGATGGATGTCAAGAGTGCATTTCTTAATGGAGAACTTCAAGAAGAAGTCTATGTAGAACAACCTCCGTGTTTCATCAATCCATCACTTTCCAATTATGTTTATAGATTAGATAAAGCTTTATATGGTCTTAAACAAACACTTAGAGCATGGTATGAAACACTGACTAACTTCTTAATCGAAAATGGGTTCACTAGAGGTAGAGTAGATACCACATTGTTTCTTAGAAAGCATAAAGACAAAGTCTTACTAGTTCAAATCTATGTTGATGACATTATCTTTGGTTCTACTGACGAAAAGTTATGCAAGAGATTCTCTAAGCTAATGCAGAGCAAGTTTGAAATGAGGGTGAGCTAAACTTCTTCCTTAGACTGCAAGTAAAGCAGACTGAAGAAGGAATTTTCATAAACCATGCCAAGTACATCAAAGACTTACTGAAGAAGTATGGCATGGAATCAGCCTCTCCCATGAAAACACCAATTGCTCCAAGCTTGACAAGGATGAAAAAGGTAAAAGTATTGATATCACTCAATACGAGAGGTATGATAGGCTCTCTTTATACCTAACTCCCGATGAGACTGCACATAATGTTTACAACATGCATATATGCTAGATTTCGTGCTAATCCCAAAGAGTCACATTTATCCTGCAGAAAGAGGATCTTCAGTATCTCAGGGTACACCTTACATGGGGCTTTGGTACCCCAAGGAATCCTCATTTGAACTAACAGATTCACAGATCTTTGATTTTTCACAGGATGCAAAATCGATAGAAAAAAATACCAAAGTGGCACCACAATTGCTAGGAAATAGACTTGTGTCCTTGTTTAGCAAAAAAGTAAAACTAAAGTCTCACTTCAACCGGCAGGTTTGAATATATTATCATCGGCAAATACCATGGCTCGAGATCCTATGGATGAGAAATCAGCTAGCTAACTATGGGTTCGATTTCAAGTTTATTCCCATACACTGTGATAACACAAGTGCCATAGCAATAACTCATAATCTTGTCATGCATTCTAGGACTAAGCATATAGAAATAAGGTATCACTTCATTAGGGATCATGTGCAAAATGGAACTATATCTTTACAATATATCCCTACTGAAAATCACTTTCTTTGATGTTTTACAAAACCACTAGATGAATCCAGATTTAATAAGTTAATAAGTGAGCTAGGAATGCTAAATCTACAACCATGAAATATATTCTCTAGATTGTGCTAACATGTAGCGGAATCTGAAAAAGGTCGAACTCAAAATCGTAGACATGATTAAGAAAGCTCACGATCGTAGAGTTTGAAAGAAAACTACCTCAACGATCGTAGCAAAGACTTAACTATCATAAGTGCGGACTCAACGATGACATAAGCCCCATCCACAAAGCAAAATATATCCTGTGATGAAAAGTTTCATAACAAAGCAATCTCTAAGAGGGTGCCTCAAGAACAAACCTAACCCTTGAATCTCTCTAAGAGGTTGGCCCTTCCCGAGTTACCTTAAAAGAATGCTTAGTCAAAACTCATCACAAGGATCGGGTCGACTCGACGATCGTGGGACGACTCAACGAATGATTGATCGGACTCGACGATCGTGGGTCGACTCAACGAATCTTTGGATGAACTCGACGATCGCATTTACGGACTCGACGATCGCAGACGCACTCAACGAACATAAGACTACCTCAACGATCGTAGTCTTCCTCACCTCACCTACCAATAAGCCAAGGGCAAATCAATACATTCTTTCACAGCTTAAAATCGTAGAGCCAAGCAAAATTGACACCTATCCCACTAAGTGAAAAGAAGAGAATGAAGTTATAAGTACAAGTTGAAATCACAATTTTGAAATCTGAAGTCCAAAAGATTATCTCACACACTCTCTCTCTCACTCAAAGCAAAAGCCCTAAATCAGCAGAAAGCTCAGACGTATCTCACTTCCAACTACATAATCAATGGCTGCTTCAAATGTGGTATCCGGCTACAGACTCTGTTTTGACGAGTTCAAAACAGCTCCACCAAAATTTCATAAAACCCTAGCATTGCTGAAGAAGGCGGGTCTCGAGGAGGCTCTGAGCATAGATACCCTTATCTATCCCAAGCTAGTGAAAGATTTCTACAAAAATGGTGTGTTTGAAAACGACACCATCACTACAAGAGTAAGGGAAGTAGAAATTAAACTAAAGGCTGAAGACTTCAATCTGGCCCTAGGTTTCAAGAATGAAGGGCACCCATTCTTAGACAGCGTAGACTTCCAAGAGGGACTAAGAAAAATGCATCACAAGAAAAACCCTCTCGTGAAAGGGTTCAAAAGAAGGAGTTCCCACAAAGGTACGAATTTTTGGGTCGACATTATTGGGAAATGCATCTGTCAGAAGAGCTCGAGCCATGACTCGGTGAATGAAGCACAACTTAAGCTCACGACGACCGTGTTTTATGGTATCTGACTCAACTATGGAGTCAGATTACTTTCGAGTGGATCGGCAAGTGGATCGTCAACTCGAAGAAATCAAAAAGCCCTCAGAAGATGCTATATGGGCATTTCTTAAGTATCATTCTGCAATCTGCACTGGGTAATAAAATTGGGGATGAAGAGGGAGAAGCCATAAACCCAAATCGAAGAATGACCCAAAGAAATGCTTGAAAACCGGAAGAGAAACCTGCTTGAGTATATACGAATGATGACCGAGTCCGAAAGGAAGAATTGGGAATCAAGGACGCAGGCTTTCCAGGAAACATGTCAGTTGTCAAGTAAGATGAAGAAGAAGGAGAAACCAACAAGGGAAAACCCTTTATCCTTACCAGAAAAAGCAAGGGCAAAAGGAAGCAAAGGGCTAGACAGATAGAAAAGCCTCAAGGATCTACAACTGATATTCCTATAGAGTCCTCTGATATAGAGACTCTGAGGATGCTAAGAAGGAAGCAGCAACAAGATGAAGCTGATGAGGATCAAGCCACCATATCACAGATCCTAAAGAAGAACAAAGCTGGCCATAAGTCCAAAAGGTAATCAATCTCCTCTATCGTAGAGTCTCTCTCATTCACGAGGCCGGACCAAGTATGGCAGGCAAGGAAGGAGATGTCTCACGTATAGTGGCTATTGAACAAGACAAAAGTGAGATTCCGAAAAAGTCTTGAAGTTGTGGCTAAACCCGTAAAATCAAGAAGAAAGTCGGTCAAGAAGTACATTCTTGAAAATGAAAAGGTCTGCGAAAAAGGAAGCAAAGAGTGTGGATGCAAAAGAAGAACCTGTCCCGAGCAAATCAAGAGGATGAAGGTCCAAATGAGGGGAGATCCCCAAATTCTCATGATAGAGAATACATCAACAGGGGAGATGTCTGCATTTCAAGAAGATATTCCACCGAGGGGAGTTTCAACTCTCAAGAAGATAATCATGCCGAGGGGAGCCTCATGATATCCAAATGGCGAAGAAGAAGTTCCCGCACAAAATAAAGATGAACCAAAGGCAAGACCATCCAGAGACCATTGAGATAATGGAATCCTCGAAGAGAACAAAGAAGAAGAACAAGATGATGATGATGATGATGATGATGATGATGAGCTCGAAATCAACTGGTATGGGTAAAGGTGGATATAGAAGCAATCAGACAATCAAATGTTTCCTTACCTACCCATGATGGCATATC